>JAEVFF010000157.1:23063-408918 GCA_018901945.1 Pugionium dolabratum
ATCCACTAAATCATTCTTACTATGGTCAAGAACGAAGATTATGAGTTGCTCCTTATTGATCAAGAATCAAGAAAAAATCCTTCTTGTAGAATAACTAAGACTAAAAGAAAGAACTAAAGTCTTTAAGATTTTTAAAATTCACTAAATCAGTTGCGAATTGCAGACCATTCTGACGATATCAATTCAGTAAATCTAACACTGTCCAGAACGATGTCAGAATTGTAAGTTGGGAAGTAATTTATAAGTGAAGTTAGTTTTTTTTTGTTGTATACTGTATTACAGAATTTAGGACATAAAGGGTCCATAGCTCAGTGGTAGAGCAATTGACTGCAGATCAATAGGTCACCGGTTCGAACCCGGTTGGGCCCTTTTTTCTCTGTTAATTTTTTTCCTTTCTAGATTCCTAGTTAATAAGAATGAAAAAACGGTTACCGAAATAAGTTGAAATAAAGCGATAATAGGGATCGTGTTCTGTTTTGTCACAGTTTCAGGTATTTTAGTTTAGTATCGATACAATTCTTAAGTACGTATTCTTTGTTCGAACTAGATTCTCAAGCGAATTCTGAAATTTAAAATTAGCAGGCTGAAATTTGGATATTTTAATGATAAGAGATCAGAAGTATATGCATTAGCAGCATTGCACCCTCCACCTACCCACACAAAAGTCCTCATCTTTTGTATCGAGAAATGACGATGGAATTAAAAAAACAATATAAAATTAGCAAAACAAATTGTACACATATCTATGAAACTATTTGAACTTCGTTTAAAACTAATTAATTAACTTACAAATATTTTGTGGAGATTCATTTTGTCTAGTTGTCGACAAGAAGTTCAAAAATTCTTCTATATCACGAGGTTTGAGGTTCGGTTCTATTCCCAAAAATACGGTTTATGAATATTAACGAAAGAAAACTTGGTTGAGATTTTTTTATACGATTACTTAAAACAAAAAACATTCCAACACAGTTCTATATAAAGAAATTCATGCTAAAAAACAACCTCCAATCGTATAATTGGTATTCACTTAACCCTTTTAATCCTAATTTACTATGTTCCCTCTTCTTAGTGATTACTTTCTCTAAGGCAACTTCTTCGATGTCAACGTTTCTTCTCTCATCTATGCTTTTAGTACACTCCGATAACATCTCCATAGCTTCAGACATTGGATGTACGGACACAGCCGTTATTGTCTCGAAACCTTGTGTCGTAGCTCATTTCGTTCTAATAAACCAACTACGTGAATAGTTGCATATGAACGACTCATTAATAACTGCACGTAACTGCAAGTTTGCGATTCGAACCTGGCTCTACACGTCATCACACATTCATTACACCCACTGTGTCGCGCTCTTCTAAGTGACCAACTTAGTCAAGACAGGTCGTACAATTCGACTTACCTTTCCAAAGTGTGTTATAAAGCATTTCATTGCAATTGCGCTTTTTTTTTTTTTTACATTTTCCAAATCTTTACAAAAGCAATCAACCATCCTTTAAACTCCCAATCCAGCCTTTTGCTTGGATGCTTTCTCGATCCGAACCATAAGCCAGATCTCGGATCTTTGGACCCTCGAATAGGATAGGATAATGTTCGATTCTCATTCGCTTCACCAACCCATAAGTGTCTTTGCGACTCTATCCACTATCTGATTTCTCGCACGGAGGCTAGCCAGTGGAAATTCACGACTCTCATCCAAAAGAAACCTATAAACTTCCCATTGTCTATCTAAAGTCGAATGCCTCCCAATTTCAGCCTACAAGAAACACAATTAAACCAGCCAAAAAAGCTAAGAAAGTATAATGTATAATAATACTCACGGAGAAGATGCAGATTCCGAGTGATTTCAAGGCAAGTGTGACATCATAGAAAACTCGTGGTCTTCCTTTTCCCGATAGTTCCACAGGGTTGGCTACTAATAACTCAGAATCTGGTCCTCGGTTTACGATTATCACTCGTAATGGACACAGCATTTCCTCTTTAAGACGAGAACAAAAGTTGGCAAGATGTTTTGGGTCCGCTATTTTCTTTCCGTCTGTGCCTCGAACAAACAAATCCAAATTCCTGTAGCCTTTAACCTTCGACGAAAATCTACCGTACGCAATCTGTATTTATTAAGAAACATGAACAAGGAAACATTTATACATCAGTTAAAAACTCATTCAACCAAATCAAGAAACATGCCTAGCAATAGTAATTTCCATTGTAATGTCAAACAAAGGAAGAAAAACTCCAAATAAACGATTATCCCGACTAATACTAGTGATACTCAATCCGGATTAGCTGAATTGAAACTGGACCTGGAAAAAACGTTTCTAAATAAAGAAGAAACAGTTCTTTTTTCCATTTTTCCAATATCCAAATAAACCGTAACCAAACAAAGACGAAGAGAGGGAGAGATCAGTCTAACGTACATGGACATCACAGTCTTTGGAAGTCCTGAGGATATCATAAAAAAGTCCCTTTTGATCAACACAATGAATCTGAAGCAACGTATGCGCAGGGCTCAAGTGATTATCAACTGTAAGAACCGCTTTGTTGGAGCTAGAGATAACACCAGACACATCTGAACCAAAAAGCTCGTCGGCAGCAACAGGCGGAAGCGAAGAGAACCGTTGCAAGCTTTCTAACTCAGGCCCAGCTAGCTCAAGCTCACAGCTCACACCATGTTCCCCGAGCACAGCCGTTAGATGGTCACAAGTTTCGGTCTGTCTCTGTTTCGTATGCAGTAGATCCCTGTTACAGAACAGGCGCTTAAAGAAAAATCACACATAAACCAATACGGTAATTCTTCCATTCTAAGAATTAGAAACACTCACATTGCGTCAGTGATGAAAAACATATCCAAAACTCTTCCATCAGGTGTCGTCATAACCTTGACTCTTTGGATCGTAAACTCGAGCTCTGTCAGGACTTTAGTAACATCTACAACCACCCAAAAGAAAAAAAAAACTTAAATTGCTAAGAAAACACCAAAAACAAAAACAAAATTCCAGAAAGGAAACACAGACCATGTAGCAATCCTTTCCTGTCACGGCAGAAGAATTTGAGGAGATAAAGCGAAGGAGGCTTAGAGACATTGAACTGAAGAGAGGAATAGAAAGAGCCTAAACAAGATGGACAAGCAGATAAGAGACGATTCTTCAAGCTCTCCCAATCGATTTTAGGAGAGCAATTATCCGGAGTCACCCAAAACACTATATAACACCATCGTCCATCTGTTGAAAAATCTGCAACCCATTTTCACAAACATCAAGCATCAAATTACATCTTTGCATGAGAAATTGTTTTATTTTCTTCCTTTTCTTTTAATAAAAAATTAACAACAGAATTGAATTTCGAATATTCCTGAGTATTGAAAACCTAAAGAAACCGACAAACGAAGTATATTCCCCCCAGAACCAACAAAAAGAAAAAAAACAGAATAACGAAAGCAAAATTGAAGTCAAATCTGAAGTCCACACAAAAAAATAAAGTTTTATGAACCTGCTCTGGTTATGGAGAGACCGAATTCGAGAATGATTCTACAGAGAGAGGAACCGAGACCAGATTCATCAGGGCAATTAACAGTAACGATGCTGGGATCGCCGGAGTTTTTCCCCGGCTCGATTAAAACGGCGTCGTCATTGAGAATTCCCATTTCCGTTCCAAATGGATCCTAAAAATTCAATGGTTGCCCCGAACGGAGGAGTAGAAAAGTATCGGAGAAGAAATATAATCGAAGAGGAAAGTATCCCTAATTTATTTGTTTAATTATGGGTTGTCGGGTTGCTGAGTGGGGCCTACGTATCTAGTCATATACACGTAAGAGAAAAAGAAAAAGCTGCGTTAGGCAATGAACACGTACCCTTTTATAATCTTAAAATGAGGGTATTATCGAGATTTCATGTTTAACAAGCTGTACTCTAACTTGTAAGACGGTCCGCAGATCTTAAGGTAGATGGATAATATACATTTTTTTTCTTTTGTTCGACTCGCAAATACAATAACATTCACAAATTTGTGATTCACAATGATATTTATAGTTTTTTTTAATGAAAAATTGTGGTGGGAAGTAATTAGTTTTATTTTTAATACATTCATCTGTGTTTTAGCTGAAGTTGGGATATATATTAGTTTGGTACTTATTTCATGTTGTGTATCATAAAAAATGAGTTAGTAGTAGGACATGTGAGATGCATGGGTTATTGTATATGGTTTGTATTGATAAAGAATGCAGATTAGAACAAATAAATCTACTTAATTTGAATAATAGAATGATATTTGTTGCGGGATTTATTGTGGAATAGTTTTAATATATTCGAATAATTGAACGAATAATTTCATATTGGCATTTTCGTGGAAACTCACGGGATAATATAAACAATTGGAAAGCAAACAAAAACAATATTTACGTGAAAACAAATAAAAGGAAATGTCAACGGAGCAAGTGGGCAATTATATGATTTTTAGAATTTCTCAAAACGAATCTTAAAAATTTTGTTAAAACACACTAATAACATGAGCTCACTTGAGATAGTTTCACCAAGGGTGAAAAGATCCATGATACTCTTTGTCTTTCCAAAAATTATCTAAAAATGTGTGATAGAATCATAAGTTTGGTCATATAATTTGAAATCATAAATGTGAAGAGAGATTTGGTTATGAACCGTGCTAAAAAAGTATAGTGTTCGGTTCGATCTATTGTTTGTGAGCTTATGAAGTCGTAATTATTGGGGAAAGAGACGATAGCTATAGCTAAAACGAATGTTCGAAGAACATAAGCGAATGCTTTGAAAACGAGTGATGGTGACGTTGGCAAAATTTTCGACTCAGTCTCCATAAAAAAATTTCAAAAAATAGTTACGCTTTTTATGATAAAATTTTATGAATTGAAATTATTTGATATTTATTTGTTAGAACTTATTTTTGGAAAAAATATATTTAACCAGTATTTCGATGAATTTTACGGATAATTTAATTGTCAAAAATACTAGATATTAAAATGTTGGATTTGTGGATGTGAGTACTAAAATGTAATGTATTTATATGTTAAAAATAATTTTTTTTTGAATAACATATATGTATAAATTGGATCGATTAATAACTATAGAAATAACTAAATGTAATTTATCTTTGAAACACTGTTATATACAATGGATAAATTTTAAAAATGTTTAACAATAATGTAAAAAAAAGGAGTAAATCTATGATAAACGGTTATAATATATAACTTCGTCTTCATTATTACTTTAAAATAACTAATATTATCTTATTTTTATGTAAATATTAACAATGGTTTAGTCACATTTTTATTTTCTTGAATTATCTTTTATTCTCCCTGTTCTCTTTTTTTAATATTTTACTTTTCATTTTTTTTTAATTTATACAAGATTACAATAAATAAATAAAAATTTGAAATCTTATAATTTTTAAGTGATAGGAATCATAAAAAAAAAGAATTCCAAACTTCATACAATTGTTACATAGCATAACATTTTCAAAATTAACGAAAAAATTTCTTGACTTTGTAAATCTGTTTTTTTCTAAATTATTGTATTAATATTTTTATTATATTATTAATCTAATATATATAATTTATTCACAATTATTCAATATATTTATCTTGTACAAATATCGTTATTACGTTACTTAACTACATGAACTTATAACAAAACTATCAAAATGAATATTATCATATTAATACATATTTGATAATGTAAACAAATCAACAAATGAGCAAAGTTGCATCCATATGCTATATTCAGACGCAATATCAAAAATTACAAATGAACATCAGATAAAATATCTAAGATGCTCGATCCAAATGATGCATTTCAAGCGGAATGACACTGCAATTTGGTGAACTACATATTCCTCTCTAACTCTGATATCAATCAACATGAAATAAAGGCAGAAAACAAATGAACTGGGTGTGTTAGTCAGTTTCAAGTTCACATAGAGTATAGAACTGCACATGCGTCACATGGGTTTAATCAAGGCCTTCAAATGCTATCTCTCTATTTACTTTTTATAATCATATATTAGTAAATTAAAATTTACAAATTCGAAGTTTCTGAAAAAAAAAAAGAAATGATCAGCAATGGTGAAATTCGTAATCATCTAAGGCATTTTTATTGATTCCAAAATATATAAATAAAGGGGAGTTTCGTTTTGGAGTTTATTTATTTTTCACTCTCTCCGCTTTTCTTTATATCCCCAAATTTATCAAAACCCTATTCACGTAAATCTGGTTTATCCTCTTCAAACCCCTTTTTTCTCAGAATCATGAACAACAATCAATAGTTTCCGTTCCTTCTGGATTTCACATTTGAATTTACTTGTATTCTTCCTCTCTTTTCCTTTTATTTGGGTCGATTTAGAGTTTTGATTTGTGGAAAAAGGCATTCCTTTTGTGTTTGTGTTCACTGATGAATAAGAGATGTGAATCTTATCTGGAGGAAGAAAGATGAGATCTTTAAGCAGTGTGGGACTTGCATTAAGCATAGTCTTTGGTTGTTTGCTACTAGCTCTTCTCGCTGAGCTCTATTACTTGCTCTGGTGTAAGAAGAGGTCGACGACGACTACCAGAGCTAATTTCCCAAATGACTATTCTACCCCTGCAACCAGAGAGCTTCTCTTCATCTTCTGTTGCAGCACAAACCCTTCTTCTTCTCCTTCTTCCTCCTTCTCAAATCCTAAACCCATTGAAACTCAACAACACTGTCCTCTTGATGGTGATGATGTTGGGTTTGGGAATATGGTGGGTCCGGGGCTTGTGCCGAGGTTTTTGTTCACAATCATGGAGGAAACAGTGGAGGAAATGGAATCTGAAGATGGTGTTTCCACTAAAGGAAAAAGCTTGAATGATTTGTTTCTTAATATGGAAAATGGTTCTACTCCTCCGTATCTTACTCCTCGTGCTTCTCCTTCGCTCTTCACGCCTCCTTTCACTCCATTAAATGGCAGAAAAGAAGGGATCTCTAATTTCTTCGAGTCATCGACTGATGCTGAGTTTAATAGGCTAGTGAGATCATCGCCATTGTCATCACATTCACCAACATCATCATCATCATCGCCATTGCCGAGTTTTAAGTTCCTAAGAGACGCAGAGGAAAAGCTTCACAAGAGGAAACTAATGGAGATTTCACAAGCTGAAGAATTCAAGGGCTAAATTGGTAAAAACAGAGTTTCAAAAGATCAGATTTTCAAAAAAAATGAAGCTTCATCAAGAATATGACAAACCGGTGGTCCAAAAAAAACGTCGAGTGCCCCAAATCTTATGCAATTGAAATAGCAAAAACAAATTAATTTATGCTAAATCTTTTTCTTGGATTTTAATTGTCTTTGTATATCCAAAACTAGCGTTTCTTGATAATCAACATTTTTTTGGGTCTGAATGTGTGAGGCTCTTGGTCGTACTAAACCGGTTGTAAATTTTGGGTTGATTTGTTTAGCCAAATTTGTGGAATTTCTCAATCAAATCAAGCTTTTAGACAAAGAATAGTAAAGCTGGACTTTGGATTCTATTTTGTTTTATCACCACATTGTTATCGTTGACAATTAAAGATGCACGAAGTCAGCATTCCACCGACTTTTAACTTTTATAAAAACAAATATTTATCTCTATCGAATATGGAGTTAGAAAGCTAAACACAACACGTGAAGACAAGAAGTAAAGAATTGATTTTCTCGAGATCATTCGCTTTGGAACAATACAGTAAGAATATATTACGGCATTGAAACTTTGAACATCGACCGATAATTTGGAATATTACGATATAAGTAAATAGAGACAAAGACTCATGAAACCAACTTGGGAATCTCTTTCTCCTTCAGTATTTTGTCCCAAATTTTCAGTTTATGTCTGATACTTTGTAATGTATCCAAGTGGCATCAACTAATGAAATTGCAAAAATTACCTCTTCTAGTCACATAATTTGCATGCTAATGATGAAAATAGAAAACAGATCATATTCAACAATTTAAATTTGTTTCTTTTTGGTATAAGTTTCATTCTGAGGATTCTGTTGATGTTACATGACTCGGCCTTATGCAATGTTATAGAATGAAAGAGTGGTGATAGAAAAATGTGACAATGCGGGAAATCTAGATAAACATCAGATTCCCGACACTGCAAGAAGTGGTAACCCTAGCTCAGGGCATAGAGGACTCAAGCCTGGTTCCTCCAGGAGGCTAAAAGCCGTGTAACCGTAGTATGAATGATACAGATCTGGTAAATTTCCCGGAAATTTACTGAACCCACCATACTGAAGACAACAAACAATAACAGCGTTATTCACATCGTTGAATTGAAGATGTAAGACATGAATGATGAAGACAATGTACCAAATTATCCTTAACAGATTGGGTCTATATGCTGCAACTAGTATTATGCAGTAACTAAATAGCAATAAGCTTAGTTGCATTTTACGAATTTTAAAAGTTTAGATGAGATACTGAAGGAGAGGATACCTTGGACTGACAATTCAGTAAAAATTTGCGTAGAGCAATTTTGTCAATGAAAACATCGGCTCCTAAGAGTTTAAGGACAGCTCCAATCCTACACACATGTGGATGGCCCGTTATCAGCGGTTGGGAACAAACAGAGCTTGTGACAACGAAGAGATTAAATGGACTCACCAAAATGCATAGCATGTGTCGCTCCGTTTATTTGTCCTACCTTGAAAACCACCATCACTGGCTTGTCTCTACAGGCAAAACACACTCATCAGATCACTCTGGAACATTAGGAAACTAAAAGGTAATCTTATCAGGTAAATTCAACAGGTAAACAAATGTAATGCAATAACAATACCTGTAGGCTCCAGTTGAGTAGCAAAGAAGAGTCTATTATTGAACTGCCTGAAGCATTTGACAACAGATCATCTCCAATGAATCCCATCAATCGAAGGGATGCAATAGCACAGTATGTAGCACCACCTGCATAACTAACTTGCAGCACGTAGGTAAGCATCATAAACGAGAAGAAAACTAGACGAAAAAAAGCTTAGTTATATGTAGTCTTCTTATTGACTAATTCAATAACAGTTTTAAGCCAATTCAAATAAAAATATGTGCTACTTCCTTGATTTACACCTGGACAAAATCAGGATAAAGATATGGAAGAATTGTTTTCAACTCACCATGAGATTCAGAACCAGGGATCAACCCAAAGCCACCATCATATGACTGCACAAAGGATGTTGTACAAGAATGACTTTTCAACACAGAATTTGACAAGCACATGAAAAAAAACTTAAAAGGAAGAAAGATGACCAATCAACTGCCAGAAAGAACAGAAACAAACCTGACAATTTAATATGTAATTCTTAGCTTTCTCCTTGTCCATTCCACTAAAATTACCCAGCATGTCACAGATTGCAGCTGATCCACAAACAACAAAAACTAAAATAAGAATCCACTAAAAGTATAAAGCCGTCTGCAAATCCTATTAAGCAGGTATTTCTTACCAGCACAATAAACAAACCGCAGGTCCATCTCACCTCCAGTATGGATTGGCATGAAGCTGTAGCCAAAACGAACAAAGTAATCACACCCAATTCAGACCCCATGTAATTGAATCTCAGAGTTTTTCATATGCAAATAAGGAAGGGTTTCTAGCCCCAAAGACAATTTTATAAACTAATGGGTTATCGCATTGCAAATGCAATATCATTTTTTTATCTCTGAAAACTAATACCTTCCATCATCCTGTTGAAGGTTTTTAATGGACAACAATAGTGATTCAGAGTCAATGGTCGATAGATCATGCCCAATGACTTTCAGAATGGCCAAGGCACAGTAAGTGCTTGCCAAGTGACTGTTGTTGTGAGTTAACTCCTGTGCCACAGACTAAATGTAAGTCCCCCTCACACAGGTAAAACAAAGATATATTTGAAGTGAACCTTGTAAGGTAGAAAGCATACAGAATAGACTTAGTATTACCCCATTCACATCTATAGGAAACTGAGAACTCCTTGAACCGAAGAAACCGTAGAATTCTCCTGCAGAAACAGAAGCTCACATGATTCTCAGCCACAAAACACGATAGATTTTGAACAATTAAGCGCGCATTGATCACTGTTTAATCAAGCATATGCTCAAAACAATCTAGATAAGTCATAATCCCGAGAAAAGATACCATTTTTCGGTGCAAGTATGTTACTAGGGAAGGCCTGGAAGGACAAAACCCAGTTTGCAACGACATCTTTGTCAACCTTTTGAAACGAAATCAATAGGAGCAAAATCAGAAATCACAGATGAAAGTTACACAAATGAACGACATAGTAACTGAACATAACTAAAAAACTAAAGGGGAAAAATAACAGATATGGAGACGAACACGCTCTCTTGCGCCGAGAAAGTGAAGACCCGAGATTATGAAATGAGCGAGTGTGAGGTGATTGATCTCCTGCGACTGATAATGGTACGGAAGCAACTCGTACATCATCTCCAAATACACCAAGTGTCGATCTTTCTCGAAGTTCGTCGACAACGGCGGCGGCGGAGATGATTGATCCGTCAGCACCGGCAAAGAACACTCTTCTTTGTCATCATCATAATCGTCTTCCTCATCCTCCGCTTTAGATCGCTTCAAATCGATTGCTCCTCCGTCCACGGTGGTTTCTGACATCGCTTTCCTCTATTTGTCTGTGAGTTTGGTCAACGAAACTGGAAACTCAGTTGGACTCAGAACTCACCTTTGCTTCTCCGTAGAAGAAAAGTAACGTTTGGATCTGTGATCTGCTCAAAGTCAAACAACATGATGTCATTCTGTACAAACACCAAACGGCGCGTTGTTTCCAGCTCGGGAATTTTTCTCTAGTAATCGTTGATTTAGTGAGAAGTTTCCGAGATAACGACGAGTTTTGGCAGTTAATTTTTATACGTTTTATAATCGCTGATTAGAATACTTTGTTTCAACAATAAGAATGGATTTATTGCTTGAATCATGTTTATGTTTGTTTGATAAAAATATGAATGTAAATGCGCCTGAATATGATATAAGTATAGATGAAGTTATAGGACAACCCAAGATTACAATTTGTAGCAACCTTTTTGCTGATCTCAAGGTTGAAACTGACATCTCCAAGCCTCTCCTATCATGTTCATATTGTATAGAAGTAGGACATATTTACAAAACTTGGGTGCTTAAGGTGAAAGTTACCCCCTCTTTCTACAGTTGTAGTTTTCTCGTCGATCTTTTTCAGCCATTTTGAGCCTTTTGCCTCTCTATCTCTACTTCTAATCACCGGTAGAACCATGATACTATCTCTAGTTTTGGTTCAATCCTGCATGGTATGAATGGACAACTACTACTCGAGACTCTATTGGTCATATTCTTGAGATGGGACTGACAATAATAGCGCTAGGCGTTCGTATATCCGTTCGGGTTTGGGTCGGATTTTTTGGGTTTTCGGATTTTTGGAGTCAGAAGAGCACCGTTCGAATATTTATAAATCTTCGTGTCAGATTTGATTCGCATTTCTCTGGGTTTGGGTTCGGTTCGAGTTCGGGTTAGTTTGGGTTTTGAAAATGGATTCAGGTTAGTTCAGATTTTGACTACGAGTTCGGATTGATTCGGGTTTTATATCCAAAATAGTCATACATATGAGTTCAGCTTATTTCGTATTTTTACCCGAAATTGACATATGTTACTCGAAATAACCAAAAGAATGTTATGATTCAAAAAAATTTAATTAAAACTTAAAACTAATCAATTAACAAAATGTGAAATAATTAATTTTTATCTGTTTAAATCAAATTTGGTTTTGGTTCGAGTTTTGGGTATACCCAAATTCAAACTCGAACCCAAACTATAATTTCAGGTATATCTGAATCCGAATCTAAACGTAAAAGTATTAAGTAAACAAAATCTATTCAGATATTTTCAAATATTCATAACTATTCGGATTCGGATATTTTGGGTAGAATTCGAAGGTTAATATGCACAATTCTACACAGGAGATTGCGGTATATCTAAACGATATTGTTTGCTTGGCCGTAAGGGTAAACGCCAGAGAGCACATCAGCACATATGTGAGATGTGTATTGTCAGTCTTATCTATCCTTTTTTCTTTATGTTATATTAAGTCTTTCTTTTATGATTCACTCTCAATAATAAACCTTTTCTTTCTTATTGGACAGTGGAAGTCTCACTTTCCTTTTGCTTCTTTCGTTCATAACTTCAAATATTCTATTTTTTATGATCAGTTCACTCACAGTTGGTGTCATGATGAATTAAACCGCACTATACCACTTGTTTTGGCGGAGATCCTAAAGCTTTTTCTGGTTAAAATATGCTGTCTTTGCGTTACAAATATAAACTATATATAAAGTTGAAGATGCT
The DNA here is from genome assembly GCA_018901945.1 of Pugionium dolabratum. Taxonomy (NCBI): domain Eukaryota; kingdom Viridiplantae; phylum Streptophyta; class Magnoliopsida; order Brassicales; family Brassicaceae; genus Pugionium; species Pugionium dolabratum. Next base: position 35,393 of record JAEVFF010000157.1, read on the forward strand.
GACGTGGTTATGAACATAATTTAAGTGTTGTTGGATGAATCTTGTTATAATGGTGTTATTGATTGTGGACTTTATTAACAAATCAAGTCAGGCATGGTTTCATGCGAAATGTTACTAGAAAATAGAAATACAATTCCTATAGACGAAGATATACGATTTATGAAGATTTGTTTTGGTTGATTTTTTTCTCTTCATGTGTAGTTCTTTTATCGAAATCACAATCGTCAAGAAACAAAAATTATAATATAAATTTGTTCGTTGTAAATTGTTGTGGCTTCGACTGCGATCAATACTTTGGCTGTGTCTACGACAAATATTATTCATTTGTATGTCGCTTATGGTTGCGATTGCGGTTGATCGCATATTTTTATTTGTACCGTTGTTTTAATCAGCTGTCGAAAAAATTACAACGCATAATATATCATCTGATTGGTGCGTCTAACGCAAATACGTGCAACAGCTAAATAAACAATAATCTATTAATACCGCAACCGTAAATTCATGTGATTGACAAACAAATATTACCATAGTTTTTTATCACAACTCAGCAAATCAACTGTAATGGATTCGTTACTTCAAAAATCCAGTTAGGCTAATTCGATGTCAACTCAGTTTGCCAATTTTGTCCAATATCACTACGAAACACGAAAAACAATTCGATTTTCTATAGATAAAATTGGAAGATAAATCATGGAAAAACTATTTTTTATTTAATACGAAATTTGATTTGATGGGAAACTATGAGAAGTATTTCTCATCAATATTTTGGTGGAAAACTTTATAGAAAATCCACATGTTTGGCAACATAGTCACTCTATATTCTTACATTTTTTTGTCTAGATTCATGATATTTATGCATACACGTACGATATATATTAGAATAATATAATTTTTTAATTAGATAAAGTAATATAAGTCATAAATTTTTAAGTATTAGATATATCTAATTTAAAAGGCAATTATCTAAAATAATAATTTTTAAGTTTTGTTCCAAAAATAGTATAATTAGTTTAAATTTCTAATAATAACACAAATTCAACAATAAAATACATTAAAACTTCATTTTTAAAATTTAAATTAGAAAAAAGAACTCAAAAACAATGTTTTAAGTTGATGTAAAATAATTATTTATGTTATTTTTAGAATTTTAATTTTATAATACTAGATTTTGAATAAAAACTTTAAAATTATTATTTTAAAGTATTGCTCTAATTTCAAAATCAATTGACAATATATAAATTAATCTATATTACTTTAACATTATAAATATTACTTCTAAACTTTTAAAGTAGAATCCTAACACATTTCTTTGAGATGCTGAGTTTTACTTTTCAAACTCATCTCGAATTAGATTCTATTTAAGAATGAAATTTTTTTTTGCAATACTCTTTACTTGAATCAACAAATCAGAATTTGATATACATGTTTACACACTTTTAATTCAAAATTAACTGATAATAAATAGATCAACATATATCTCTAATATATTATTTGATTAACATTTTTTTAAAAATAACTTTATTCTAACGTGTTATTAATACAAATATCATACGAACGTATAATCACCCCAATAAATTTCAATTACGTATATAAATGAGTTTAAATTATAATAATTAAAATATATATATCATTGTTATTAATTTGATTAGAAAATCAATATATTTTATTAAACTAATCAAAAATAATATTAAATTCGTAAAAAAAAATTAGTTTTTATTATTAATTTACATATATAAAAATTAATATTAAAATAATCTTAAATAAAAGTTAAAATTATATAAATATTTAATTGATATTTACTAATAAGTAATATTATATAGTTTGATCGAATATTTTTCTCTTGTATATAAACCTAATTATTTATATATTACTTAAGTTGGATGGAAGATTTGAAATTACACATGAAAAATCGCATAAGAGAGTAGAAAAAAAGAAGAAAAGAAAAAATTCTGAATATGCGAATTATATATCGATTCGCCACATAACATGCCTACGATACACAATTAGGCTGTCGGGAATTAAACACCGTGGGATTTGTCGGATATATGTATATATTCCCTTATTAACTTTTTTTTAATCACTATAGAATGAATTGTTCTATGTAGAGAGAGATAAGTTCAGGTGGGGGCAATCATAAAGTGCCAAAAATCCTCAACCACGACGTTGGCCAAAAGTTATTTTGTTTGCATTCTTCCACATATGATCTGATTCGGATGCATTATGCGTTTTTCCATTTATAAATTGTGTTATGTGGACACATCCATATTTTCTATTTTTTAATCTTCATTGATGTTATATTTAATCTTGTGTGGGTTCAATTATTCGTTGTATATATATCACTTCTTATCTTGTTTCATAAACTACAAAAACCAAAATCGGCACGTATCCACTTGTGTTCCTCAATTGAATCTCATTATCGCCATTTGTTGCCTAAAACATCATATTAGTTTGCTACATTTTTATCATTTTTGTTCGTAGCTAAGATCAATATAGTTTTTAAACAATTATTGCGAGAATATATAATACAATGACTAATAATTTACTCACTATTTTTCGCATATTTTGTATCTATTTACAAGTTTTTTTATAGCAAATGGAAAGGAGTTTATATATATGTGAAAAACAATTATTTAATATGTTCTTGTTAATTGTTAATTGTATCAGGATTTGTTTATCAATATGTAACTTTTATAAAATTTTAAAAGCAATATTTCTTAATTTATATATATACGAAAATATATTTGTAAACTAGAAGATTGACATGCAAATTTGGGATAAATAGCTTACAAATAGAACATGTGGATAAACTGATATCCTCTTTTATATAAACGTAATTAAATTGTTAAATCATGAGTTTCAACTTAAAACCAGACAAATCACATTTTTTTAGATCTTTTTGTCAATTCATTAATTGTAATAATATTTTAGTATAAAATTAATTTTTATTTCAGTTTGGGAATTTTAGTGCCCATATTAAATTATATAATTACAATTCAAAACTAATTAACAATAAATACATTGATCAATATATTTTATATATTATTCGAATTTCATATAAACTCCTTATTTGAAATCTTTTTCACTCTTCTTTTTGTATGCACTTGGATAACGATGAATTATGATCATCTTTTGTATGTTCAATCTATGGAATCACCAATGGAATTTAAAACAGTTAAACTTGTGAATTACTCCCTTGGTTAAAAGGACCAAACCGGTTAAATTTTAATAATTGTAGTTGATGTTTCCATCATCATCACGACTAATATAATTATGATAATATCTAAAGCATGTTATATATATTCTATATAGCAAGAATGGCATATATACTCTCACTATCAAACTTGCATTACTTAGTGGAATCCCTAGAATTCCTCCTAACCTTTTTTCATTTCCGTAGAATTCCTCCTGACACAAAAGTCATATTTTAAAATTTTAAATTCCCATGAAAAAATAATACTATAAACCCTAAAGTTTCCTACTATATAACCAACCTCATCCCTTACAACATTTCTCCATCAGCTCTCTTTCTTACATCATATTATAACAAAGTCCTTTGAGATCTCATGGCTTTAAAAACATGGAAGCCATTCCTAACTGTTATTTCTCTACAATTCGGATATGCTGGATTATCAATCATAGCAAAATTTGCTTTGAACCGAGGCATGAGTCCTCATGTTCTAGCTGCATATCGTCATATTGTTGCTACAATTTTCATTGCTCCATTTGCCTTTTTCTTGGATAGGTAAATATATATTATTTTCATTTTGGCGTACATAAATTGTATTATGGTCATGCATGCATGTACGTATGACTAGTTACTTTGCTTTCTGATTGAGCAGGAAATTGAGACCGAAGATGACGCTGCCCATCTTCTTCAAGATATTGTTGCTTGGGTTATTGGAGTAAGACTAATCGAAAATCTACGTTTTTTTTAATATTTGTTTATGTTTTGAGTATGCTAGGGTTTTTAATTAGTTGTTTTATTATATATGTTTAGACCAACAATTGATCAGAACTTATACTACACTGGTATGAAGTACACTTCCGCGACTTTCACAGCTGCAATGACCAATGTTCTTCCTGCCTTTGCTTTTCTTATGGCATGGATCTTTAGGTATTAAAAAAAACTTAGCTTTATTTCTTTTGATTAATTTGGGTCTAAAAAATCAATATATATATTTGATGTGTAGACTTGAGAAGGTTAACATCAAGAAAATACACAGCCAAGCGAAGATTCTAGGGACAATTGTTACAGTTGGTGGAGCAATGCTTATGACTGTTGTGAAAGGACCCTTAATTCCATTGCCTTGGACTGATAATCCTAATGACATTCATCAACAATCATCCAATCCTGGGGTCAAACAAGATCTTACAAAAGGAGCACTTCTCATTGCTATTGGTTGCATTTGTTGGGCTGGTTTTGTCAATCTCCAAGTAACTTTTAAAACACCAATGTTTACTTATTATTCAATATAATATATATGTGGTTTTATATAGTACTAAACACACTCATAAAATGATTTGTTTATTCAGGCGATCACGCTTAAATCTTACCCGGTAGAGCTATCATTGACAGCTTACATATGCTTAATGGGATCTATTGAAAGCACCATAGTTGCACTTTTCATTGAAAGAGGAAATCCTGCTGCTTGGATCATCCAATTGGATTCCAAATTACTAGCTGCTGTTTATGGTGTAAGCTTAATCGTATATACTTTTATAGAATTAGGGTTTGATTCCTGTTTTATATACATACTAATCAAACTAAGTGTGATCTGATGCAGGGGTTGATATGTTCAGGGATTGGTTATTATGTTCAAGGAGTTATCATGAAAACTCGAGGACCGGTGTTTGTTACTGCCTTCAATCCACTAAGCATGGTCATTGTTGCCATCTTGGGTTCTATAATTCTTTCTGAAGTTATGTACCTTGGGAGGTACGTAAAGCTCTTGATAATAGTTTTGATTTTGTTTTTTTCTCCCAAAAATCTCTTTAACCATCTATAATATGTAGGATTCTTGGAGCTATAGTGATAGTTGTTGGACTCTATTCAGTTTTGTGGGGCAAAAGCAAAGACGAACCATCTAATTCGTTTTCAGACATAGACAAGGAACTCCCACTTACTACTCACGTTCCACAAGTTGTCACATTCTCTTCGAAACCAAACCCAGAAATGGATGCAAGTGTTGTGATCTCGAGGCCTAATTAACACCATGGAATAAACAAAAGCATGCACTAGCGGCGATTATAAATTTTAAATAAAAAGAACAATGAGTCCGGTTTCCAAAAACCGGCCGGTATTGATTCTCGTAGAGTGATGTTATTGTATTGCTAATTTTGGCTTTGTTAAATTTTGTATCCAGCGGCTATATTTTAATATATGAAATACTTTTCCACTACTAAAATACCTTTTGAGTTCTTGATTTATATAACATTATTTTCCGAACAGCTGGCCATGAAATCTGCAACAAATACACTTATGTAATGTAAATAATAATTAAGACTTTATGTTTGTTTCTTTAATTTGCATACGTAATCTGCAAAAAGTAATTGAAAGATAATGATGTGGAGCACGAGCGTGATGTAATGCGGGGTGGTGGGTAATGGAGCATAATGGATCAAATCAACATTGTTTTTTTCTTTTGGTTTGAATTGGGACGTCTTTTATAGATTCTTTATGTTGCGGTTTCTGATCGCTACATAAGAAAAGCATATATGTTGTGAGAGAGTTTTGTACTTGATGTGACAGCTGTTGTACTTTTGTTATAAATAGACTTCGTGGTGAAAGAGCATTCAGTGTATGGATGCTGTTTTGTTCGAATATTCCAAGTTTGTCATTTCAAGACCCTTCATTATCTTACTCGAAATCTTTTATCGTTTGTTTAGAAACAAGTGAGGATATCACACGACAAGAGATTAAAAAGAGCCATCGGAGATAACTGTTGTTGCTTGAACTTCCCAAAATATGTTATGTCGTATTTTGTTGCTACCACAAAAGATTACTATCAAATTAAAAAGCGCAATGTCTTAAACGGCTTAAACCTAAATTTGCTAGAATGCACAATAAATTATATGAAATTTCGAATAAAATTATTACTTATTTCGTTTTCATGATGCAAGTTATGTGTTTATTTGTATATATACAAGTTGTGTACACAAATACAAAAATGTTGTGAACACTTTTTTCACAACATTTGGTTAAGCTGTAATAAATGGTTTAGTCTCTAAAGAGAGCCAAACCGAAAACACTGAGCTTATAAATGGGACAAACAAGTATTCTATGAATGTTGCCATATTTTCGATGATAAATTACCACATAAAATAGTTTTTTATTTTCCATAGTTGGGCTAACAAGACGATATGCTGTGAACACAAACACATGAAAATAATGTTTTACTTGTAAAAGAGTCACAAATCAGTTAAAGCTTGTATATGTAATATGTATATATATATATATATCAAACACATAGAAATTGTGCAAACTGCAGATTCATAAAAGTTTGTGCACAAAAACATAATATAAACAGTTAATGCTTCGACCTAATTCTTTAAATTACACTCTAAGAAGTAACACTTTTTAAAGAAAATAAGCTTGATTAAAAACATAACACTAAAATCGGCCAGTCCAAGTTGAAGCTTGGCAGTCTAGACGATTCACCACAGAGCATATGTATACATCCACTGACATCAAATACCTTTGAAAATTAGCCTGTGTACTATAACGGATCTGTGTTGTTTTCTTAATGTATTCAATACTCAAAATGGGCCTGTCGAAGGACGTTTGCAACCCATTGTATATATTTGAACTCAAAATGTACCACACAATTTGTTATTTCTAAAACTCTAACCAATTTATTTTGATGATTCAGTAGTCTAGTCAGAGCGAGTATACCAGTTTAGAAACATAGATAAGATTTCAAAAATTTTGGTCACTCTAAACATTAAATTTTGATATTTACTTAATTCTGCATAAGATTTTGTTTATTACTTAAACTATTAAAATTATTATTGTTTAATACTAATCTATATTAAACAATTCTGATACCTTTGCAGCTTTTGAATCTATTAGGTGAAATATCGTTTTGAAACCATGTGCGTGTGTTCTTCTTTTTACCTGTTTAAACAAACGCACGTGTGGAAACTTTCATCCGTCAACAAATGAAAAGCGTGCATCACAAGTCATTCTCAATATTTGCGTTATACTCCCTACTATTATTCATAATTAACATATATCATAAATTATAACTATAAAACATATAAAATACCAGATTACTCAACAAATTATTTTCCTAATACATATATGATTTCGAAAACAAATGAGTCTCTTTATTTCTAGTTTGTAAATTATTAGGTAAAAATTGTTTATATCGAATATTTTCATTTTTGGCATTTCAATTGTTACTTCAAGAGCTCATATTGCATCTCTAATCGGTGCATTGATATCAAACTCATCCTCAATTATCATTTTATACATTATAATGCAAACTAACATTATAATACTATATTTCTTTCTTTTCTCCAATAACGTGATGATCCTAAACGTGATATTTATGTGTTAAGCTAACTTCATTTTTTGTTACTTTATTTTGTATCAAAATTTCTTAATGTAATATTATCGTTGTTCAAATTATTATTTGTTTAAATGTTATGTAATATTTTTGTAATAGAATGATAAATACAAAAGTTACTACAGTTATTTCGGTGATATAAAATTATAAGGACTAAATTGAAATTTTGGAATTTTAAATTTGAGGTTTTAAGATTACTTTTGAGGAGCACAAAATCTCAAAAATAAAAATTTGAGGTTGTTTTTGGAGATGCTCTAAAGTCTAAACCAACCAAAAACATTTTGATTCTATCATCAAATTTGATCTTTGGACGACTTATCAATTAACTAAAACAAAGTGTCATAGAAAAAATGAGGAACTACTTTTCCAAAATTGCTTAAGGACAAGTTAACCCGAAATGCCCTAACTTTTTCCAAGATGCAAAAAAAACAAAAAAAAAAACAAAAAAAAAACAGTCACACTTGACGCATTAGAACGAAAATTTCTGTACATAAAACTATTATATATGGTTGTCATATATACATATGCATTTCACACTAGTTTTTATTTTTTGACTACATATAAATTGTATACTAGTAGAAATACAAAAAAAAAATTATGAAAGAGAAAAATATTATAAGCATACACCAATGTAATGAAAAATACAAAATAAAATATGGGGCACATTACGGAAAATAATATTTTTAAAAAATGTTTAATCAAATAATATATACTACTGTTTTGTTATATTAAAAAAATAATTAAAAAGGAAAATAAAAAGTTATGTGAAAATTATTTTTTTACTGGTTTTTATGTCATTAAATACCATTTTAACAAAATAAACTTATGTTGACGTATGATTTACAAATATAACATGTTACCGTGTTACATTATTAAAACATGTTAAAACAAATATTACATAAGACATTATATTATAGTATTTATGAAAATTGTCATTAGACAATATAGTATATGTAAATCTCTAATATTTTGATATATATATATAATGTATTTTTGAAATAATTTACAAATAAAATATAAAAAATTGAAAATTAGTCAAATAAAATATAAAATAAAAGTTTAGTTTAATTGAATATTTATCATATCTAAAATTTTTATCTAAGATAAAGATAGTTTAAATTCATTTGTATGATTTGATTTTATTATCTATTTCATTTGCATAATCAGTATTAAAAATTTAAAAATTATTTTAAATATGAAATAAATTATGTATATTTGATATAAATTTATTAAATAAATAATTAATTATAATGTGTAAATAGGCGTTGGTCAAAATCTAATTATGTTGTAAATGTTAAGATATTGCAATGACCTAAGGTGCTCCCATCTAGACAAGTTTATATAAGACTTTCTCATATTTGTTCTTCCATATAATTAGGCTTGACAATTTGATATATTCCACCAGTCTTTAAAATTGCAAAGCCTTTATATAAATATTGATGAAATTGTCAATAATATACATTTTTAGAAAAATTGTTTAGTCAGAATTAGTTTATACTAATATATATTAGTCAATTTTAAATATGATAAATCTCTAAATTAGCATTATTTTAGTTTTGTTATACATATATACTATTATTAGTTTAAATTTCCAAAATAATATTAATTTAATATTAAAATATATTAATAAAATTTAAACCATAAATTAAAAAAAAATTCAAAATATAAATTAAATAATACTTGAAAATAAATAAAACGAAAAACTCGTTGCCGTAGTTGACCGTTAGCAGTCGCCCCGGTGTAATGTATTATAGAAATGTAATAATATGAAAATAAATAAGTATTATAATAGTGTTAACGAAAAAATTGCGTTACATCAGGTGACACATACATACAAGACCTGTCTGAGTCTTTGACCCATTTTCTTCATTTCATTTCCGAAACACAATAATAATTATTTTAAATTTAATCAGATTCACAGCAACGAAGAAGAAAAGATCTTACCGGAAACGCTTTCTTCGCCGATTTTAGTTTGGACTTTTCTTCCTCCAGATCCGGTGGTATTCAGATTAAGCAAAATCCCACAGAACCTAAACTCTAGGGTTCTTCTTACGCAGGAGACGGAGGTGTCGTTATTGCCCCGTCGCTAAGATGATGACTTCTAGGGGTTTGTTCGGCTGGTCTCCTCCCCATATACAGCCGTTAACACCCGTTTCAGAGGTTTCCGAGCCTCCTGAGTCTCCATCTCCTTACCTCGATCCTAGTGCTGAGAACGGTGGCACAGGCATGGCGGCGCAAGCCGAGGATGAGGAAGAGATGGAGGAGCCCGAGGAAGTGGAGCCTCCTCCTGCCGCTGTTCCTTTCTCTCAGTTATTTGCCTGCGCCGATCGGTTCGATTGGGTGCTTATGATATTTGGATCCGTAGCTGCTGCTGCACATGGTACTGCGCTTATTGTCTACTTGCATTACTTCGCAAAAATTATTCAGGTCCTTGCAATCACCACTGAATCGGAGAATCAGTTCAATCGCTTAGTCGAGGTAGGTGTTTCTGTGGTTTTAGAAAATTCCTAATTTTCGCGGTTTAAATAGCTGGGTGAGCTTCAGGGAAATGGGATTGGAAAATTAATGTGTCTTAGGTGTTCTTTGTTCCCCCCCTGAAGTTATTAACGTGCTCTTCTAAGTTATTTATGCCGTCTGTGCAGCTTTCTCTGACCATTGTATACATCGCTGGTGGTGTTTTCATATCTGGTTGGATTGGTAAGTTCACCTTTGCTAAAATCTATATGTATATAGCCTAGTTTTGTCCTCGTTTCCTCTACTGCTATGATTCTATTAGCCGCCACCATAATTAATTGTTCATTATTATAGAGGTGTCTTGCTGGATACTGACTGGAGAGCGGCAGACTGCTGTGATCAGGTCAAAGTATGTCCACGTATTACTAAATCAGGATATGAGTTTCTTCGATACATATGGGAATAACGGGGATATAGTAAGCCAAGTGCTGAGTGATGTCCTACTCATTCAGTCGGCTCTAAGTGAAAAAGTATGTTTAACTTTTGATATGGTTTCAAGTTTGCTCTTCAATATCTTTTTTTGCAAGGGTACATCTTCAGGCATTTCTCTAATCTTTGTGATTTTGGACCATGCAGGTTGGGAATTACATTCATAACATGGCAACATTTATCAGTGGTCTTGTTATCGGTTTTGTCAACTGCTGGGAAATTGCGCTCATAACGTTAGCCACTGGTCCTTTCATTGTTGCTGCAGGAGGCATATCAAATATATTTCTCCACAGACTCGCTGAGAATATTCAAGATGCATATGCTGAAGCAGCCAGCATTGCTGAACAGGTATTCTATAATTTTTATTTGTTAGGTTTGTGGTGACATTGTGGAGGCACTGTTGATCTTTTTCAAACATTGCAATTTGATTTTCGAATGATGTTGCAAGCATTAAATTTTGAAATGTTTCCGATAATGATATTTAAGAATTGGAGTTATAACAGAGATATTTGTGACATGTGAACATTAAAGTTGATATTCACTGTGCAATGTTGATATCTTTTACTGTTCTCTTATTTAAAATTCAGAAAATAGTAGTTAGAATCTATGAGGGCTAGATTTTATTTTGACAGGTTGAGCTTTTTAAGTTACTCATCTTCGTTTGATGCCACTTAACTCTTTACTGCAATCGTGAATCAAAACTCATCTCAACATAGTTAGCATCAATAACATGGATATTGCATCAACTTGGTTCTGTGGCAATCGCACGCCCACTAGTCTGTCTTATGTGTACAAATTCCTCTGAAATGTATCCCCTACTGATCCATTTTCTGAGTTCTCCATTCTGGTTAGTTTACTATTTCAGTACACATCCTGTATGAATTTCTTAACCCTTAACGGTGTATTTTAAATGTGCAGGCTGTCTCATACATTAGGACTCTGTATGCCTTTACAAATGAAACTCTTGCCAAGTACTCTTATGCAACTTCTCTCCAAGCAACTTTGAGATATGGTATATTGATTAGTCTTGTGCAAGGACTTGGACTTGGATTTACATATGGTCTTGCTATATGTTCATGTGCTCTGCAACTTTGGATTGGTCGGTTCTTTGTTATTCATGGAAGAGCGAATGGTGGAGAAATCATTACAGCGCTTTTTGCTGTTATTTTAAGCGGGCTGTAAGTTTCAGATTCTACTTTTACTTCTTGTATCTTTCTTTTCCATTGTCTGTATACATATTTATGTGCTAATCATATTCATATTGTGCTGTGCAGGGGTTTAAATCAAGCTGCTACAAACTTTTATTCATTTGATCAAGGAAGGATTGCGGCATATAGGCTTTTTGAGATGATAAGTCGTTCATCCTCTGGGACTAATCAGGAGGGAATTATTTTGTCTTCTATCGAAGGAAATATCGAGTTTCGAAATGTATATTTCAGCTATTTATCACGACCTGAAATTCCAATCTTGAGTGGATTTTACCTCACTGTGCCTGCTAAGAAAGCTGTTGCACTTGTTGGTAGAAATGGTTCTGGAAAAAGCAGCATTATTCCTCTAATGGAACGGTTTTATGATCCTACACTAGGTATTATGAGTGTGATCTAAGATGTATCGATGCTTTATTATAAACCCCTTTGAATAGTCACCTACGGTGAAGACTGTTATTAGCTGAATCATCTGCGGTTTTCTCTTTTTTTTTTTTCTTTGACACCCTGCGGTTTTCTCTTAAACAGGAGAAGTTCTACTAGATGGGGAAAATATTAAAAATCTAAAATTAGAGTGGCTGAGAAGCCAAATAGGCCTGGTGACACAGGAGCCTGCTTTGCTTAGCTTGAGTATAAGAGAGAATATTGCATATGGCCGAGATGCTACTCTGGATCAGATAGAGGAAGCAGCTAAAAAAGCTCGTGCACACACGTTTATCAGCTCACTTGAAAAAGGATATGAAACTCAGGTAACCATCCACTGAAACGTTTGTAGTTATGAATTGCAGTTTATTGCTGCAATCTCACTTTACAAGTTTTAAAAGATTTGTTTTTCTTCTAGGTTGGGAAGGCTGGTTTAACATTGACAGAGGAGCAAAAAATAAAACTATCAATTGCTAGAGCTGTACTCTTAGATCCAAAAATTCTTCTGCTTGACGAGGTCACTGGAGGACTAGACTTTGAAGCTGAAAGAGTTGTCCAAGAAGCTCTTGATCTTTTAATGTTAGCACGTTCGACCATAATTATAGCTCGACGGCTAAGTCTGATAAGAAATGCTGACTATATTGCTGTAATGGAGGAGGGTCAGCTGCTTGAAATGGGAACACATGATGAACTAATCAACCTTGGTAATTTGTATGCCGAGCTTCTGAAGTGTGAAGAAGCAACAAAGCTACCTAGACGGTATGATTCTCTAGCCAAGACATATATATCTAACAACTTGGCACGTTTGCTGTGTAGTGAAGTTATTTGGTAGAATGTTTTTGTCTGATGCGTTTCAATAGTGGTCTATGGAAGGGTGGACCTTGATGATCTACTTGTTTATGGAACTCGCATCTTTGTGCAGGATGCCACTTAGGAACTACAACGAGTCTGCTACGTACCAGGTTGAGAGGGATTCTTCAGCTGGTCTTGGCTTCCAGGAACCATCATCACCCAAAATGGCCAAATCTCCATCTCTTCAGAGAGTTCATGGTGTTTTCCGCTCTCAGGAAATGTTCTTTAATAGTGAAATGTCACCCAATGATCATAGCCCTGCACCAGAGAAAATGGGAGAAAACGACTTGTCTCTGGATGTCGCTAGTAAGGACCCAATCATCAAAAGACAAGATAGTTTTGAAATGAGGCTACCAGAACTACCAAAAATTGACATTCAGTGTCCACAACGTCAGAAATCAAATGGTTCAGATCCGGAGTCCCCTATATCACCCCTTTTGATATCAGATCCCCAAAATGAGCGCTCCCATTCACAGACATTTAGCCGCCCTCTTGGGCATTCTGATGACACTTCAACAAATGTTAAGGTGGGCAAGGACGCTCAACACAAGGAATCGCCTTCATTTTGGAGGTTGGCACAGCTTAGTTTTCCTGAGTGGCTATATGCTGTATTAGGGAGTATTGGTGCTGCCATCTTTGGTTCTTTCAATCCTCTTTTAGCTTACGTAATTGCGTTGGTAGTGACGGCATACTATAAGAACAAGGGAAGCCACCTGCGAGAGGAGGTTGACAAGTGGTGCTTGATCATTGCCTGCATGGGAATAGTGACAGTTGTTGCCAATTTCTTGCAGCATTTCTACTTTGGTATTATGGGGGAGAAAATGACAGAGAGAGTGCGGAGGATGATGTTCTCAGGTACTGCAATATTTTCAGCATTGTTTAACTCATTTCACGACATGTTACTACTTCCATTTTCCTTCATTGATTTCTCTGATGTGACAGCGATGCTGCGTAATGAAGTTGGGTGGTTTGACGAAGAAGAGAACAGTCCAGATACGTTATCCATGCGACTAGCAAATGATGCCACATTTGTCCGAGCCGCCTTCAGCAATAGGCTTTCGATATTTATTCAGGATAGTTTTGCTGTTATCGTTGCCATTCTTATTGGGTTGCTGCTAGGTTGGCGTTTGGCCCTTGTTGCATTGGCGACTTTACCAATACTTACTCTCTCTGCCATTGCTCAGGTTTGTTTCTTTTCTTCAGTCTTCCCCAACCAAGTCTTGTGTTATGGCCAAGATGACCGCTTAAAATTGTTTCCTTATGTTTCTTTTTGTTAATTAATTTCGGTTTAATAGTCTCATGCTTCCCTCTGTCAAAAACGTGTTTCTGATTTTTGCAAAAAAAATTCCATTTCAAGAAGCGATTACGATGTGAACTTTTATATTTACGTTATTTCTGTCCTCTCATCCTCATCCATAGAGTTTCATCTGTTCTGCAAATGCTGGTATCTGATAACGTGTGAAATAAATATCCAGAAACTTTGGCTTGCTGGATTCTCGAAGGGCATCCAGGAGATGCACAGAAAGGCGTCTTTAGTACTCGAGGATGCTGTCAGAAACATATATACTGTTGTTGCTTTCTGTGCCGGCAACAAGGTGATGGAACTCTACAGACTGCAACTCCAACGAATACTCAGGGAGAGCTTTTTCCACGGGATGGCTATTGGCTTTGCATTTGGCGCCTCACAGTTTCTCCTCTTCGCCTGCAATGCGCTCCTCTTATGGTACACCGCAATATCAGTAAACCGCAGATATATGAAATTGTCTACAGCGCTAACCGAGTACATGGTTTTCTCCTTTGCTACATTTGCCCTTGTCGAGCCATTCGGATTAGCACCTTACGTTCTCAAACGCCGTAGATCTCTCGCTTCAGTATTTGAAATCATAGACCGAGTGCCTACAATCGAACCTGATGATACCTCAGCTCTTAGTCCCCCTAACGTCTATGGAAGCATTGAACTGAAAAACATTGACTTCTGCTACCCAACCCGCCCAGAAGTGTTAGTACTAAGCAATTTTAGTCTCAAAGTCAACGGGGGACAAACAGTAGCTGTGGTTGGTGTTTCTGGTTCTGGAAAGAGCACGATAATATCACTGATTGAGAGATACTACGACCCAGTTGCTGGTCAGGTCTTATTAGATGGGCGAGACTTGAAGTCATATAATTTGAGATGGTTGAGAAGCCATATGGGTCTGATTCAACAGGAACCCATCATCTTTTCCACGACGATCAGAGAAAACATCATATATGCAAGGCATAACGCTAGTGAAGCTGAGATGAAGGAAGCAGCAAGAATTGCAAATGCCCACCATTTCATCAGCAGCTTAGCTCACGGTTACGACACCCATATCGGGATGAGAGGTGTTGAACTTACCCAAGGACAGAAACAGAGAATCGCGATAGCTCGGGTAGTGCTGAAAAATGCTCCAATTCTGTTGATTGATGAAGCCAGTTCGTCTATTGAATCTGAGTCGAGCCGTGTTGTGCAGGAAGCTCTTGACACATTGATAATGGGGAACAAAACAACGATTCTGATAGCACATAGAGTGGCGATGATGAGACATGTGGATAACATTGTGGTTCTCAATGGAGGCAAAATAGTTGAAGAAGGTACGCATGATTCTTTAGCGGGTAAGAACGGATTGTATGTCCGTCTAATGCAACCACATTTTGGCAAGGGTCTACGCCAACATCGACTTATCTAGAGAGATTGGACTCTTGTGCCTCTTTTCGATTAGTTCAGTCACATATCAAACCATCACGTGGTGCCACGTTTATGTGACATAAGTGGCATCTGATCAACGCTTACCTGTCTGAAATCGCACCAAATCAGCCACGGTTAGTTTCTGTAAGCAAATTAGGAGCTTGTAGACGTAGATTCCCTTATTCTTTCAGGTGACGAAGCAGTGAACAAGTGGGACTGTGTTTGTTGATTGCTCGGTCTCTAAGTTATATCAACCAATTTTGTTTATTGAAATTGAAGATTTAGAGGCAATTGATTATCTGAGGTTTGTTTTTTGGTCTTGTTGTGAGTGATTTAGATGGAGAATGTGTAATGGTTAGGAAGAAAGAACAAAAACAAAGGCGTCTGTTTTGTAAATACATTGTATCCAATTTATTCTCAGGGCTTTTAAATTGCAACTTTGGTTTTAATTTCAGCTCTATTATTGAACCCAAAACATCGTTTGAAGTTTGTGTAGATATCTACATGCAACTCACATAGAAAAAGATAGATAAGAGTAACATAAAATGTTTATTGTGTTTGTCAAATCTGAAGGATCTTCAAAGAGTCAGCTACAACTTGAAGCTGCTTCTTCACTTTCCTCCACCTTCTTTCATTAGCTCCAACTATGAGTGTGTAGTATCTGTCTGCAATATCAAATCAATCAAAACATTTTATATTCCTCACTTTCTTCTCTCACTTTTCAATCAAATCTATTATCATAAGCTTACTGTTTCCGACTGCTACTGTTGCAAAGGAAGTGGTTGCATAGATGGGAGTTCTTAGTCCATACTCAAACGTGTAATAGTTTCTTCCATCCTCCACCCTCTGCATTTTCAGCTTTTTTTATTTGTTTATTTATAGACCCAATATCTCAAAAAATTTGATGATTCTTTAAGTATCCAAAATCCGACCTCTTTCATATCGTAGATGGTAGCTACTTGGTTTGGTGCTGAAAACTTGTGCTTCACTAGATCATAAACCACCTGATGAACCAATAAAGGGAATTCTCAATTGACATAACAGAGAAAAGAGAGAGTACGATTTGCAGTATATACCTCTTCCATAGGACCCATTTCGCTAATGTCGTTTTTCTCAGTTGGTATGAACCTGACCCGAACATTCTGCAGTTGCAAATATCTATCCTTGAAGGCTGAATCATGTGCCCTGAAGTCAAATTCCTATATAGTTTATGCGGAACAAGATCATCTCAATGTTTATTCATTCATCCTTACAACAGCAAAAATAAAAGCAAAGCCATAGCTTACCCACCCTCCAGTCTGATGGGTAATAATAAGAATATCCGTCTTGTCGATCTACAAAAGCTGAGTAGTTTTTTGGTATCTCTGCAAACATTATAAGACACAACAAAGTTATGCTTTTTGTCCCGAAAGAATGAGCAAGAGAGACAGAAGACTACTTTTTGCTAACTACCTTCAGCAAGAAGTAAAGTTGCTGGAACTGAAGTTGCCAACAAGGTTCCTACTCCCACAAGAGCTTGCCTTCTCTTCCAATTGTTTCCACTTCCTTTTTGGTAAATTATTGAAGTTTTAATATAAATCAATCCACACAAGACAATGTTATATGAGAAGAAGAGTCTGGTTTCTTACTATTCTCCAAGGAGTCGAGCTTGTCGTTGGATGAAAGTGAACAGCAAGCTTTGAGTGATGTATTTGTACAAAGAATCTCTGTCTGGTAAGAAAATGAAGCAATTTATGATATCTTTTTCAGAAAATGAGATAAAGTGGAATCAGAACAGTGTTATTAACCTTGTGGAAGATTGATGGTGAGATGCAATAGCGGGCTGAGAGTGAACAGACTGCCATAATGGTTACAACTCACGAGACTTTTAGATGATTAATGTTCATTGCTTAGTTTTGTGTGTGAGGTAAAGCCTTGTGGATAAGATATTTCTGCTTTTCATTATTTCTCAGACTTCTCCTTTCATTAAGGTGGATAAATGGATAACGAAAGATCCAAACAAAATATGTGGTTCTACATCGGTTTAGGATCATACACTTAGGAAATCGACTCTATTGATATGTTTGAAGTTTTATGATAAGGTCTAAAATTCAACAATTAACTGCAACAAGAATGTATTATCAAAAAAAAGTTTTTGCCCAAATACTACAATCACCAGATGATAAATACTTAAAGCAAAACTGACACTACGAGAGACAAAACCACAAGTCTGTTTTATAGTTGCAGAAATGGATAAACTTAGATGATCCCAATTTTGTTAGCAACATCAAGAGCATCGTAGTCCGGTGTAAGCCTCACGTAAGCCTTTTTTGTTCCATCAGGCCTGAAACAAAAATGTATTATCGTGTCACTTATATGTAAACACAATCAAACTCAATAAGTTAACAACAGGGCGTGAAAGAGAACTCTCTTGAGATACCTGATGAGGGTGTTGACTTTCTTGGTCTGGATATCATACATCTTCTTAACAGCGTCTTTGATTTTCTTCTTATCGGCACGAATGTCAACAATGAAGACAAGAGTGTTGTTGTCTTCAATCTTCTTCATTGCAGATTCGGTAGTGAGTGGGTACTTGAGGATTTGGTACTGATCCAACTTATTCCTTGGAGTTGCACTGAGTCTTGGATACTTAGGATTTCTGGGCTTGGTCAAAGTCTTTGGCCTGTGGAAGGTGACCTTTGTCCTAATCTTCTTGTCTTTCTTCTTGAAGGTCTGACCCGATTTTACTGCTTTTGCTACCTTCAAGGCCTTGGCCTTCGGGTCGGCCTTCTTTGTAGTATCAACTGCATAATAGCACACATAACTTAAGAAAGAATGATTTGAGAACATAACTGAATATGCTTCAAACCCAGGACCAACTAACAGTCCCATAACTGGTCAGAAGGATGAAAGAAATTGACAGAGAAAGCCCAAGATTTCATCTATATCTCAGATTCACCTCAATACATGGATACTCGAACAACCTAAGGATTTCATCTACAGCTGAAATTCACTTCGATACATGATAAACTGAGGATTTAATATTACTTGCAGACCTACAAGTTCCTTAGTGAGAGAATGCCAAACTAAGTGAAATAATCAGGAAGATTGAAAATTAAGTACTTTATTAAACATGATTAGAAAACACATTAATCGAATCTAATTACAAATGTTTCAATAGAACTGAGGTCTAGTAAAGCTTCAATACGACCCACATAGAAAAAACGTACCTTTGGCCGGAGACATTGCTCAGAACGACTCTTCTGACTAGAAATCTGTCAAATTTGATAGACACCCAGAAAAATACGAAATGTAAGACAGACACCAAACGAAGATTTTGAAGCTCTCTAGATAAAGTTCTAAAAATCAAAATAGATTATTCGGATAATGAATAAGTGAGAAAGAAGCAGCAAAGAGTCGGAGGAAGACGCACGAACCTGGAGGTTGCACTGAAGCAGCTGGGAACCCTAACTCACCTTGCAGCCGTAGACAATTTTATTGTGGAACGTCAATGATAAATAGAGATGAAACCCTAGGTTACTTTGGGCATTCAACATTGTAACGGGCCGTAATGCAAAGCCCAAATCATGTCTAATTGAAAGAAGAAAAAAAAACCTTCAAACGACGTTGTTTTAGCTATATGACCATGTCACGGGACGTAGTTGCAGTCTCTGTACACGTGTCCAGGATGATTTTCTCCACTCACGTGCGAGATATTGCATCCATTGAGAAGTCGCCATGTAGACATTTGATAAAGACGTCTCTTTCTCCGGCTGGTCCAAGTATCTCTGTGGTTATTACTTAGTATTATCCTCGAATCTATATGCTTTAAAGTACCGAATCTACCCTCGCCGTCTCTTCAGATTTTCCATTTTCGCAGCCAAACAAAATCAGCTTCCGTCGCAAATCTCCATCTCTACGAGAAATGGTTGGTCCAGCTAGTCCTGATGGCGACGAAGGGATCTCGCTGCTCGAGTTACATGGTAACGGTGACCGGTCATGGCAGTTAAACTTCGACGATTTCCAGGTTTCCACGGAGTACAAAGAGAAGAAACTGCCCAGTAAAGTCCAGAACTGTCTTGGTTGTTTGGGTAAATTTACTTCTACTCTCGACATTTTCATTCTTTGGGTTTTTTTCTTAAGTTCAGGAATTGATATTGCGGAGAAATTGTTTCGGACTGTGCTAGAGACAGATGAGTTGCCGTTTTGGGACTGATCGAGTTTGAGTTCGGTGTTTTTTTTTTATTGCTACTTTTAGCTTTGTTGATTCTTAAAGCATATTATCAATTATGAAGTTCAATCTTTTCTTGAGGGTAAGTGGAGTCTTTGGTAGTGATAAGTCTGAATGAAACGGATGCTTTGATAATGAAAATGAGCTTTATTTTTTGGGCGTAGTCTTTCTTTTGAATATGCATGACCAACATATCATAATCTTCTATAAATCCGACCAAGAAATATTGCCTGATTATAGCTATAGTATCAGTAACCAATACTTTAAAGCGAGAAGAATCTCTTTAGCTTAAAAATAGGTTTCTTTGATTTGGTTCCATTGCCAATTGTGATCTAAAACAGTGAGAAGCAGCTTTGTTTCGTCTATTCTATGCAAAAGTATTGAAAATGACTTGTGAAGCTGTGTGTCTTGGCTGTTTCAGGTCCGGAAGACAATGTGGCAGATTATTACCAGCAGCAAGTAGAGATGCTTGAGGGATTTACTGAAATGGATGAACTTGCAGAACGTGGATTTGTCCCTGGAATGTCAAAGGTTAGCTTTGATGATGCTAACTTGTCTCTTCTTCCACATTTGTTAAAAACTATGATCCATTTGTTCTTGTTAATTGATACTTATCTGAATATTTCTGTGGCCTGTACATAGGAAGAGGAAGAAAATTTGGCTAAGAGCGAGACATTGGCGATTAGAATATCAAACATTGCCAACATGGTTCTTTTTGCTGCTAAAGTATATGCTTCCTTCACAAGCTGCTCTTTGGCAATCATTGCGTCCACATTGGACTCTCTTCTTGATCTCCTTTCTGGCTTCATCCTGTGGTTTACTGCCTTCTCAATGCAGACACCAAACCCCTATCGGTATCCCATTGGGAAGAAAAGAATGCAACCTCTGGTTTGTATCATCCTTTCAAAGTTTATACACATTAATATGTTTCATCCCCTAGTAGTTTGTGATGTCATGGAATCGGCCTATGCAAGCTTGCCAAAGGGTGTTGTGCTATTAATTTCTCTTTGCAAGTCTACAAAGCTTTCCTATTTCTTGATATGTGATTCTTGGATCAATTCCTCTCAGGGAATCCTAGTATTTGCATCGGTGATGGCGACACTTGGATTGCAAATTATCTTGGAATCTCTTCGCACGATGATGTCCAGTGTGAGTCTGAAACTTAATCACCTAGCTTTGGTCTAAGGATCAAAAGTTAATCACACAATTGCTTCACCTGTTTTGTACAGCAAAAGGAGTTCAGCCTAACCAGCGAGCAAGAGAGTTGGGTGGTTGGGATCATGCTCTCTGTTACATTGGTCAAACTGCTTCTGGTTCTTTACTGCAGATCCTTCAGTAACGAGATTGTTAAAGCTTATGCACAAGATCACTTCTTTGACGTTATCACAAACATCATTGGACTTATTGCAGTAATCCTCGCAAATTACATCGATAATTGGATGGATCCAGTTGGAGCTATCATTGTAAGTTTCCAAGCTCGAAGAAAGATAAAAAAAAAAGAACAACACTTGTATTACTTTCCTGAAAATGTCTTTGAATTTGTGTAGCTTGCATTGTACACGATACGGACATGGTCAATGACGGTTTTGGAGAACGTGAACTCTCTAGTTGGGAAATCGGCAACACCAGAATATCTGCAGAAACTAACTTACCTGTGTTGGAACCACCATAAAGCCATTAGGCACATTGATACAGTGAGGGCTTACACATTTGGATCTCATTACTTTGTGGAGGTTGATATTGTTCTTCCTGCTGATATGCCTTTGCAAGTCGCTCACGACATTGGAGAATCGCTCCAAGAGAAGCTCGAGCTGCTTCAGGAGATAGAACGGGCTTTTGTGCATCTTGATTATGAGTACACTCACAAACCTGAGCACGCTAGATCACACTGTTAGCTATTTTTTTCTTCCGTTGAAATTGCGTGAAGATCTCCACGCTCTTCTAAATCTGTGGAACATAATTGTCACTATATTGTTTAGTATGCAAGTGTTAGAAAATATGAAATTACCTTTGTAACTATCTAGTTACAAAGAGATTTGAACTTCTCTTCGACCTGACCAGTGAGCCAAAATGTCAGTTGGTTCAATAGGTGTCCGGTTAGAGTTCGGTTCGGTTGTGGCTTATAAGACATTTCCATTGATGAAAGACTCGATTTATTTTAAAAATCAATAGTATTAATTCCATTGGTGAGATATCGTTAAATCTCTCGTCGATATAATTAATATCATAAGCTATAATATATTTAATTTGTTATAAAAATCTAACCTACTCATAAGGTGACACAAAACTTGCCTTAAAGAAGTAGTGAGTAAGAAAACCGGTGACAGCCTATCGCAATGCTAAATCGTAAAAGAATTAATAAGCAGCGCAATAATTTATGGAAAGGCTGGTCGAGTCTTGACACAACTCACTCGCGCGGGCCTTGCCCATTCCCCTAATTAATCCATAGGTTCCTTAAATTTGGGAACACAAGGCTTGTGCGGCTCAGTTTTCTGGAGCTTTTGGTCGGAAAAGTCGTCAGTCGTGTAAGTTTCGTTAATTGATCTTTTGTTTGTCTGAATATGTCTTTGGTTGTGTAACATTTCCGCCTTTGGCTTCTTTTTCTGGGATGTCGATTTTGAGATATGCCTATTGTTTTTGTTCTCGTACGTTTCCGTTTCATTTGATCTATTCTTTTTTCATCTAGTTGATGAGTTTTTATATTAGGGCTCTTCGTTCGTAGCCGATTCCCGCGGCTGCGTCATACGAACAAACGTTGTTCGTTTGACCGCCGTAGTTTCTTACGGTCAAACGATGCGGTCGACCGTAGAAAACTGTGGTATAACCGCTGCGAAATTGTAGCGTTTGCGATTAAATAATTGTGATACAACTTGCGGCGTCAACCTCTAGCGATTACATCGTCTAACCGAAGTATCTGATCGCAGGTCGATGCCGCATACGATACGGCAGGCAAACGAACATCTTCTGCTTTTTTTAAAGGATTGATCTTGAATGTTATTTGATTCTGCTTTTGCAATGATGTTACTCGTCTCTTTCGGATCATTCATCATACATAAATTGATCTTTGAAATACTTTGACTATCTGTCGAGGACGAGAAAACTCAACTTATAGATTTAACTGGGAATATTACTATATTAGTTTATAAATCTCTTTTCTTTTTTTCTTGGCACTGAGAAGCAATGTGTGCTGACATTGGCATTAACATTGTTCCTAGGGTATGCAGCTTAAAAGTTTTAACCCGAGAGCTTTCTCAGTTCTGATGTATGCTCCCAAATCTCTGTAATGCGCTTGATTTTAGTTTCTCTACAAGTTTCCAAATTGTTCTTCTTGATCTTTGCAAAATCTTTTAACAAGTTTACAAATTAATATTTAGTTATAGCAGAAAGGGAGAGAAAGCCAATGACTGTTTTTGTTCTTCCTTTCAGTTTTGCAGTGATTTCTCAGCCCACAGCATGGAAGAAGCTCATTCAGTGAACAGTCCAAGACGAGTTTTAAGCTTCTCCAAGAGAAAGAAACAAAAGCCGCGTTTTCAGGATTCAGACAGATCTCCATTTCGAGCATCTGAAGTACATGGACCCAAACCCTCAGAGGTTTATGGCTTTGTAGGTTCCATCTCGACTGTTGTTTCCACAGTGATCTTCTTGATATGGGCATATGTACCAGATAAACTGTTGGAGTCTGTAGGGATCCATTACTACCCAAGTAGGTATTGGTTATTGGCTATGCCGACATATTTGATGGTGACTTTGGTGCTAGCTTTGGCGTTTTACATTGGTCTCAACTTCATATCCACTCCACCTCCAAACTCTCTCAGTACATTGTTTGGTGAGTGCCTACACTGCACCGCTCTCTTCTTGCATCATTCTTAGTCCATTGTTGGAAATGCAGATCTCTATGACATTGCACTAGCTAGCTATGAATGTTTTAAATGTTCTATGTGCATGGTGTAGTTTTGGAAGTTGGATTGGAATGCTGATATTCATGGGGATACTTTTTTATTTTTATTTTTTCTGTTATTATGGCAGATGAGTACAGTCGAGAACCTGGGGAATTTGATCCTGAGATGGAGGACGGTGGAGACAGGCCTATAGATCCAATATCTGACATTGATATTACAAGAATCAATGATCTTATGTTCAATTCAGGTGATGCTATGTGTTTTGCATCAAGATCTTTGTTCGAATATTACCAGGGTAAACCATCTTAAGGAGTTATAATGGATTATATGGCCTTAGTAAACGGTGATATAGAATAGAAAGGAAAATAGGAGATGATGAGCTTCAAAGTGATGCCTATAATGGAGCTTCGTTGGTTTAGCATTGCAGTCTTTTTTCATTGGTTTAGCATTCCAGTCTTTTCATTGGTTTAACATTTTGGTTTGTTGTTTTCTCCATTGATACGTTTTGTAATTAATTATTATATTTTGTCTTTTAAATGTTTAACTTTGTGGGTTCTATTATTATTTTATGATTGTAATTGTTGGCAGCACAAAGACCAAGCAATTCGGTGAGACAAATAATCTCAACATTATTTATATTGATTTTGTAAAAAAAATTATCAGTTGTGTAATAAAACAACAAATTGTGTATTTTTCTATTTGCATTTGAGTTTGAAGACATTGTTATTTCTTTTTCTTTCTTGTTTTTTTTTTATTAAATCTGACGATGGAATAAAATAGCATCCGAGACAAAACGACGAACGTCATTTTCTTTGCATGAATCATTTTGACGGGCCCATGCCAAAATTATTGGATTGTTTTTTTTGTAATAAAAAACTTATGTATTATTATTAAATTACCAGAGATTTCGTGTAACTGACCCATCTTTGACGTCGATTCCGTTTTCCTCTTCTCTTCAACCTAAACAAATGTTGAAGTGATTGTGACACACAGAAAACTCTTCAAATCAATTTTGTTGACCTAATTTCATGCATTTCAAAATTATCCGCTCGCAAAGTTTCTTTTCTCGGATAGGATCAGCCAATCTTTTTGAAGATCTTTGCTGTGATAAGGTCAGATTGCGTTTCCCCTTTTCTCGATTTGATCTCTCTGTTGTTGAATTTCCTTTTTGTCAAGATTTGTTCTTCTTCGATTGAACTTATTTTTTTTTAATATTTGATTTAATTTGTTTCTTATATGATTACAAAAGCAATCACCTTCTTTTTTTATGTGTGCAGATTACTTCATATCGATTTCTGGGTGTATGTTTATTTTTGAAGAGTTGCCATTTCGCAAGTTGCTTGAGTGAGGTTCAAAGAAATGGAGCGTAAGCAAATTAGATCTTTTGTTAACGCCAGATCAATGCATTTTAATGGACTTTTTCAACCTCTGCATCAAGAAAAGCTAAGAGATATTGAGAGACAGAACCAACCAAAAAGACTTATCCAAAACCAAAATTGGAACTCGAAGTCGTATTCTGGTTTCAGGGTGATTCCAACAAAGGAACTCTGTCGTGTTTATCTCCAGAACCCATATTTGTTGGCTTCCAAGGGTATACTTGATGCACAAGCTACACCTCCTCATAGTCAGAAAAAGGGTACGAAATCGATGGGCTTGAAGATATATGGGGAGATGGAAAACCACAGGACATTTGGCAGGAGATATGGTCATCAAAACTTGAAGTTGAAGCTTAGAAATCACACAAGTGTTGATCCTCTGAAATCCAAAATCGGTAAGAGAGAGAATTCTCTGAGATATTTTTCTCCTCTTGGTTTGGGTACTGGTTCTCAGTTGCGAGATAGGAAGAAAGGGCAATGTGCCCCTGATAAGAAATCAAAGGAAACGAAGAAACTTTGTGATGGTACTACATTAGGTCAGAAAAAGGTTAGATTTGTGAGAGAAGTTGGTTCCAAGTTAATGGTCAATACATCCAGGGACTCGCTGTTGAGTTTAGAGAGAATCTGCAGCGACAGATTTGCAGCTGATGTGAAGTTCAGGCATGTATCTTCTTCTGGCTTCAAAAGGAAGGTAAATACATGGATCTCCTTACAACTATTTCAAATTGTCCAATGGTTGACTATATGAATTCGCTTCGTGGCAACAGATCTGTCCAAGTAGTTTCCTTTATTTTGACTTCTTGAACTTTTGAGACCAACCTCCTTCACTGAGGAGACGTTAAGTTAGTGGAAACCAAAATTTGGTCACAACATAAGTGTGAGCTTCTGTAAAAGCTAATGCAAAACTGAACAGACACGTTGCCACTTGCATGTGTTGCATATTCGTGAACTCAAACTTATATTGATCTTCCAATGAACTACAGGATGAAAATGAGCATTCATTAGAATACTCCAATGTATCTCTTGGATGTCAGACGAACTCGGAAGAAGCTCATCAACCTAGCCCTGTTTCTGTTCTGGAGCCAATGTTTTACGAAGATATGACAGGTGATAATGAAAATTTTCCTCTTCTTGATTTTCATGGTAAAGAGCAAGTTAGCTGCTGTATTATACTTTTTTGCTGGCATTTGAAAATAATTGCTATAAACTTGTTTTTATTGTAATCTCACTAGGTATAGAGAAACAGCTTGATACCCTGAAATCTGAATCCGAGAACTATTCAGATGGAAGTGGGATGGAAGTATCGAGCGATGAGGAGTCTGTGCTTGATTCTGAAACCAAAGAAGGCACGGACAGTGAACCATTTGGGTTCTTTGATGCCCAATATGGTAGGGATTCTTCTTACATTGATGATATCTTGGCTGAAGTTTTACTTGGGGACAAGAATTGGATTACTAACAAACGGGATTCACTGGATTTAGCTATCATCCCCAAGATCTTCGAGAAATTGGAGAAAAAGTATTACACAGAGGCATCTTGGAAGAGATCTGAAAGAAGGATTTTGTTTGACAGAGTCAATTTAGGTTTGGTAGAGATCCTAGAATCCTTTAAAGCTATACCAACATGGAAGAAGCCTGTCTGTAGGAGGCTTGGAACAGTGCTAAGCAAATGCAGGCTAAAACAAGAACTCTGGAAAGCACTTGCTAGACAAGAGAATCGACCTAAGAAAGAATCGTTCGCTAAAGTGTCAGTCATAGACATAGATGAGTGGTTAGAACTTGAAGCTGATGATGAGTCAGTGGTTTGTGAATTAGAAAGTATGATAGTGGAGGAATTGTTGGGTGAGGTTGTCAGCTTCATGTAGGGTGTAGTAGAATGATTCTTTTCATTTGTTGTAGTTTCACATTGCATTCTCTGCATTTTTATTGAGAATAGAGTCTTAGTTGCATTTTGCTTGCATCATCGAAGGGAAGATGTATAGCGTTCGAAGAAGTTGTGCATAAACATAGTTTCTTCGTCATGTCATGAATTGCTTCAAAAAGTTACTGTGACGTGTATCCATTTGTCAAATTGTTTCCCAAAGGCTTTTTGTGTGAGTGAAACAAGATTTTGATTGAAACAGTGTCATTTTAATAATATTCTTTGGATTTACACAACATATAAGTAAAAGGCCGGAAGCGGAAGCTAGCGAACAAGAACATATACAGAGGATAAAAGCAAACGTTTCTTGTTTTACTCTCACTTTCTCTTCAAGCTTTGTAGGTGAGATATACACTGAAATGGAGGATGGTGTCTTGACCATCAGTGATGTGCTGGTTGTCCTGGTTATGCAGAGTTTCCACTACGGCGTACCCTTTGGCATGCTCGAACTTCCCGGTCCCGCCAATAACGGCGATTTGAGAGGCATGAGAGGCGGTCCGATGAACCCCAAAGAAGCTAATGGCATCGTCTAAAGTGTCATGATGGTCATGCTCTCCATGTAGCAGTACGGTCAGAGAAAGAGTCTGGCTTGTGCCGTCCAGGGAACTGGCCAAGTAAAAGCCTTGAGCTCTCCCTAGAACCGCTGAGCCGAGCTCGTGGCTTTCGGTTAGCTCATCGTCTACAACGGTTATGGTTCCGAACATAAGATGCTGGAGAGCAGCACCGGGAGGGAGGTTTCCGGCGGTTACGAATGGGAGACTATTGGAGTTGAGGGCATCATTGGAATTGCCGTTGGTGTTTTGTATCACGGTGCTGGTTTGAGCGCCGCCGAGTCCGGTGAGAAGTGGGGCTGTGTTCGGGTTAATGACTCTGTTGATGTTGTTTGAGTTGACCAGTGGAACTCCGTTGTCCACCGGGAAAATGCTATTGCTGGCCTTTGAGAATGGTATTCCGTTCACCTCGGTTTGAGCTACTATTCCGGTGACCACACGAGCAGATGGGTGGGACCCGCCTAGAACATCATGCATAAAGAACTCTAGTAACGGCTTTTGTTCACCCGCCGCTGGTCCAGCCGGGACTGTAATTGCCGAAGTTGTGGTTGTGGCTGGTGTGGTATCGTCTGTTTCGTCAACCTCTTCAGCTTCCGTTGGAGCCACGGTGGGGATTTGGCCGGTAGGGACCAATTGAGGCTGAGGTTGGACTTGATCGAGAAGTCTAGCAGAGTCGATAAATGCGAGGAGATTGGAGGATATGAGGAAGAGAATGATGGTTATGTGATGAGCTTTCGCCATTTTTCTTAGTCTTTCGTTTGGATTATCAAGTTGTTGTGTTTGATGTTTATTGATGGCTGGACTAATGGGGTTTATATGGTTAATCTGATTGGTAATGGAGTGGAGTAGTTGCTGTTTAATTGCTTTTGTTGAGTTTGAGATCCAACTAAACCTCTATTTTTAGTAAATTAGTTAGGTAATGATTTTATACATTTTTAATCTCTATCTTTATATGTTTTAAATAAAGCTTAGAAATTCACTAAGTAAACCAAACTCATTAAGTCACAGAGTAAAAAATATCATCACAATAACAGCATTAAAAAAGAGAGAATTTAACTATGTTTTGTTCGTTGGTGATTATTAACGACAATACTTACCGTTTCAAACGGAACGCATCGTTTTCAACGACACTACCTAACGTTTCAAACGGAACCCATCGTTTTTACGTTTATGCTCGGATTCAAACCTTCCATCCCCGAAAGAAACTCTCTTGTCCAACCAACCAATGATGTCAGCAAAAACAATCTCAATATTCTCTGGTGTCTCGCCATAAAGTAAGCCATGCCACATCCTTGGATAAAGCTTCAAAGTCTTATCCGAGCTCGACGCAACCTCATACAGTTCTCGACTCACTTCTTTGTCTGTCACTTTATCGTCTTCTCCGTGCAAAACCATGAACGGTAACGAAACCTATACCATTACATGCATGAATTTAATCTTAACCAACATTATCATTTCTTAATCAAGGAAATGTGTCTATAAATACCTCATTAAGTCTCTTCTCGAGATCGGTGCTAATCCTCAATAGCTCATAAGCAGTCTTCAAACGTGGACGTCCTTTGTAACAGTAAGTGTTTTCTCTAACCTTCACATTATCATTATTACAGTAAAATCTTTCATAATTCCATTACTATATCACTAGTCATTACATTATTATTCATTTTTGTTGAACTTTACTAGTCATTACAATGTGTTTGAAAAGTGAAATTAAATACCTGTTTCCTGATTTCTGGCTGCTTAAAAGCAGTTTCAATAATGTCTTGGCCAGGGATAATTTTCCACGTGGGTATAATTCCACTAAGTTTCGACAATATCGAAATAACCAAAGGGTTTGGTTTCATTTCTTCAGCGATCTGTAATGACAAAGAATAATGCATAACCATAATACGTACGTATTTGTAATATTCATCAACGTATCATCAATAGTTATGGATTTCGTTTGATACATCTGCTGCATCTATTTAATTTTTAAAATAATTTTTTTGTATAATACATATATAGCTGAGTATATTTATAGCAAAAAAGAAGATAGAAAAAGTCTTTTCCAACAATTTTTAATATAAAAAATAAGTCAAAACTCTTTCATAAGAAAAAAATTGTTGAAACAATTGTTCACTGTTAATTGGAATTTATTTTTCATTTGTCCATTTTTTACGATTTTTTGTAACTAATAATTTTTTCAATTAATGAAATTTCGAAAAAAAATTTTGAAAATTTATTAAAATAAAAAAGCTGTTAAGAATATTGAATCAGTTATTTTATTATTAAATTATCCGTAAGAATTATTTTCCAATAAAACTCTCAAAACTTTTTAGAAAATTTTTCTAGTGTTTGTCACCAATGATCCTAACAGATTTCCTATAAATATTTTCCATGAAATTTTCAAAACTTTTCCTCAAGTTAAATTTTTTTTAATAATAACATTTAAAACTTGGCTACCTTTGATATTGTATGATTATTTCATAAAATAATTAATCAAGACATACGACTAGGCTATAGTTGAAATGATCATTCAACTATAGCCTATATTGAATGATATTTTCTACAGATTTGTTTTCCTCTTTTATTGTAGGCATGTTTTAAGAGGTTGAATTTCATAAATTTGTCATATTCGTAATTGATTGAACAACACACTAATAATTCAACATCTTTCACATCATCGTGGCCCATTTCAAAACAAACAAAGATTTTGGCATTGGCATTTTGACAACAAATATATTTTTTTTTGGGAAGAAAGCAGTCAAGCACCATACCAAAAATTATATATATATATATATTCACATGTGAAAGTAGTTTAAAATACCACAAAATAGTTTTTTAAACATCACAATAGTTTTATTTTTTTCCTAATTTAAATATTTGTGTTTAGTATTTATGTTTCAGGGTATAAAATGTAGCTTTCAGAGTGTATTAACTTTTGATATTTTTAGAAAAGAAGTTTGATGATATTTTAAAAAAAAGAAAATTATTGATTATATTTTTGAACATTTTTTGTGATATTTTGTGAATTATTCTGTACACACAACAAACGAATGCAAATAACCTACTACGTGACATATTTGTTTTCCTCATTTAACAATAAATCTATTTGCCTAATAATCTATGAAAAACTGTAAGCCAGGCTGGCTTATTCTTCTTTCTTCTACTTTCCTTATGTTTAAAACATGTTTTATAGAATTTAAAATTACATGCATGCATGTACATATGCTTTTCTTTTTGTTTCTTAATACTCTAAACTTTCTTCTAATTAGATAAAATAACCAATTTTCCTGTTAAAAAAAATACCTAAAAAGATAGATGCATGAGAGAATGAGTATACCTTACACATTGGAGCAACCAAGACTATCCCATTCCAAAACTCAAGCTTCTTTCTGTGTAACATCAAAACCACTGCTCCTCCCATTGATTCTCCTACCAGAAACCTCATCTTCTCTTTATTCTCTTCTCTCTCTAATTATTCCCATTAATTTAACCACACACATTAAACCCTCAAAATCATTATTTCCAAAAATGAGACGACAAAATGTTGTGTATGAGTCACTTTCTTTCCAAAACGATCATTTCGTAGAAATTTATTTGAATCAATAATTTCTATCAAAACTTTGTGACTAGTTAAATAAGAAGCGTTTTTGACCGCACTGTTTTCAAAAGATAAGTATTCAAAAGGTCAACATTATTACCGCAAATGGTTGTGTAATGGGCAGAGACATCATCGACGAGATGGTCAAAATTTGGGACATAAGCACTAAGCCCATCAGATTTGCCATGTCCTTCGTAATCCATTCCATATACCCCAAATCCTGCCTTCACAAGTCTCCTTGCAGTACCTAATCCAATCATATTTATTTCGAACATTAACTAAACAAAGTTTCGATCTTTGAATGAATACAGATTATCGTTGAGATCATCAAGTGGGTTGATCTCAACTGTTCATGGTGATGCTGCATTCCATTGCATATCCATGACAAATAAAGACTAAAGCTTTTGGCTCTTGATTTGTCGGTAGCCATCTGCACGTGAAAAGCTTCATCCCTCGAGTGTTCTTTATGAAACTCTGCATTTTATATTCATCAATCAAATTCCAGACTTCTATGTTTCTGCAGTCATCTTCATACATTCATGTTTACTAATGAGTAACAAACACATACCTCTTCGTACTTGATGTCCTCTGTTTCACTTGCCTGCATACGAAAAACCCAATACTCATTGCAATAAGAACAAACCAAAACAATTTCAGATGTGACATGGAAGAGACATTGACCAGAACTGACCATTTGTAACAAAAGAGATGAATCGAGATCTCTCTCCCTGGAGAGAAAAAAAAGAGTTTATGATAAGTTTTATATTGAGCAGTTTTGCGGAAGAGGACGGTACGTGAATGCGTCGCTGTTTTTGTATTAATAGTGACGAAATAACGGATTCGTTTCCTCTCTTCACACCCCAATTTTCAAATAGGAGAAATTAGAAAATATATCAGGACAGGTGGCAGTTGTTTAAGTTTGGCGACGTTCTCAAACACCCCATCAAATTTCAAAATAGTACAAATAATCCCTCAACTTCATAAAAATTGTATAGAATCTTAAATCTTAAGATTACTCAGAAACCCCCCTCCCCCACCCCCCCCCCTACCTACCCCTAGGAAAGAAAATTGTATGAAATCTGGTAACAGAAAATTTTGACTGATGATATGTTAAGATAATTTTAGCAAAATCAAACTCAAACCTACAATTAAATTCGTGTTAAAGTTGTTTTTGTTAAATAACTTCAATCCTTTCCATTTCCCAAAATCCCAATTAGAAGGGTTTACGCGCCTTGGCCCATATATTACACAACTCGGTCCACTAGAGCCCAACAACAGCCCAAGAAAACATAACCTAAAATCCGTTCTAAGTCTTAGCCGTCATCATCTTCATTCTCTTTCTAGGGTTTCTGAACTTTTATAACACCCAAAAGGGTAAGGAAAAGCCAGGGAAATCGCAGACACAATGGGTAAGCCTAATAATTCTGAAACATTTGACTGTGCCATTTTAAGATCGCCGTTCCTATTTTTCTGAGTAGCTAATGAGATTTGTTTTGTATTCTGAAATGGAATGTGAACAGCGAGAATCAAGGTTCATGAGCTGAGGGAGAAATCAAAAGCGGATCTTTCGACTCAGTTGAAGGATTTTAAGGCGGAGCTTGCTCTTCTTCGCGTTGCTAAGGTCACTGGAGGAGCTCCAAACAAGCTCTCCAAGATGTATGTGTTTCCACATCTCTCACTGTATACAATTTCGATTGATTATCTTTGATATGATTGCAAATTTTTCCTGATTTAGCTAGTTGTAGTGATTAAGCATATGTGGTAATCAGTTTTTACTAGGTTTGAACAGGTTCATGGGTTCGTAAGTGTTAATTAGAGACTGCATTAGGGTGCTAAGTAATTAAGTATCATGTCTTTTCAACAAGATTAGGCGTATAACACCTACTTGTGCTTATCATGTAAATAAAATTTAGATAAGTTGTAAAGTTTTGTAATTTGTGATAAATTAAGGTGTATCCTATCTCTTATCAGGGTCTCCTCAATAGATAAATAAAGCCACTGCTAGTTTTTCCTGTGCTTGATGCGCTCCGTCATAGATTTTAATGACATTGAACTAGAATGGGCGCTGTTTGTGTTGATTTTCAGCAAGGTTGTGAGGAAGTCAATCGCTCAGGTGTTGACAGTGATCTCGCAGAAACAAAAGTCTGCTCTGAGAGAGGCATACAAGAACAAGAAGTTTTTGCCTCTTGATCTTCGTCCCAAGAAGACTAGAGCTATCAGGAGGAGACTCACCAAGCATCAGGTACTACACATAACTCTTCAAATAAACCTACCTAGTACATACCTAACAGTCTCTACTGTATTGTATAAGTATATGAGAAATGAACAAATGTTGTGTTTACTAGACTGATTGAGAATATTTGCTGGCTGATTGAAACAGGCATCGCTGAAGACAGAAAGGGAGAAGAAGAAAGAAATGTACTTTCCATTAAGAAAGTATGCTATTAAGGTGTAAGCTTTTCTTAATCACATGAATTTTTTTGTCTATTTGAATTTTAGCTACCGAGTGAGTTTGCTTTATTTCCCCTATTTCCCTGTTGAAGTTTTCGAAAGCTCTTATTAATGGAAGATTTGACTCACAAAAGTGATATTGCTACCTGATATAGCCAATGAGTTACAAAGATTGTATTTGTTCGCAAGTCATTTGGTTAAAATGATCAAACTTATATCTGGTAGTACCCCCAAAAGGCTATGTGAATCATACAAATAATCGAATCTTTTCGGTTTGGTTTGGATTTGGTAGAGTTTCCTCATTCTCTATCAACCAACCCGAAGGGTATACCTTCAAGATTCTGTTTATCAAATTGGTTTTCATGAACTCCGAATAAAATGGAAAAAATGAAAACTTGATGAGTTATAAACACAACATAAGTAGTAGAGAATCAATATCTATAAAGTATCCATAGCCACCATACGTTAGCAACAATATCTCTCAGATTATAGTTTGGTATTACTGTAGGAATGATGGGCATGTACGTACCTAACAAGCATTAACATATCAAGTTAACCAATTTAATATAGAATTACAAAGTTGGCCCTATCTTCATTCAAGTTATTAAGGAGGACATAGTCATCATTTAAGTTGCTTATAGTGATAAAAATATAGCTTTACCCATAATTATTCATATAAAAGCATAAAAAGTGATATTGGATCTTAAAGTGGAGAAATTAAACCCGGGAAACTAGTAAAATGTGTGAAACATCGTTAAGCTCAGTGGGATGTGACTCTGCCAACGATTTACACACTATATATTATAACACATCTATGGCGGCAACTACATAAATAAACCCAATAAACAATTTACACTTTGAAGCAGAACACAAGAAGAAAGCAAGCTTTGTTTTAATATATATTATTTATTGTTCACTCTATGATCACTGTTTCATTCGGGTCACGACATAATGATATTGTTTGCTTATATTTCGTTAAGTGTTGATGCATTTCTTTATTGCTTGAGTAACCAATAAGACAGAAAAATAATATCTAACACGTGGGCTTCTATCAATATTACTGTCTGTAATCGTTGTTCTTGTCCAAATTAAATGAATTCCAAGTACACATACAGAAACACACTAAGTAAAATAATTATTAGATATTTTTGTTTTACTCTTAAACTTTGTCTCACTATTCGTTCTTTCATAACTTATATTGCGTACAGGTTTTAAGTGGTGGTCGATACAAGAAACTATTATTTGGAATAATATATGAATTTATGTGGTAAAAACAAAACATACCCTATTTAAAAATAAACACATATATATACCTTGTTTATTTAAGTCCTAATGTATTATTATATATGCAAGTACAAACAAACACTATTTGGTCCACATTCCACAGTTGTACCCTCTTTACCAAATCAAAAACCTAACACTAAACTCTCTCTTACATATATAAAAACAAAACCTCTTCAACTCTTAACTCATATCTCTAATCACTTAAACATAAACACAAAGAAGAGACATAGACAAATGGCAGCTTATCTTGAGCGATGTGATAGTGATGTCGAAGAAGATTACATAGACATGGAAGTAACGTCTTTCGCAAACCTCGTACGCAAAACTTTGAACAACAACAACAACAACAACCCTCGAGAGTTTGAGTTCCAAATGTCTCATCTTTGTCCTCTCGAGATAGACAAAACCACTTCTCCTGCAGACGAACTCTTCTACAAAGGCAAGCTCCTCCCTCTTCACTTGCCTCCACGTCTCCAAATGGTCCAGAAGCTTCTAGAAGATTACAACTTCGACGACGAATTTTACAGCACTCCTTTAGCCACCGGAACAGTTACAACTCCGGCGACGAGCAACACTCCGTTCGAGTCTTGTACCGTCTCTCCGGCAGAGTCTTGTCAAGTGAGCAAAGAGCTTAACCCTGAAGAGTATTTCCTCCACTATTCAGATTCAGTGGAGGAAGATGACGAGAAGAAGAAGTCTTGGACAAAGAAACTGAGATTGATCAAGCAATCGAATTTTGGAACGAAGATTAAAGCTTCGAGAGCTTATCTAAGATCATTCTTTGGAAAATCAAGTTGTTCTGATGAGTCAAGAGTTGCTGATGAAGGATCGATATTGAGGTATTCCCGAGTGCAGCCTCCTTGTGGACAAATCAAAACAGAAAGACCTAAAAAACAGAGTATTAGTTCTGTTTCCGGGAGCCATAGGAGATCGTTTTCGGTTTCCATGAGGAGACAACCTGCGAAGACTTCGAACAACAAATCATCCAGTAGTAGTTTAGGGTTTCGTCCGTTGCAGTTTTTGAAGAGAAATACGAGTTCGAGTTCAGAGATTGAGAACTCTATTCAGGGAGCTATCTTGCATTGCAAGCAATCTATGCAACAGAAGCAGAATCAGTATAGTGTTGTTAGTGAGGTTGGATTCTGTTCGTTGTCAGCTTCAAGAATCACAGCGACGGATGATCAAGAACGGGCTCAGCTTTTTAGGGGTTGAATAAGGAATTAAATTGGACATGAAGAGGAAAATAAGAGTTGAGTGAGAGTGAGAGAACTAGAGATTAGATTCTTTGTTTTCTTTTGTTTTTTCCTCTTCTTTCTCTTTGTCTTTGTTCTTCTATGAGATTTCATAAATTCCTAATGCCATTTTCATGTCCAAAATATAGGATATGATTAAAAATCAATTAATTTAGATTCAACTCAATTTCTTGTGATTGAGGTTTTCTTAACGAATATGATCGGATTGTAAATTCAAGTGTTTAATATCGATAACTTTATATATTGACTAAAATCTAAACATGTCTGAATCTAGTTAAGTACAATACACACTGCATAAGCATTACAAATAACCTCACAAAAATACTATGGTAATTTAAATTTATTTCATATAACCGTAGTTAAAATTTAATATATTTTTAGTTACCATTTAAGCATTTTAAATTTACGGTTAATGTTTGCGAAAATCGCATATTAACTCTAGTTTTAAACATATATTCCGAAATTATTGAAATCTAATAAAGTACACCACACATTGCATAACAATAAATAAATAAATATTGCAGTAATAGACTTTTTAACCCGTGTTTTTATAATTAATTCCTTTGAATTTTACATGTAAATATTTTTTAAATTGAGATACCAACCAATAGTTAATGTGTGAAGCACAGATAGTGATATTACTAAGGAACAAAAATCCTTAGATGATAAGAGAGGAAAATATATAATATATTGGAGATTCATTAATTGAGAGATTGAAATGATAATTCTATAAACACGAATATTCAGAGTGATCAGACGGTCGTTATCGCCATAGAAAGGTAAACTTGTTAAAGTTGAAAAGAAGGATTACATCGGGAAACATGGATCCATGCTTTCAGAAAGCTTATCTCTCTCTACTTCCTTCCATAATCTTTTAATAAATAAGTGTAATTTGTTCAAAACAAATTATTTCTACCTCAATGGAGATAATCGTAGTATACACCTTTATATATATATGTAAGATAATCATTACAAGACATGATGATGTATACAACAACATAAAGGTTTGGTCGAGTTCCGAAGTCTAGTTCACCTCTTTTATATGCTAAGTAAGTATTTTTTTTGTAAAGTTTGCTTTTTATGTCTTCAAGGGACACTTGTGTGAGTAAAAAAATCAATCTTAGGCCAAATGAGAGGAATAGAATCAAACCATTATAGATATAAATACTACAACACAATGTTATTAATTTATCAATTTTTAAAGCCTAAAAGCAATTTAGAGGATGGTAAGGGACAAGAGAAACCCAAAGTTGTGGGTTGCTTTAGCATATATTTTGTTCGTGTGCATCAATTTAAGCTTTCAAAGCCTAAAAATAAGATTAACTTGTCCAAAGCCTTTTTTTCTTTTTCAAAATTATTTTATAACTTTGTGAAAAAGGTTTTATAACCATGTCGGTATTTTAGTTGTTGGTATTTATCAATGTTTTAAAAACCAGACCACACATTTACTCAGCATTGTAGTTGGTTATGATTGATCGGTTTGGATTTTTAATTTTTCTTAAATATATTTATACATATAACGATTATTGCTCTATACTCTATGTCAAGAATGCGACTAAATGCTTTAACTCGAAAAGAACACACGGGATTTGTTTATCATGAGTTCACCTTCGGAATGAAGGCTACGTCTCAGGGGCTAGATCTCAGTCCAGCAAATTTACTAATCACGCACACACACCAATCGAGCACTCACAACCGAGATGCTCGTCAAGAAAACCCAAAAACTACAAAAGCGATACTCTGTTCTATGAACAAGAAACAAAGTATTCGATCAACAGAAGAAAAAATAACCGAATTGTAAAAACCAAAAGGAAAACCCGTTTAGTTTATATAGACACTAAACCGGATTTTACAATTGAACCGACTTAAAATAAACCGGCAACTATTTAGTTCAAACGAACTTAACAACTTCTCAGCTTCTTCTTCAACATTTCGAAGCTTTTCCATCGACATTTAGGACATTGACCAACAATCTCCACCTTGGACTAATGTTGACAGCTTCAATTCGTAGTTTCCATCAATATAACATGTGCGAACCTTCATGAATTCAGCTTCTGGACTTACACCATCTGACATCTCATCCACAAGATTACTCTTGTATTACCCCAAGTGAGTTTAAAGCAGCTTTAAACTTACTTATTGGAATCACCTTGGTTAACATATCAGCTGGATTGACATTTGTATGAATTTTGAGAACTACCACTTCACCAGCTGAAATCACCTCTCGAATGAAATGATATTTTACCGAAATGTGCTTTGTGCGATCATGGAAAACACTGTTCTTTGATAAACATATCGCACTTTGGGAGTCACACCAAAGCTTTACTGCATTCTGCTCAAAACCAAAATCTCTAATCAAACCTTTAAGCCACATCGCTTCCTTAACTGCATCCGTTAATGCGATGTACTCAGCTTCTGTGGTTGATAGAGCAACAACCGACTGAAGGGTTGATTTCCAGCTGATAACATTCCCACTTACTGTAAAAACAAAACCCGAGATTGACCTCCTTTTGTCCATGTCTGCTGCGTAGTCGGAATCACAATACCCCTGTATTTCAACTGGTTTTCCTTTTCTATATTCCAGCCGAGTGTTTGAAGTACCTTTTATGTATCTGAGCAGCCACTTCACTGCTTCCCAATGAATTTTACCGGGATTGCTCATAAACCGACTTACCAGGCCAATGCTATATGCAAGATCCGGCCTAGATCCAATCATGGCATACATAATGCTTCCTACAGCTGAAGTATATGGAGTATTTGACCCTGCAATTTTATCTTCCTCATTCTTTACTGCAGACAGTTTAAAATGGCTCCCAATTGGCGTTTGAGATACTTTTGCATCCTGCATTCTGAAGTTATGAATAACCTTCTTAAGATAGCCAGACTGAGACAAACTGAGGATACCATCTTTTCTATCTCTGAAAATCTCCATCCCCAATATCTTCTGAGCTGGACCAAGGTCCTTCATTTCAAAAGAATCAGCCAATTTTAGCTTCAGTTTTGTTATTTCTGAGATGTGTTCTGCTGCAAGCAGCATGTCATCTACATAGAGGAGTAGATAGACAAATCCTTTTGATTCTGCTTTCTTTATGTAAACACATGGATCATGGTTGCTCTTTGTAAAACCATTTGATATCATAAACTCGTCAAATCGCTTATTCCATTGTCTAGGTGACTGTTTTAGTCCATACAGCGATTTCTTGAGTAAGCACACATGGTCCTTCTTTGACTCAACTTCACATCATTCTGGTTGAGTCATGTAAAGATCTTCCTCCAAACTCCCGTGAAGGAAAGCTATCTTTACATCCATTTGCTCCACTTCTAAGTCTTGTGTTGCCACCAGAGATAGAAGGACTCTGATAGACACGTGTTTGACCATTGGTGCAAACACTTCTTGATAGTCTATGCCTTCTTTCTGTGTGAAGCCTCTGGCTACTAACCGGGCTTTGAACCTGCTTGGTTCCATACCATTTCCTGGTTTTACCTTAAACAACCACCTGCAACTGATCACCTTCGTATCTTTTGGCCTTTCTACCAGGATCCAAGTCTCATTCTTATTCAGAGACTCAATTTCTTCCCTGATTGCTTCCCTCCATTTGCCATTCTGTTTACAAGTCATAGCTTCAGCATAAGTACTTGGTTCTTCTAAGCTCATCTTTTCTGCAGATGGAAGAGCAAAGTAGACTTCATCCTCTGTCAGATCATATTCTCTAAATCTGACTGGTGGAACAATGATCCTTCTTGGTCGATCCCTAGCCATATGGTAACTTGGCAAAACAGTTTCTATCTGATCTGATGCTCTTGGGACAACCTCCGAAGTATGTTCTTCATTGTTATCTCCTGTCTGAGCTCCACCTTGATCAGAACTTCTTACGGTTTGATTTGGAGTTGTATCTCTTTGTATGTGATCATTTAGAATATCAACTGTGGTTTTATGCAATCCGCCAGATTCTTCTATTCTCCCTGTCTTCTGCAGTTCTCCCTTTAGGTGCTTGTAAAGTCTATCTTCCTGAAACTTTACATTCCGAGATACAATACAAGTCTGTTTATCCAATAACCAGACTTTATACCCTTTAATACCAGGTGGATAACCTATAAAGATGCCTTTAAGGGCCCTTGGTTTCAACTTTCCTTGTTCTATATAAACATATACCAGTGATCCAAACCGTTTCATGTGTTTGTATCCAGGTTGTTTTCCCAACCAAACCTCTTCTGGTGTTTTAAAACCAATTGCAGAAGAGGGTGATCTATTGATCATATATGTGGCAATTGCCACTGCTTCAGCCCAGAAATTTTCTTCTAGACCAGATTCACTGAGTAAACACCTTACCTTTTCCATGATAGTGCGATTCATTCTCTCAGCAACTCCATTTTGCTGAGGAGTGTAAGCACATGTTCGATGCCTCATAATGCCTGTTTTCCTGCAAAATTCATTGAAAAGGTGATTGCAGAATTCAAGACCATTGTCGGTCCTTAAGGTCTTAACCTTCTGGTTTGCCTGTTTTTCTACCAGGTTTTTCCATTCACAGAATTTCGCAAAAGTTTCATCTTTGCTTTTCAGAAAGCATACCCACACTTTTCTCGAGTGATCATCGATTATCGATAGAAAGTATTGAAAACCAGATAAAGAAGGAGTGACATTTTGTGATCCCCAGAGATCAGCATGTACATATTCTAAGACATGAGATGTATCATGTTTACCTGGACCAAAGCTTACCTTCTTGGCTTTTCCGAGAATGCAATATTCACAGAAGCTACTCTTGCCGAGGTCCTTATTTGTCAGGATGCAATCTTTGACCAAGATATTCATGTACTTTTGGCTCATATGTCCGAGCCGACTGTGCCACATAGAGCATGGAGTCTCTGGGCAGTTGACAGTACAAACTTCTTCTGTTATTGTCTCACCATCCAGGATGTAGAGGCCATTCTTCAGAATTCCTTTTAAAGCGAGTTTATCATTCTTATAGAAATTGATAACTCCATTTCCTCCGGTGTGTGAGAATCCAAGTTTATCAAGTGTTCCTGTAGAAATCAAGTTTCTACGCAGATTTGGAACATACCTTACATTATCCATCAGTTTCACTGATCCTCCATGCGTATTTATCCTGATTTTACCGTAGCCTTGTGCTTGTACCGTATGAGAATCACCCAAGAGAATTCTGCTGGATTCTTGCTGATGAAATTCAATAAACCAGTCTTTCCTTGACGTCATGTGATGAGTACACCCTGAGTCAATCACCCAATCTTCATTGGATTCTGTACCTGAGACACTTAGAGCACTCTCTTTACCAAGTTGCTCTATTGCTACTGCAGTTTCTCCATCAGTCTCTCCTTCTAGCATTCTTTTCCTTGCATAACAGTCCTTTTTAACATGTCCTTCCTTCTTGCAGAACCAACAAGTTACCTTTCTTGTTTTGGACCTGCTACGGTTTTTCCCACTACGATTCTCAGGAGTCTCTCTTTTGAACGATCGACCTCGTTCTTTTGTAAACAGCACGTTTGCAGAATTCTTTTCTGTCTTGGCAAGTTCGGTGATTTCCCTCTCTTTGGATCTTGCTGCAGACATCACTTCTTCTAATGTCAAAGACTCCTTACCGTATTTAAGGGTGTGTTTCAGCTGATCATAACTCAAAGGAAGGGAATTCAAGAACACAATGGCTTGAATCTCATCAGAAACATTCACATTGAGACTGCTCATCTCAGCTACGATTTTAAGAAAATCATCAATGTTTGTATCAATAGATTTCGACCCATCACATTTGAATGTGTAGAATTGAGACTGTACAAAGATCCTATTTGGAAGGGACTTTGACATGTACAGTCTCTCAAGAAGAGACCACATAGATGCAGTAGTGGTACAATGCTTAATTTTCCGAAGCACATGATCACCCACATTCAGTATTATCATGTTCTGGGCCTTTTCATCCTTTTCAAGTTTGATCGGATCGAGAGTTACCTTTGTTTGACCGGGATCCTCTTCGGATTCGTCATCCGAAGATTTTTTGATTTGTGCATGAGTGTCTGACTCAAAATTGTCGCTTACGATGACTCCTTTCAAGCCTGTAACTCCGAAATGAGCCATCATGCGAATTTTCCACAAGGAGAAATCACCCGTACCGTCAAAACGTTCTACCTCGGTCCTCATCGTCGTCATTACGAGAGATATGATTCAATAATCCCTCAAGAACAGTTCTTTCGCTGGGCTCTGATACCAATTGTAACGATTATTGCTCTATACTCTATGTCAAGAATGCGACTAAATGCTTTAACTCGAAAAGAACACACGGGATTTGTTTACCCTGAGTTCACCTTCGGAATGAAGGCTACGTCTCAGGGGCCAGATCTCAGTCCAGCAAATTCACTAATCACGCACACACACCAATCGAGCACTCACAACCGAGATGCTCGTCAAGAAAACCCGAAAACTACAAAAGCGATACTCTGTTCTATGAACAAGAAACAGAGTATTCGATCAACAGAAGAAAAAATAACCGAAGTGTAAAAACCAAAAGGAAAACCCGTTTAGTTTATATAGACACTAAACCGGATTTTACAATTGAACCGATTTAAAATAAACCGGCAACTATTTAGTTCAAACGAACTTAACAGCTTCTCAGCTTCTTCTTCAACATTTCGAAACTTTTCCATCGACATTTAGGACATTGACCAACAATACATATATATTTGTATATGACATTAAAAAGTAGACAACAATAATTATACTCTTAAATAATTATTCATATTTCAAAATTAGATTTTGATGTCGATATAAATCACTAGTTTCGGCGGCTTTACTGTTTTTATTTAAATTTTTAGTTCTATCCAAATTTGGTATTTATAAATAATAAAAGAAATTTTAGTGGACTATTCGGCCCATATTAGTTGCCCAAGAATTCTTACATTTATATAAAACTTTATCGATAATTTCTTAAGGCCCATCTGATTTTTTTGGAGTAAGGTTACTATATTTTGCAAACTTTTTTTTTCATAATTCTGTTTATAGAAAAATGTATTTATTAAATAAGAATTTACCTATATTTTTTAGGTCTAAATCCATCCTCTTATAATGTCATCAGCCTTTTATAATATTTATGCTCATTTTGATGAAGCATAAATTATTTCGGATTTGGCAACACTAATTAATGGCTATTAAACTAATTAATTGTGTTTGGGTTATAAATTATCTTATTAAGGGATAACAAATTCAATAACACAATGAAAATATATATTTGGTTCTCATTGTGTTTACGGACTTACATAGATGTGTGGAGAATACAAAAGCATATATATGGCTTCGTCTCGATGGATCAGAACTTACTGTCTCTTTTGTATTTTTGCACTTTTATGCATGAATAATGTAACAGTGATCGGTCATAATTAAGATCCATCTTCACTACGTTTTCTTCTATGCGTTTGGACTTATTCTACGATAGCTTAACGTTAAGCCTATCACCGTTACGTTGCAAAGTTTTGTATAATCTCTTTGACATAATTTTGAAGTCAATTTTGTATATATCGTGCTCAAGTTAATTCTCACCAACAAGATGACCAAACTACTATTAATGAATTTGTTTATTTACAATATATGTCATTATGAAAATGACCAAAGAAGAAATATTTTGAAAAAGAACATGATATAATAATGATCAAAGAAGAAAACAAAGGAGAAATAAAAAATCATATTTTTCTTTAATATTTAACATAAAATTAAAAATTTAAACAAATATCACATATTCCCTTTTCAAATGTCATGTATCACGAAAAAATGTTATATCTTTATATTATACAAAGTTTCAAAATCTTACGAGAATTATATCTAATAATAACATAAAACACATTACTAATTGTAAAAAGTTGTATCTAATTTAGAATAAATAAATAAAAATTGATCTAAAATCAGATTATGTTTCACATTACATAACATTATTCATAAACTAAAACGTATAAACCAGAGTTTTGAACCTAAATCTGTACCATACTATGTTAATGATATTTATCCAGGAATTAGCAAAATTTTAAAACTTATTTTACACAAATCTTATATAATAGAAAACTCAATAAATATTTTAATAACATATATCTCCCACGCATGAAGTTGAAAAACACAGTGAATAAATGAGAATTACATGGGACAAGGCTTAATGTTTCCTAATGATGAAATTTTTTTTAAAGATTCTGGAAAACATTTATTTTATTACTTTTGTTTTCTACACGCAACACCTCAAGAAATAGTCCGAATATTATCTTAATTATAATATACAAATCATGATGCATAAGAACATAACGACGCTAAACAAATCCAATCAGACAAATAATAATTAAGTTACCAGATGAGTTTGTTTTTGTCTGTAGATCTGCTACTAATGTATATTATCAGATATTATATTGTTTTGTGCAGATGGAATTTATCTTTACGTTTCATCAGGACCAGCATGATTTTATAATTTTTGAGAGATGAGGTGAAAACATTTCTTTTTGAAATTTGTTTCTTATAATTTTCTTTGACACTCATTTATGTATATTAAATTTTTAATATTAGTTTTAAAACAAATACAAATATATGAGTTAATAGTTTTGTATTAGTAGCAAAGAAGTTTCTTTCAAAATTGCAAATATTGATTGTTTCTTTTTTTTTGCAATACATACAAATAATTGACCTT
Organism: Pugionium dolabratum; assembly: GCA_018901945.1. Taxonomy (NCBI): domain Eukaryota; kingdom Viridiplantae; phylum Streptophyta; class Magnoliopsida; order Brassicales; family Brassicaceae; genus Pugionium; species Pugionium dolabratum. Next base: position 80,272 of record JAEVFF010000157.1, read on the forward strand.
TTGGCGCATATAAATATTGACTGATTCAATATCCTAAAAGACAAATATTCTGTCGCGTTCATGAACAATGCAAACCTAACGGCACGTTTGCAGCCGGTGGGAAATAGTTGTCTTTGATTTATCATTTTATTTATTTTTTATGTCTCTAATCACAATCTCATCTTCTTTCTTTTTTTGCCTTATTATCCTCGTTACTATTTTTTTTCTTTTTTTAATAATTAATAATTATTTCCATGAACATCTCTTAATGAATTTCCAGCTAGGTCAGAACCATAACGTTGAAAACGAAATGTACAAAAAATACAAAACCTTTCTCGTGGCGCTTGTGTTGATTTTTGTTTTGTTAAACAACTTTTGATTTTCGTCAACAGATTTGTTAATCAACTTGTCGTCTTTTTTGGTTTGTTGCTTTAATGTTTAAACCCGTAAATAACAATTTCAAGACTTTTTTTTCCCGATAATCTATTGTCATAATTCATTTGGTCAATTGCTAAGTGAAAACACGTAGTTAGTGAGAAGATGTGAATTTGTATGTTTTGATGCTTTTTTTTGCAAATACTTCACTTTTTTTTTTGTCTTTCCTCCACATTTTGTTTCAGAATTGTTCGAATTTGTGATACCCTTTTGTCCAAATCGCGGTTTTTCCTTCTCAGTGTTCTTTCGATTGTTTTCCGATTCACTTATTTCTGTTGATTTTCTCTGTTCTTCGTTGGCTATGGTAAACCTAAAGCTCTTTCCTTTATGGGTTTTAACTGTTCACTCTTCTTTAAGCATCTCCTCTGCCTCTGATAGTTTCTTCATCAACTGTGGATCACCGGAGAATGTAACAGTAAACAATAGAACCTTCGGGTCCGAGAACAATCTACGTCAGGAAATGTTCGATTCTACCCGAGGAAGCTCTGTCAGAACAACCGACTCGAACTCCCTTCCTCAAGGAGACGAATCGACTTTGTTTGAAACCGCGAGGGTATTCTCCGACGAATCAATTTACCGATTTCCGATCAAACGACACGGATGGTTCTTGATCCGCCTTTACTTTCTACCTTTCGTTTCGTCTGCTAGAGATCTAAGCACGGCTAGATTCTCGGTTTCTGCTCAGAATTTCACTCTGATCAAAGATTACAAACCCTCCAAGAGTTCCTCTGTTAAGGAGTACAGTTTAAACATCTCAACAGATAATCTATCCCTCAGATTTCGTCCCGAAATCGGTTCGTTCGCCTTCATCAATGCCTTGGAAGTTTTCAGGCTTCCAGAGAATTTGCTACCTGAAGAAGCAGGACTCATTGGTACACAGAGCAGCAGCAAGAAGAATCTCAAGCTCAGGACTCATGCCATGGAGACAGTTTCTCGGGTTAACATGGGGAATGTGAGTGTGAATCGTGATCGGGATAAGCTATGGAGGCAATGGGATTCGGATTTTGCGTATATCGGAGAAGCTCATTTCGGGATGCCTGTGGTGAATCTCAAAGCAGTTAACTTCAGTGCAGGTGGAATAACAGATGACATTGCACCAGCTAACGTCTATGGAACCGCCACAAGGTTGAATTCTGAGAACAATCCAAATACAAACGCCAATCTAACTTGGACATTCAAGATCGAGCCTGGTTTCGATTACTTTGTCCGGTTTCACTTCTGTAACATAATAGTGGATCCATTTGGATTCGAGCGTCAGATAGGCTTTGACATATTTGTGAATTCGGAGAAAGTTGTCTCGGTTGATATGACAGAGGTTGCAAATGGCACCTTTGGGGCTCCTTATTTTGTTGATGCAGTGATGCAGAAGGCGAGAAGTCGTGAAGGAGCCTTAAATCTATCTATTGGTGGAGTTATGGATGTTGCTTTGTATCCGGTCTCTTTCATTAACGGATTTGAGATTTTGAAGCTGAGCAATGATAAGCGAAGTCTTGATGTTTCAGATGCTGTTTTCCCGGATAGTTCTTCGCGTAAAAAGAGTTTGAATCCGAGAATCGGATTGATAGCTGGATTATCTGCAGCTTTGTGTGTCGCTTTAGTGTTTGGTGTAGTTGTTTTCTTGTGGTGCATCAGGAAAAGAAGAAGAAGGAATAGAAAAATGCAGACTGTTCATTCGAGAGTAGATGAGCAAACTAAACAGAATGAAACAGGTGAGGGCTTAATCTTTTCGAGCTCAAAGATCGGTTATCGATTCCCCTTGGCTACAATCAAGGAAGCAACAGATGATTTCGATGAAAGCTTGTTGATTGGGGTTGGTGGGTTTGGCAAAGTTTACAAAGGAATGCTGAGAGACAAAACCGAAATAGCTGTTAAACGCGGTGCTCCCCAATCTCGCCAAGGTCTGGCTGAATTCAAGACAGAGATTGAAATGCTTTCTCAATTCAGACATAGGCATTTGGTTTCTTTGATCGGGTATTGTGATGAGAACAGCGAAATGATCATTGTCTATGAGTATATGGAGAAAGGGACGCTCAAGAGCCATCTGTATGACTCCAACGATATCCCGAGGTTGAGCTGGAGACAGAGGCTTGAGATATGCGTTGGTGCAGCTAGAGGGCTTCACTATCTCCACACAGGCTCGGCAAGAGCAATCATCCACCGCGACGTTAAATCCGCTAACATTCTCTTGGATGAGAATTTCATGGCTAAAGTTGCAGACTTTGGATTGTCTAAGACTGGTCCAGACTTCGATCAGACACATGTGAGCACAGCAGTCAAAGGAAGCTTTGGATATCTTGATCCAGAGTATCTAACAAGACAACAACTTACTGAGAAATCCGATGTTTACTCTTTCGGTGTGGTGATGCTCGAAGTAATATGCGGGAGACCTGTAATTGATCCATCGCTTCCGAAAGAGAAAGTGAATTTGATCGAATGGGCAATGAAGTTGTTGAAGAAAGGTGAATTAAAAGAGATTTTGGACCCTTTTCTTGATGGGAAAGTGAAGCTTGAAGAGCTGAAGAAATACTGTGAGATAACAGAGAAGTGTTTGGCACAAAACGGAACCGAGAGGCCAACAATGGGGGATTTGTTGTGGAACCTAGAGTTCATGCTTCAAGTCCAAGCCAAAGACGAGAAAGCAGCAATGGTGAATGATGGTGCTGGTGATGCTCCAGAGGCGAGCGTTGTTGAATTCAGTGTGAATGGAATGGGAGATATTGCAGGTGTCTCAATGAGTAAAGTTTTCGCGCAAATGGTGAGAGAAGACACGCGATAAAAAGATTAATGGATCAAGAAGAGTATATCTTGATTACTACAGAGTGTTGTTTGTACAGGAGAGAACACGAATTACTGTTTTTTTATTTACACATACATTATTGTAGGAAATTCAAGTGTGTTTGTATCACTACAAAATCCTAAACAGATTATTTCGATATACAATTAAATATTTTACATTGAGGATATGGACCCAACGTACTTGAGAATCTTACTAAAGATCTCTTTTTAATTGTATGTATATATATTTGGATCTTACTTCTAAGTTATCGAGAAGAGTGTTGAGTAATTCTAGCCAACACGGCCCATCATGGCCCAAAATGTGTTGGACGGAGAGATATTTTTAATGATCAGACTGATACAACAGAGGCTGACTAATACTCTTGTATTTGCTAGATATAGCATAAATCGAGCAATAGATTAAAAACTTCCTTAGATTGATTATTTTAGGTTTTTATACATTTTTAATAGTTAGTCTTAGTTAATTTTAAACTTCAAAAACTGAAATAATTACGTTTATGTGAAAACTATTTCGCATTCGTTTTGATCATTATCTCTAGTTTTGGGTATTCGGTTTATTCAAATTTATCGGATCGGTTTATTAAAGTTTATTAAATCGGTTTATTTAGTTTATTTAAGTTTATCGGATCGGTTTATTTGTTTTATAGAATTTTGATTTTTTTAAATATTATCAAATTAAATTCAATAAAAATTCAATTTGGTTCGCTTCAAAATTTGAGATTTTTTTGTTCGATTTTAGATGTTAAAGAAATTCCAAAATAATTTAGAAATAAAAAATTGTTTTAAAGAAAATATGGGTTATTATAGTTAATTCAGTATTTTTAATATTTTAAAAAAAGCGATAAATTAGTGTTAATCAAACCAAACTGAATAAAAAATCAATTATATATTTAAAATTACACCAATCACCGATCATTTAAAAATAAAATTAAATCGAAATAAACCGGTTCAGTTATTTCTGTTTTGCAAAACCAAATCCTCTTACATAACATATTACGTTTTATAACGAGATTTGCGGATTCCATAGCCAAAAACGGAGATAAAGCAGAAAAGGATTATTACATTTTTCGAATTATTTGAACTTATCTAAACGAGTCATTGTAATAAAAACGAGATAGAGATTAGTAAAAAAGAAAAAGAATAAAAAAGACAGTGGTCCAAATGAATATAAAGTCGGCTACAGTATTTAAAGTTTAGTGTTGAAAAATAAAAAAATAGTAATGAATGTTGCCGTCCTTTGAGCGTGGCGGCATGAATGGAAATACAGTTAGAAGTTAGTAATTAAAAAGTCAACAAAAAAAGTTAATTACCTAAAAAGTCAACATGAGATTGGAAATGTAAGCATTATTTCGCCTATCATATTAAATGCTTATACATGTTACCACCGCCTTCAATTCTACAAAGTGAGTTTCAAATTAATTAAAAATGCATTTCAAATCACTATGTGGTTTGAGAAAATTTGATAGAAGAAATCAATCGGGTAGTAGTGAAAATTAATGCTAATTTAGATTAGTATCATAAAACGGTATATATAGTTACAACAAGAAAGACTTCAAATTTATCTAACCATGCATATATAAATAGTTGCAGTGAAAACTAACCGAAAAATAGTCATTAAAATATTTAATTTTTGTGTTTAAATGATTTAAATATCAAATTTTTTAATAATCCATTTAAAAAATGATATATAGTTGATTGTGCCGATTTAAATATATGTTTAGTCAACATTAATACTAAATTAACACCGAAATTAGTTCTAACGATGATACGGTGTCTCAATATCTAATTTTTGTTGGTTAAAATAAATAATAAAGTTAATGATATTATTTCTTTTATTAATATTGACTAATTGTATAATTAAATCGGTACAGTCAATTACAAATCGTTATTTAAATGATTCATTAAAAAAATTTGATATTTAAATTAGTCAAACATAAAAATTTAATATTTTAATTACCATTTTTTTGAAAACTAACTAAATAAGTTGACTTTCTATAGTTTATTATTTATAAACGTGACTACTTAATTTCCATTAATGATGTGGAGTTTGTGAATAGTATTTTGACACATAAATGGGGATAAATTATTTTTTACTTTTTCTGATCGTTCTTTCCTTTCCATAAAATTTAGAAAGGACGATCAAATAGGTGAGAAGAGAAAGAGAGAAACATTGATATCGAAGAGTCAGGCTCACACATTCAAATTAGAATTCATAGGATCTTCTCAAAGTTCCGTCGTGCATGCATGCATGCATCGACATTTGAGCATTAATTTGATAAGACCTTTCCTGGCTAGTAATATCTTCTCTTATAAATTTTTACCTAATTCGTGACATTTTTGACTTTAATCACATGCATCACAATAAATTTGAAGTCATCTCAATATATTCTTGACCGTGCTACGTACATTTTTTTTTTCTATATAATCGAATAAATTTTAAGTTGAAAAATACCGATATGTTGTCATTGCTAACATAATTTCGATCCACAAAACATTTTATTTTGAGCTGACTTTACACACATTTACCAACGATTATTTAAAAACTCAATATCTCGAATAATTTTAAATGATAACATATAATGGCTGACCACAAAAAACCATATAATGAAAAAAAAAACATGATAACATATAATGAAAACCGATACAACTTCGGCCAGCATAGGAAAATTACCATGCCTTGTACAATTTTATAAGAAAAAATAATGATGGTATATAATATAGTTATGTTCATTTGTAAGCAGTATAGTTTTATGCGGTTACATTTATGATAAATTATTGTTTGTTTATCTATTATAACTATTTGCAATCAATCGGTCAAACACTGTAACTTTTGTTATAATTTTTAACCACTAATTAAAAGAACAATATGATTAAAAATTTACAATAACTATAATAGCAATCGTCGACACCAAACAAACAAATAACATATGTTACAACCACATCCGTTAGTAGCAAGCAAACAAACAATGGTAATATAATATCACATTCCATAATTTCTTGGACTTTATCCTAAAATTAGGTTTTTTTGTTATATCGAGTTTTCATGTTACTATATTATCATTCTTTCAACATGAAAACGTATAGAATACATCCTTTGCTCTCTTGATTTGGGGTAACAAATTAGTAGAAAATATATCTGTGTGCAAAAAATACGTTATGTAAACATGCGTACATTAACACTTGCGTCATACTTTTCGTCTGCTCACCTTAACTTTCATTATGAGATTTTATTTTAAATTAAGATGACTTGACTCGATCGAACCTATCATGTGTGAGGTTGGAAGTCCGGCACTGTGTTAGGCTTTTAATTAAGTTCGTGCAAGTGATGTAGCTAAACTAGCTAGCTTTGTAGCCATTTTAATATATAGACTTAAATTTTGATTTTGATTGGACCGACTTTTAAATTGACCAATATACTATAAAACACCAGTTTACATCGATCTACAGATTCTTGTATTTATAGTAATACTATTTCACATGTATAACCTGTTTACAAGCGGGCACCGATTTTGCATGACTTTTGATTTGATTACATTTTGGCTTTTTAACTACCTTCAGCAGTCATCAATTTCGAGCTATGACTACCTTAGTACAAAATTTGTCATTTTTTAACAATTACCTTTACCTAACGAACTTTTTGTGTGTGTTGCAGTTATGTATGAATGCTAATTTGCCACAAAAAAAGGGTATTTTTATATTTCTAATATATTATTTGAAAAATATTTTAATAAAATAACTTCACTTTTATGTTATTAATAGAAATATTTTCTAACACGATAAATTTTAAATAAATATATAAATGTTTAACTTACTATAATAAGTATAATATGTGTTATTGTTATAATTTGGTTAGAAAATCAATATATTTTATTAACTAACCAAAAATATTATTAAAGTCATAAAAACCTATCATTTTTATTTTTTTTAATTTATATATACATAAATTAATATTAAAAATAATTTTAAATAAAAGTTAAAATCATAAAAATATCTAATTTATATTTACAAATAAACGATATTATATAATTTGCAAATATTTTTCCTTTTAAATAAAAGTTAAAATCATAAAAATATCTAATTTATATTTACAAATAAACGATATTATATAATTTGCAAATATTTTTCCTTTTAAATAAAAGTTAAAATCATAAAAATATCTAATTTATATTTACAAATAAACGATATTATATAATTTGCAAATATTTTTCCTTACACACGGCATAAGTATAAATCTAGTTCTTATTACTATTTGTGAACTTTATCATAGTGAAGATTTTTAGATTTTCTTAGTGGAACAATTAAATCAAATTTAGAGAACAAAAACTTCAGTAAATAGTTTTAAAGTTTATAATCATTAATTAATGAAAAATAAATAAAATTTATTTTTATGAAAGAATTTTAGAAAGATAAAATAAGTATTTATTGGGCCGAATATGGGAAACACAGACGAAAGTCATTGTGCCATGCCTATGTTAGATCAACAAACACCACTCACCTAATTGGCTAATTCCTAAATCAATGTAACTCTTTTGCCACGTGTCACGTGCCCACACTCATTCTCCTATTTTTAGTCGTAACCCTAAAGAGAAAAAGAAAACGTATTTGGTATTTCCACTTTGGGGAACTTTAATTATATTTCACAGGTTGAGTCTTCACCTTCCCTTAATAAAAAACAATAAATCAAAAACGCATTTACATCCAAACAGTCAAAATATAAACCTAACACACCTTTCCCATGCAACTCACAAGACTTTCTCTATAACATTTTTGACATTAAGCCTTCGTGTCTTTACACACATACATATATTTGTCTCTTCATGCACTCTCCTTCTATATATAAGTATAAAGTCAGATGCAAAGAAAGAGTCATATCTAAAAATCTCACCAACTAATTAAAGAACAATCACTTTTAGCTTGATTCATTCTTCTTCTACTGAGTGAGAGATACAGAGAGAGAGAGAGAGAGACAAACCAAAAGTCGTTAAAACAGTGTCTTGTTTCTCTACGAAGAAAATGCAATGAGTGTGTGTTAAGGTCGTTAATTTGCTAACCTCTCTTAAAAAGTTTGTATTTTTATGTAACTATGGCTCGGATTGTAGCAGCTGATGATGATGATACGCCGCAGTTTTACTCCATGGAGATCAACCCCATCTCTTCCGTTTCCGATTCCACTTTAGGGCAACTTCTGAAGAACGTCAGTGACGTCAGGAAAGTTGCCATTGGAGACGAGACTCCAGTTCACGAATCCTTGAACCGGGACTACGAGGATGATTTCATGCGCACTGTTCCTTTCGTACTCTCTTTCGACAATCTCACTTATATTGTCTCTGTTCGCCGGAAACTAGAGTTCCGCAATCTCATTCCGCGGCCGAAAACAGAGGATCCTGAGATAGCTCAAATCGGAAGGCCCAATACTAAAACCCTTCTCAATAACATCTCTGGCGAGACTAGAGATGGAGAAATCATGGCTGTTCTCGGAGCTAGTGGTTCCGGAAAATCTACTCTGATTGATGCATTGGCGAATCGGATTGCCAAAGGAAGCTTGAAAGGAACGGTGAAGCTAAACGGAGAAACTCTTCAGTCTCGGATGCTCAAAGTTATATCAGCTTATGTGATGCAAGATGATCTTCTCTTTCCTATGCTCACTGTTGAAGAGACCCTAATGTTCGCTGCTGATTTTCGTCTCCCGAGGAGTTTACCGAAATCCAAGAAGAAGCTTCGAGTTCAAGCTTTGATTGATCAATTAGGAATAAGGAACGCTGCGAAAACGATTATCGGAGACGAGGGTCACCGTGGAATCTCCGGTGGTGAAAGAAGACGTGTTTCTATAGGAATCGATATAATCCACGACCCTATTCTTCTCTTCCTCGACGAACCTACATCTGGTTTGGACTCGACGAGTGCGTTCATGGTGGTTAAAGTATTGAAGAGGATTGCGCAGAGCGGCAGTATCGTAATTATGTCGATTCACCAGCCGAGCCACAGAGTTCTCGGTTTGCTTGACCGCTTAATCTTTTTGTCTCGTGGTCAAACCGTCTACAGCGGATCTCCGGCCAGTCTTCCGCGTTTCTTCGCTGAGTTCGGCAATCCGATTCCGGAGAACGAAAACAGAACGGAATTCGCGCTTGATATCATCCGTGAGCTTGAAGGATCCGCCGGAGGGACACGAGGATTAGTCGAGTTCAACAAACAATGGCAAGAGATGAAAAAACAGAACAATCTTCAACCACCACTGACTCCTCCATCATCACCGTACCCAAATCTAACCCTAAAAGAAGCAATCGCTGCAAGTATCAGCAGAGGAAAGCTAGTCTCCGGAGCAGAATCAGCCGCTATACCACACAGCGGCGAAACCACTACCACCACAACCTTAGCCGTCCCTGCTTTCGCAAACCCAATCTGGATCGAAATCAAAACTCTCTCAAAACGCTCAATGCTGAACTCTAGAAGACAACCAGAGCTATTCGGAATCCGACTCGCCTCCGTTGTTATCACTGGATTCATCCTTGCGACCGTCTTCTGGCGAATAGACAATTCTCCAAAAGGAGTTCAAGAGCGACTAGGGTTCTTCGCATTCGCGATGTCAACAATGTTCTACACTTGCGCCGAAGCACTTCCAGTTTTTCTACAGGAGCGTTACATCTTCATGAGAGAAACCGCTTACAACGCTTACCGGAGATCTTCCTACGTTCTCTCTCACGCCATCGTTTCCTTCCCGTCGCTCATTTTCCTCTCTATAGCTTTCGCAGCGACGACGTTTTGGTCTGTGGGCTTAGATGGAGGCCCAATGGGCCTGTTGTTCTACTGTTTGATCATATTAGCCTCTTTCTGGTCAGGAAGCTCCTTCGTCACGTTTCTCTCAGGAGTTGTTCCACATGTGATGTTGGGTTACACAATCGTCGTCGCCATTTTAGCTTATTTCTTGCTTTTCAGTGGATTCTTCATCAACAGAAATCGAATCCCTGATTACTGGATTTGGTTTCATTACATGTCTCTGGTGAAATACCCGTACGAAGCAGTTTTACAGAACGAATTCTCTGATGCAACCAAGTGTTTCGTGAGAGGAGTTCAGATTTTCGACAACACTCCGTTAGGAGAGTTACCGGACGTGATGAAGCTGAGGCTGCTCGATTCGGTGAGCCGGTCGCTCCAGATAAAGATATCGAGCACCACGTGTTTGACCACAGGTGCGGATATTCTGAACCAGCAAGGTGTGACTCAGCTGAGTAAATGGCATTGCTTGCTGATCACGGTTGGTTTCGGGTTCTTCTTTAGGGTTTTGTTTTACTTCTGTTTGTTACTTGGAAGCAAGAACAAGAGGAGGTGAAAAAGAGTAAAAGAATGCTTCGAAACACAAATCAAAACATACTTGTATCTTCTGTTGTAATTTCTGGAATCATTTAAATATTAAATGCTTTTTCATATATATTATATTAAATAAAAAGAATTTCTTGGATTCGCTTTCTATTAAAAGTATATCAAAGTCTTTAGAAAAAATAAGAATTTCCTCCATATTCACAAAAACGAATTACAAACACATTTGCTTTTCTTCTTTCAAACGTCTCCTACACCTATTAAGTATTATGATCTAAATTGTCATACCTGAGATTAAGTGTGGCAAAACATGATGCGAGAGAGGCTTCAATTATCTTCGTTGGTCTCCTCAAGATCAAAATAAATGATGAACTTCATTTTGGTATTACTGCTTTTTTACCATTCCGACTACAACAAAATCATAACGTACGCGTAAAAAAATCATTGACATCTAGATTTCGATCTCCATGGCCAACTGCATCTTCAGGTTCTGGCATGAAGAGACTTGATGTTGATGCCTGCACGAGGAATATAAAACAACTTCAGTAGGAACTCACCATTTATAGAGCTTTGAATCAAAATGAACAACGTGTCTCATCAAAAACTTATGGCTAATTCAACATAAGACTTGCCTTGGTATCAACAACCATATCTCCATTACCCTCAGCTACGATGCTAGCACCATGGGCTTTTAACCATTCAGAACATTCCTGCATACCATCGGTCTCCGTTTCACCAGTACCTTCGCTTGAAGCACCAGTAAAGCCCAACACTTGGGCTAAGTATGAAACAGGGATGGTAGGACGACAACTCCGAAACATAAAAGTCACTGCCTTATAACGCATCTTCTCCACATAGAGATCTGCAAATAAACATGAAAACAATTTCATTCTATCGCTTTTCTTTTTTCTTTACATAATTCAGTTGTTCAAACATATCAACAGAGTTTTTGTATGTGATTTGTCCCCCACCCATGAGGCAACTGTTCATGTTTGGTGCAGTCTTGTAGAGTCTGAAGAACATAACATAATTTCCTGATGTAACAGCTTCACGAACTGAGAGAGCATGTCTAACTGCTTCATCCTTTTTAGCGTCTTCGGATAATCTACAGAACAAAAAAAGATACTTCAGAAATGGCATGCATTCAAACCCAATTAAAAGTAGTAACCTCTTCACACTGATAGGAAGAGATGTAACGAAAAACATTACTATCATTATCAGACAGCTGGAGTGAAAATTCATACAATACTCTTCCAGCTGGTCACTCACAAAATTTGTGTAGCAAACGTTATTTTGATCTTCCCACGAAATTTTAAGTTATCAAAGTTTCTCGTGAAGTGTATATGCTTAAACAGAGCCTAGAGGAAGGAAATTAAAAGCACTAACCTGGACATAGATGATAGCAGTTCTCGGTTGTTGTTAGAGTGTAAAGTAATATAGAGCAGACTGTACGCAGCAAACTCCAGAGAGCACCCTTCTATACCTTCCGCATAAAGGATTTTTAACTGTGACAGGCACTGTAACAAAAACAAACACCAATTCAGCAAAACTACAAATACCAGATTTATATGAAGTCTTCTCAGGAATACACAATACATACATTCTACAAGATTTACATGATATGTTCCTTTTTTTTTAAAAAACGAGACATCAGTGAAATTCTAGCAGTGGTTAGTACACTTTAGATTAGGAAAAAAGACTGTCGTTCTCAATACTAAAGTAGATCTAGACATTCCGCAGATTACTCTTATGTAATATGGACAATCTATGCTAGCGTACCAACCTGATTATACTCAGGTAAATCCCCAGCTTCCAAAGCCAATCTAGCATGTGTTTCATAAACCTGAAATAGACATTGAACATGGAACAATCAGATGCTCATTGGATGTCACTAGGAATTCGGATAATACCTTCAACCAGGAAATGAATCCTACATGCAAGAACGCTCGGCATCATTTATAAGTCAATGATATACCTTCGCCGTTAAATGATTGTGTATCCGTTGCACTGTGAGGTCTTGGCGAATAGATTTTAGCTGATCACATTTATATAGATAATTCTTCTGAGAATCCCGAACCATTAACAGAGCCTTTTCCAGCACATCCTCTGGTCTTACCTGCAAAGCATTGTGGTTCCAATAAAGTCAAGCAAATACAGCAGTCAGGGTGTGGAAAAGATTACAAGGTATAAGATAGTGATATTTACGGTGGACGGATCTGGTGCAGAAGTAAGACGGAGATAACGTTTCTCAATTTCCTGGCAAGTTCCTTTAACAGTTAGTGCATCCCAGTCAATGTCTTCCACAGCTCTGCTTCCATTTTCATCAAAATCTCTGTTAAGCCTCAATGCAGTGGCTCTTCTAGAATGCAAATTTCCAACATTTTCAGTCTTAGGTTTAGAAATATCATTCCCTCGGCTGCGCCCTTGAACTTTCTCAAAACGCTTGGAACGACTATCACGCCGCTTCTTTTCCTCGGCAGAGCTAGCAACTGCCATTGCACTGGAATAGTAAGGTGTCAAATCCTTGTCACTATCACTAGATGCCTCATCATCATTGGTAGCTGCATCACCAGAAAAACGCTGTCGCTTGACAGGCCGCTGGAAATTCTTTTTTGCAGAATTCTGCCCAGAGTAAGTGGGTTTGAAGCCAGCAACAGCATCCACCTTTTGAAAATTCTCAGAGCTCTGTAAGTGTTTTTAAATTAGAACCAGTCAATTGCAACATGAGAATGTCTGTCACCTAAATACACATTCAACCAACACCTAAATACTTCATTTTCATTTCTTTTGACCAGACAAACAGATGTATATTCAGTATCACCACCAGCAACATCCCTTCACAAATAATAAGGAAAGAATGTTAACCTTTTTGTTATTTTCATTTTGGTGATTCCAACCTCCAAACTTAACACCACTGCTGAATGATGGAGCTGACTTGACAAATGGTTTTGCTTCCAGTAACGGCTCCCATCTACTTTTGGGTCGTCTAGTTGGGCTCTTATTTTGAAACGAAGAAATAAGATTGGAGCTTGACCTGCAGCGCAGCATAAAACTTACTAGCAAATCATATAAAGTGAATGTTTCAAACATATGCTAAAGACAAACAAAAGTTATAGATCATGCAGGCTGGAGATAAGGAAGGTAAACAGGGCCATACTCAGTGTTAGTCACATCTGTGTTCAAGACAGATGAGAGAGGCTCAGTATCCCAGTCCCGAGTATTAAGAGTACCATCAGCTGTAGCTTTGGTGATGATCTAGAAATACAAAGATAAGCATCAGAGGGCAAGGGAATCAAAAATTAACATGGTATTCTAATAACTGCAAATTGATTTCTTCAGGTTCCCAGGAAGGCATGAAAACATAACCAGACTACATATCTACTCGGAAGATCAAGTTGCAGACGTTCATTCAAATATGGCATTAACATTAAGCTGAGCACAGTGAGTGACACGAAAGAACCATCTATCATGACAAAACAGTGTAACAATTGTGCGTCCACAATCCCTACAAACAGTTACCTCCTTCAGGGCAGCCTCGCAAGATGCCTTTTCTTTATCATCTTTGCAGCGTGCAAAAGCCCTCTCGACAAACCCACGAAGCGATTTCGGGAAGGTTCCAGGCTACAAGCAACACGAGTATTTGTTTCCAATGTCAGTTTTAAAAGAGAAAATTTACTCAGTACACAAATTTACAGTGGCCAACATTTAATATCTACTTCACTTGCTAGGTAATCAAGAATTGAAAAAAAGGAGCCTTACCTCAGGCATAGCAGTGGTATGGCCTTTCGGCTTTGGCATTAAAACACTAACATATGCAGGTGTTTTAGTTGCACCGGCAGCTGAACTACCTTTATCCATTTTGGTAAAACCTGATGGCAAGTTCGAAGCAATTCTAGGGTTAGTTGGAATCTGTACTTTGCTTACCCTTTGCGTATCCACTGACGGGGTTGTCTGAGTAGGCTGGCGATAGCCTAACGTTGCTTGATGAGTGGAAGACTGGGAGTTCAGTTCTTGGGAATATGTAGCTCTCTGATGACCCTGAAATGGGGTCTCATAGGGTTTCGCCTCCAGAGGATTCTGGTAATGATTTTGTGGAGGAACAGGATAATGAGTTTGCTGATTAGGTGTTTGAGGCATCCAGTAAGCATTATTAGGGGCACTAACCACTGCATCAAGCTGAGAGAATGATGAAAAATGACTACTAAGTTTTCATTATAAGGTTGACTCCTAGGGAAGAAAGAATCAGTGACGTCTAAACTATCTGCACATAATTTTTCTAATTGTTGACTCTATCAAGTATTGCTTCGTTAATTAATCAGGAGAAAACACACATTTTTCAATAAGCCGCAAGCAGGGGAAAACGTTATGAACTGAAAAGAGCTTTATAACGCAAGATTTGCTCACTCCCTAAAGAAAGTAAATTTTGAACCTGCTGAGAAGGTGGTTGGGATGAGTCAATTTCCTGCTTCCAAGGTTGAGCATACGATGGGGCAGGTTGACCATTTGAAGCAGGCATTTCACTATTAACACCAGGAACTGGAAAGCTCTGACTAAATGCACTACTGGCAGACAACTTCTCCGTGCCCGGGGCACAAGGGACTTCTGTTTGACTGTAATAATCTGGCCACTGTTGGTAGTTCTGGTGATAATGTACAGGTGTTGTGGTTGCAGTAGTGGAGCTATGAGTGTTAACAGCTTCAGGAGTATAATTTTGATACGGGTTTGATGTATAGTCGGTATAGTTTCCCTGGTTTGATGTAGGAGTCTGATTGCTGTAGTTCGTACTTGAGTAACCTCCAGCCGTTTGGTTGTTATAATTTGTACTTTGGTAATCTCCAGTAGTCTGATAATCAGCAGGATTGTAGTAAGTTCCTGAATAACTTGCAGTCCCAGCATAAGATCCTGGATTCTGAAATGAGGAAAGAGGCTGATAAGGAGCACCTGTGTTTTGATACGCCCCTACAGGCTGAGGATATGACTGGCTGGGTTGCTGTTGATAACCACTGTAGTAATTGGAATATCCTGTGTTTGAATAGTTGTGAGGATCAGAAGAGGTCTGGTATGTCGTATATCCACTATAATCCTGAGTTGCAGTTCCAGACGTCGATGGGTTAGTGAAGGATGCAATATTCGGTATTTCTTGCACATTTCCTGTGGCTGGCCCTGTAGGTTTCAGATGGTAATAGTTTGAATTTGAATAGTTCCCATTCTCCACAGCCTGATTTTCCACCCTCTGTGCTGTCCATGAAGCACCGTTAGGCCCAGCTGAGTAATGCGCTTGGCCTCCATCAACACCATATCGCTTCTGCGACAAAGAATTAGCTTTAGTAGTGGCAAAAATTAATGCTTATCTCCCATATACTACTGGAAATCTTCATTTTCCACAAAAAAAATACATCAGAGTAAGAAGAAACGTAGACCCAACAACAAACATAAAAATTATCTCAGCTCAAACATAATAGTCGCAGATGTTCATGCAGTAAGTGATCAACAGCAAAGTGCCTTGACCAAACTTAACACTTAATAGAAACTTTTGTAGCAAAAGTACGTTACATCTTTGAGCTGTTTTGATAACGTTAAATTACTAGTGAAAACCGTAAGGCTCCACGGGATTGATAAAAAGTCTATTCTTAAGGAAGAGAATGATCTTCTGAAATACTGAAAATTTTCACATCAAGCCCAGAACGAAAACAAAAATCATTATCTTCTGCCACAAAAACATACTGGCAGGAAAATTCCTAACCATTAAAATGGTGAAGAAACATACACTGCTGTTACATCCACATATCTCCGCGCATGTCCCCAAATAAAAGAGGATCAATTGGCCTAAGACTACTAAATAATCTGGAAATGCCATTGTAGCAAACTAAAAATCATCAAACCCAATTCACACAGCAAAAACACGAAAATAAAAAATTAACTGGAGACCCAATGCAGAAAACATCACTTGCATAAATTTCATATAAAGGACTGATTTTGTGAAATGAAAACACATCGCGTTAAAAAAGAAGAAAAACACAAGAAGATGACGCAATGGACTACCTCAATGGAATTAGGGTCCAGTGGAGCTACGGCCTGAGTATTACCTCCTTGGTTCATTCTACCATAAACCTCCTGAAAAATCATCATGCCATACAATTACACTCACTTTCGAATCGGATTTCGGTATTACAAGAAGCAAAACAAAGTTCCAAGACACAAGTAAAAGACCCATTGAAAAGCCCTAAAATAGAAAACATGGATAAAGAAGTAATAAGCTGTACCTGTGAAGCTCCAATTTATGCCTTCTTCGTTCGTGTAGAGAGAGTGAAGAATCGATTTGAAATAGTATATTAGAGCAGGATTTGAGATCAAACCAAGACAAGGTAACAAAGGCAACGAAAAAAAAAAACAAGAAGGCAAATAATATATAAAACAAGGGAACCGAACAACAAAGAGAGTTTTCAAATCTATCGAAATTACATAACACGGAGAAAATCGAGGAATCTGGACGAAGAGGAACAATTTGTTATATGCTGGAAACGATGATTGTCAAATTTTTACGGTATACTAGCAAGGTCAGTCGGGTCGGGTCAGGTCGAGTCAGGTAGGGTCGACCAAATCAAGTTTTTCCGGGTCGGGTTTAAGAATGAAAAAAACAATGGAAACCTTTCAAATTTCGACATTCAGAACATGAATTTATACGTGAATAATTTAAAACACTAAAATATGATAATTGTTTAAGTTATATTTATATTTTTTATTGAGCCAAATTAGATATGTTATTGAATTGATAACAGATTATTAACAGAATAATTAAACGGTATTAAAATACAGTTAAAACACACGGTTAATAAAAACATCGTCGTTCCAATTTTAAAAGATCCTCTAATCAAAATCACAAGTTAAGAAATCTAATCTTCAAAATCGAAATAAAATTTTAAATTTCATTTCCCCTGTTCTATAAAACACAAAATCGATTTTATTTTGCCAAATGCGCAAAAAAATTTTTTTGATTGGAATTAGATCTCTGGATATCGAATTTCACCAGAGGTAAAGGTGAAGCAACCAAAGCTCCATTGTTTCAGATTCTATTGCGTGAAGTCATAAACAAATATGACAGAAAAATAAAATCGATTTTAAATATTTAAGATTATTAAATTGCGATTTTTTATTTGAAAATGTTTTAAGATTGTGACAATGTCGTTTCTATTAAAAGTGTTATTCTATCAACTATGTTTTTAACTGTGTTTAAATACCATTTCATTACCATATTAATGATGTGAATCAATTCAACAATGTGATTAATTTGGTTCAATATTTTTTTTTAATATTTTAAATTATCCATTTGAAAATTTATGTTGTTAATGAAATTTATGTTGTTAATGAAATTTATGTTGTTAAATTTATGTTGTTAATGATTTTTTGACAGTTTCCCGAAAAAAAAAACAAGTCAAAAAAACCAATGCTTATATAGAAACACTAAAAGAAAGATGGTAGATTCGTTTCAATCATTATCGTTTTTATCAGCCTCTTAATTAATTAGTTACATAAATCATTCTCAATCGTTTGTGGTTGCGAACAACGCGAAGTGATTTAAAAAAAAAATAGAAAATTCAAAAATTAATCTTAAAAAAAATGTTCTCTTATATATATTATATTTGAATTTTCTTATTTCCGTTTTTGTTTCTTTTCAAATATCAAATTTTATAGTTTTAAATACTTAAATCTTTATTGTGTTTTAAAAATATTAGAAATTTTAAAATAATTAGAAATAGTTAAAAATAATAACTAAAACGTAAATAATTGAATTTTAGTATTTTATAACTATATATATTATATTTACTTTGGTAATTTGTCAGTCAACCAGTTAAAACTAGGTTGAGTCAATCGGGTCAGTTTTTTCGGGTCAATCGGGTCGGGTTTTTCGGATTTTGGTTAATTCGGTTTTGAAAAAGACCAACCAAAAAAAATATATATATTTCGGTTCGATTCGGTTTTTTCATCGGTTTAATCGGTTTAGTTTTTTAACATATAAAACCATTCCGAATTAAACCGAATTATAAATAAATTTTTGGTTTAATCGGTTCGGTTTTTTAACATATAAAACCATTCCGAATTAAACCGAATTATAAATAAATTTTCGGTTTAATCGGTTTAATGTTTTGGTATTTTAGTTTTTTCAGTTAATTTCAGAATAATTTGATTTAATTTTTCGGTTTAATTCGGCTAATTCGGTTTTTGGGGCTAATTCGGATCAATTCGGTCCAATTCAGTTCAATCGGTCCAATTCGGTTTAATTGGTCCAATTCGGTTCATGAAACCATATACCCAAATCGCCTTTCTCTGCATACTCTGTATGCAAGAACCCTACAATTCATACATATTTGTGAATCTGATACATTCCAAAAGAGTAAAAGTATGCGATTTCAAAAGACAAACGGTTCAATTTCGAAAATGAAAAGCTTTTAATTACTTGAATATATAAAAACGCGATTCAAATAAAAAGTTGACATCAACATGAACATGCCATATGAAGAGAAATTCGATCGAGGAGCATAAATACACCAGAGACAAACACTTATAAAGAACCATTTTAAGAGTAAGATTCCTTTCTATGGTAACAATGCAAAATAACCATTGCAAGAGTAAGATTTTTCTCACCAGATTGTAACTGAGAAGAAATCGCAGCCAATAAGAACAGAAAAAAGAAAAAGATGAAGAAAAATAAGACGAAGAAAAATAAGATGAAGAAGAAGAAGAAGAAGAAGAAGAAGAAGAAGATGAAGAAGATGATGAAGAAGAAAATAAAAAATAAGATGAAGAAGAAGAAGATAAGAAGTAGAAGATGATGAAGAAAATGATGAACAAGATGATGAATAAGATGAAGAAAAGGAGAGGAACTCGAGCTGGCTTAAGGGTTGCCGATTTGCCACAACAGAGAAGGGGTTGTGATTTTTCAGGAAAAAATTAGGGTTGCTGATTTATAAAAGACTGGATTTTTCGGTTTTTAGAAACCGATCAGTTTTGTCTTCCCGAACCGAACCGAACTGTAAACCAAATAAAATTAATTATTTATCCGATCGGTTTAATGATTATAATTAACCTAAAACCGAAAACCGAAAATTTCTGTTCGGCCGGTTCGGTTTAATCGGTTATTACCGAAAACCCACCGCTAGTTAAAACTGTTCCGTAACACACACTAATTTTTAACTGTTATACTAGTCGTATAAATATTTAAAAACGATTGAAACCGCAATCACACAGTTTCTGCAAAGTCTCAGCAGCCACAAGAGCTACCACTGTGATTAGTCGATAATCTTTTTTTCGTTTTCTAGCGTTTAAGAAAAAACGTTTTTCTCTTCTTTCAAAGTTACCATTAAATAGACGTAGTACGTTCCTAATCCTTCTCTCTTGATCTAACGTCACGATATGTTATAAAAATACAAATAGAAAATCAATCACACCCAATGGTAAATGTTGCTTTTATAGATAAATTAAGATTAGTAATACAATATGTCTAATACCATATAATTAAGTTGATGGTTTCTGCTTCAATCAACTATCAACAGTTTATAAGACTTTCTCTTATTGTGGTATATCGAGTCCATCGGTTTAATGGTTAGTTAAATAGTATTAACTAAAATTAACAATACCCCACATTTAACCTTAACACTCCTAAATCTTTTCATTACGAGATATAAGCAAAAAAAAAAAGTGATTCTAAATTAATACTTTCGTCTGGTTTTAAAAAATAATTTCATAGAACCTTTAACAAATAAAAAATAAGTAACATTGTATGTTATAATTGGGCTCATTAATCATGGACTCTTTATGAGAAGCAGTTACTACATTTTGAGATAATATAACTCGTGAAACACGAGTTGGTTACAACTTACTAGAAGTTGGAAACATCGTGACAAAAGAATTCTGTATGTAAACAACGAAGAAAGGGTCTGCCAAAAAGTGTCAATAAATACACACATTTCAACACCCACATCGTTCATCTCTTCTCTTCTCAATCAGAGCTCAACACTTTACTGGTTATCTCTCTCTCTCTCTCTCTCTCTCTCTCTCTCTCTCTCTCTCTCATCGATTAAGCCAACAGTTTTTTTCCAGTAGTCATTCCGAAAAATTTGTAAGAAGTTGTGTTTGGCTTCTGCAATCTAGATCTACAATTTTAGTTTGTATATATATCTTTTTATAATGAACTTAATAGATTGCAGAAGCCAAAAAATAAGAAACGAGTGGAAAATTTGGCAGTGTGAGTAATTTGTGTAGGATATTTGAACCAAACAGTAAGAAAGGAGTGTTTGTATGCGTTGTGTGGGACTCTTGTTTGATATTATTATACATTATACTTTTGTCATGACTAATTTTTTTTATTATTAGTTTAAAAGAACACCAATAATAGAGGTATCAAACATTACTCTATAAAATTCTGACAAAAATATAAATACTTACCCATCAGTTGGTTGATCTATATGTGATTCTTGGACCATTTGGTGTTGCTATGTATTTGAATGACTACAATGTTATCATGGTACAATTATATGGTGTCACATTCCCAATTTGAAAAAAGAAATAGATCTTGAATTTGCATTCTTGATATTTGGATATCTTATTATTTTATTTAATTTTTGTATATAGATCTAAAGATTCGAAATGTCGAGGATGTACAGAAAGTTGGCTCTATGTGGTGGTGCAGGAGGAATTGAATGGGACGATGATGTATACGAGGGTGTAAGAAAAGTGTATGTCGGGCAAGATCTCTCACGTATCACTTACATCAAATTCGAATACGTGAATTTCGACGGCGAAGTAGTAACACGTGAATATGGGACTATAAATCAACACCCTAAAGAGGTTTTATATATTCTTTCTCTTTGAACTAATTTCACATTCTTATGGATTATACTTGACACGATTATTATTAACTAGTAACTACTAGACTAGAATAAAAGGTTTTATTTTTTTTTGTGTATTTTAATTCTCTTAATGACAAATTTCAACAACAGTTTGTACTACAATATCCGGATGAACACATCATAGCGGTTGAGGGAAGTTACAACATAGTGGCTTTGTGTGCCACGGAGGTTATCACGTCTTTAACCTTCAAGACCTCAAAAGGTAGAATTTCTCCGACGTTTGGTCCAAACTTGTTCGGACTTGTGAACGGTACAAAGTTTGTTTTTGAGGATGAGAGAAAGAAGATCGTAGGGTTTCATGGACGGTCGGATAGAGCTCTCGACGCTCTTGGAGTTTACTTTGTAGTAGACTCTCTGACCACGTCGACGACCCCTCTTTACAAGCTGGAAGCCCAAGGTGGTGCAGAGGGGGTTGTTTGGGATGATGGTTCTTACGACGGTGTTAAATCGCTGCGCATTGGTCAAGATGATTGTCGGATCACTTATTTAGAGTTCGAGTACGAGAAAGGCAAAGAGTCTGAGAAACGTCACCATGGAGTTAAAGGACAAACAGTATCCGAGGTATTTCTTTTTCTATTAGACTGGCTCAATAAATATCTTTGGTTCGGACCATCATTTTCATTTGGTCACCTCCATGCATGGATATATAGATCCATATATGTATATATTTAGTTTTCTTGCAACAAAATATCTTCTTGAATTATGCTTTTTGTTGCAGTTTGTGCTTGATGTGCCAAATGAATACATCAAATCCGTAGAGGCAACCTATAATAAACCAAGCCTTTTCCGCAATACCGTCATTACGTCGCTTAAGTTCGAAACATCAAGCGGTAGAACATCGTTCTTTGGGTACAATAAAGTGGGTAAGAAGTTTGTTCTTCAGCAAAATGGTCGTATGCTTGTCGGGTTCCATGGAAAAGAAGGTGACGCTATTGATGCTCTTGGAGCCTATTTTGCACCTATTCGTGCTCCTACTCCTTTGATTCCGGCCAAGAAACTACCATCGGTAGGCGGTAACGGAGGAGTTAGCTGGGACGATGGTGTCTACGACGGTGTAAAGAAGATATACGTAGGACAAGGTACAGACGGTGTATCCTTTGTCAAGTTTGAGTACATTAAGGGAACAAATTTGGTGTCTGGAGATGACCATGGGAAGAAGACATTACTCGGAGCTGAAGAGGTCATTTTCCATACATACAAGCTGACCTTTGGTTTTGTTTTGTTTCAACGTAACTAGCTACTTCGCTTTTAAATTATAATCATACCTAAATTATCTTTGTTTTGTTTTGAGCTTTTTCAGTTTGTTCTTGAGGATGGTGAATATCTCACGGCCTTGGAAGGATACTACGATAAGATCTATGGAATAGATGAACCAGTAATTATCTCTCTTCAGTTCAAGACGAACAAAAGGGAATCAACTCCGTTTGGAATGGATTCCGGTGAGAAGTTCTTGCTTGGGGAGGAAGGTCACAAAATTGTTGGATTCCACGGACAAGCTAGTGATGTTGTTCACAGTGTTGGAGTCACTATCGTACCCATCACCACCACTAAGTGAAAAGGCTTATATTTAATAAAACCAGCGAGTTATGTCGACTAAATAAAACTTTCAATAAGAGACTTCGTGAGTCTGTTCTCTACATTCTGCTATTTTCAGTGTGTTTGTAATCTTACCATTTCCTTTCTATTCCACGAAATGAATGGGAAATAAATGTCTTTTTTTCAAATGAATAAACCATTGTTTCCCTTTGTCAGATGTGTGTGGTCTTCCTCGAAATCCAACTCTAATTTGTAGGAATTTGCCTCGCAATCTTTGATTATTTAGTTTAGTTTATATATAAAATTACATATAGTTTTAGTTTATTTCATATAATATTTCTATAGAAATATAACAATTACTAATATTTTTCAACGAAACTTAGCTATTTTTATTTTTTATACATATCTCTCTCCAGCATTAAATTTATCACCTAATTCTTTACAACTATTCATTATTATTTTCTCTTACATTTTTACATTATCTTATATCTTTAATTCACATTTTTTCTTATTTTATCTATATACCTTAAACTTTGTAACGGTGATGTCTAATTGCGTAAAATCTTATTTTTACCACAAACATAGTATTTCGACTATTTTTAAATACTATAAAAGTAAAATAATATATTTAGTATTACAACTTTTGATAATACATTAATATACTGTTTCTACAACATTTTAAAGAATATTTTTCAGTATTAAATCAATTAATGTTATAACATAAATATAAATTTGGTACTAAAAACAAATAAATCTTGCCAAAAAATCAAATGTCACTTTTATTTATAAGATTTTTCATCTCTATATTTTGTTATATAAAACATGATTCATCAAATTTTATAACTAATACAATTATTATTCGTGCTCGTTTTTCAACAAGACGTTGACACATATAAATTTTTCAATTTCAGTTAGATTTGCCATACATATTTTGTTACCAATCACAACAAATTTGGTTAAATTTTCATCTTAATAATAATTTAAATCATAAATAAAATTAAATAATTAAATAATAAAACTAAATAATAAAATAATATGATCCGAAAATAAATATTAAATATTTTAAAAATATGTGATCAAACTAAATGTAACCAAATAACATAAGAAAATATAGGATACTCAAAATAAATATAAGATTATGTTGAGTAATACTTTAAAATAACACATTTTAACATTTCTATTCTAAATTTAGCATAAATTATTTTGTAAAAAAGAAATATTTACCATAAATAAATTAAAATATTAGATTTATTTTTTAATTTAGAATTTATTTTTTTTTATTAGGAAGAAATTTTCGAGATATTTTAATATTAAATTTATATTATTTTAAATTTAAATTAATGATGTTATATTTGGAATAAAAGTTTAAAAAATGTAATTTTTTCAATTTCCTGATTATATTTTTTCTTGATAGTTTCAAATTTTGTATTAGTTATTTTTAGAAGTGGTTTTTCCTCTCTAAAATACAGTTTCAAAAGTAAGATAAAATGTCAAAATAGAGTATAAAGATCAAAAACAAAGTACCAAGAATTGAAATTAGAAGAGATTAGTCATGACTCACGGCAATCATTTTAGTTTAAAAAAAAATTAGCAATGCATATATACATATATAAACTAACATTGTATTTAATTATCTTATGGCTTTAATAATTTGCCTTAAGCAATTTGGTTCTAAAAATCTAGGTGACATTTAATTTCAATAAAACCACTAATCAATTTTGATTATTTTGTTAGTCAACTAAATTAGAAAATATTACCATTTTATCAATAAAATCTACCAAAATTTAGTAGTCCACTTTATTGCATTATTACTGTAATTCTTTTATCAAAGCATTGTACTATTTAAAACCTAAAACAACAGTTAAATCTCACAGAATGATTATATAGGCATATAATTATTATTAATTATCCCTTTTTCACTATTAATTATCATTTTCTTATTTGGAAAAAGGCAGAAACCGAACAATTGGGCCCACAATAAGGAAAATCAAACGGCCCGCTCCTCTGGATTAGCTTTATCCGCCCAAGGAAAAATCTTTTTTAAAAGTAAAGGAATCGAATTACCTTAAGTACCCTTTTCTTGCTACTCTATTTACGGAGAAAGCCCAATGGTGTTACACTGCTACCCCTTACGCTTTCGCCGTTTAACTAACGCCGTCAGGTAATCTACATTTCAGTTTCACGTTTGTTTGAGTTTCCCTCCGTCTCCTCGATTTTCCGATTTCTTAAGAACCTCTTTGTTTATGGTAACTTCATAACTCCCTTGATTGTCCTTTCGAAAGATTTTCGTTTTTTCTTGTCCTTTTAGAGTTTATAGTAAAACTGGATATTTGTTTGGCTGGAGAAAGAGATTGTTTTCTTTTTATTGTTCGTAACTCAGGTTCGATGCTTGAGTTTAACGAAATCCTTGAAAGATTTGATCTAGTTCGTATCTAGGTTTTTGTCGTGGAATATTTTAAGGGTAGTTTAGTCTTTTTGCTTAGTTCATACAACGTCGTTGTTTACGGATCTGTCAGAAGCTCGCTGACATTTTTGCTTACAATAATAAAAAGCTTGTGGCGATCTTGATCTTGTTTTCTATTTGTAAGCATTTCTCGTCGTCAAGCTAGCAATAAAAAGAAGGTTGACTTATTCTCATCGGGCAAGTGTTTAACTAGCTTTTACTTTGGAACACTCTTCTTTGCTCTGTTTTTCTTTTCTTTTGTATTAATTCACTTACTGAAGAAAACATTTTTTTGCAAAAATGTTAAACTTTTGTATCTGTTTCATGATTACTGTCTCTAATTCTTCCATGTAGCAATCAAATCAGTGTGACCCTTTCTATGACCTGTTTGTGCCTTTTCTTCTTTTTTGAACAAAGAAGAAACTTAACTTACTCGTTTGTAATATTTTCATCTATTGATTTGCTTCTTTTTTATATATAGTTTGAATCCAGCTTGCCTTCTTTGATATTGGAGATAAAAACCAAATGAAGAAGCTTTTCTTTTTTAAATCTTCATCTAGTAATGGAACTGATAAACAAATTCGCCGGGAAAAGGAATCAGAAAATAGTCCAAAGGGTCTTTTTATGAAGTCTCAGAGTGAAGAATCTGGTGGTCAGGCTCTAAGGCGAAGCCGTTCATTGTCATCGGCAGCTTTTCTCGGTGATGGAGTTGGAAGAAATTCCTCAAATGATCCAATTAATGCTAATAGAAGCAGCCAACATCGACAGAGAAACCATTCATCTCGGTAAATTTAGTTGCTTTTGTCTTACTCTTTTCTGTTATTGGGAAGAATTCTCATCAATGTTTTGGTGACTTTTAACTTGTTTCCAGAACGAATAACGAATCTGTACGTTTCAGTTTCAGATGTTTTACTCCGGAAAAGCAATGTCAAAAAGTAGTAGATAGTCACATGCACAAAGTACATGATTCATCTGGAAGTTTGTCAGCTTGTTCTAGTAATGTCTCTAGCCAAGTCTTGGACCGTTACATCGATGGAGAAGAACATATAGAACGGAGTAAGCAAAAGAGTGGTTCTAAACACAGCAATCTCTCAAGGAGCATCAAAGGAAGGAGGCTATTAGATAATGTCAAAGAAAAACGAGAATCTGATGGTAGTCGCCTGAATTTTTCTGCCACTGATCATGTGGAAAATCGTTCAAAGGATGCATCAGCTCATTCGCTTGCAAGAAATGTCATTGAAAAACTCTCTCATACTGACAGAAAGCCAAAGGCGTCGAGTTATGTGTCCATCAGAATACAAGATGTCTGTGGTGGAAACAATGGTAAAACATTTGACTCAGATTTGGATGTTTTTGCCCATCTTCCATTGGATGAGCATAAGGAACCGACGAATGAATATTACACAGATGACCACACAGAGCCTCAAGAGTTATTCTTACATGGTAAGAAGAGACATGTGGGCGCTAATTATGTTTGTAAGGAAGGCGATGTTAAGTCTGAGCTAGAAAAGAAGTACAGGGAAGCTGAGAAGAGAGTGAAGTTGCTTTCTAAAGAACTGGAGGAGAAGAAGTTCCTTTCAGATTGTGACTTTGATATTTCATCCTTGGTTGGGGATATTAGGCAAACAGAAGAGGAGAGGGTAGGCTTGGCTTTTGAGGTTTTAAGTCTTGTGCGGTCACAAATGGATGAAAGCTCTTCTGCTAGGGAAGAAATCAGACAGGCTAAGACTGAGTGGGACTTGCATATAAAGAGACTAGAAAAAGAGAAGAGCGAGTTACAGTTTCGATTGGAGAAAGAGCTTGACAGAAGGTCAAGTGAGTGGACTTCAAAGCTCGAGAATTTCCAGCTGGAGGAGAAGAGGCTGAGGGAGCGTGTCAGAGAGCTTGCTGAGCATAATGTTTCACTCCAGAGAGAAGTATCGGCTTTCCATGAGAAAGAAACTGAGCGCATCGATATAATAAGACATTTGGAAGAAACAGTTACAGAGCTGAGTGCAACAGCAGAGGAAATGCGTGAAGAAAATTTGCATCTTATGCAAAGCCTTTACAAATTACAAGAGAGCTACAGTTTCACTACAAGAGATCTTGATTGCATAAGAAGAAATTTTGAAGAGAAGGACATGGAATGCAAGGAGTTACACAAATCTGTTACAAAATTTCTAAGAACCTTCAAAGAACAAGAGAAGACAATTCAGGGACTTAGAGATGGTCTCACCGAGGAAATACAGAAGGAACCGCCAGAGAAATATGAACATATGGTAAAGAAATTGCAGATGGAGCAAATAAGATTGACAGGGGTTGAATTTTCACTTAGAAAGGAGGTAGAATCAATGAAGCTCGAAGCTGATTCTCTTCGTCATGAGAATATTTGTCTGCATAATCGAGTAAAAGTAAATGGAGAAGAAGCCAAGGCTATGACCTCCAAGCTAGATGATGAGATGAAGATGCGTGTATGCCATTTGCAAGAGCAAGGGATATCAATGTTAAATGAGAGCACTCAACTATGTTTTAAATTCCTGAAGTTCATCAAAGAGAAATTAGCTCAGTTCCCTGAGTCCATGAACAATGGATTGAGTGAGCAGTTTTTGATTGAATCTGAGATGAATGTTCATGGAATACGGCGTGGAACTGAGAGCCTGAGAAGGAGTTTGCAGACAGTCACCAGTTTAGTGCTTGAGAAATCCAATGAGATTTCATCAAATTCAGAATCATCTTGCTCAACTGCTGCTAAGCCTAGTGAGCCAAACAATCAATATGTGGAGGTGAGTTATTGAAAATCTGTTCATCTCTTATCTTCAATGCATGCTTACATGTTTATCTTTTCTAAATAATTTACATTTATCTGATTTAGAAATCCCTGAGAGATGAATTGAGAACAGAGACTCTAGTCACGAGTTTATTACGAGAGAAACTGTATTCCAAGGAACAAGAAATTGAACAGCTTCAAGCAGAGGTAGCAACAGGAGTACGGGGAAACGAAGTCCTACAATGTAAAATCCAAAATGTCTTAGACAACCTTTCAGTAAATACCCACCAATTAAAAGACCTCAAGCTGCAGGTAATTTCAGAATTTTACTCTTTTTGTGGCTCATTATTAGGAATATAAGCTCCTTAGTGTGTTCTGGTCCTGATGATGATGTAACATCAGATGGTGAAGAAGGAAGAGTACGTAAACCGGCTTGAAATCAATCTCCAAGAAGCATATAAAGACTTGGCTAGCATGAAAGTTACATTACCAAAAGTGTTGGAGGAAAGAGAAGAGTTAATGAAGGAAGTGAGGGAATGCAGAAAGAGAAACATGGATTTGGATTCAGAGAAGGATATGTTGAAGAAGAAGGTAGAGAAATTGGAAGAGGACACACTCTTTAAGGAAGGTCAGATCACAATATTAAAAGACACGCTTGGAAGCAAGCATTTTGATTTTCTCTCCTGTTCTGAGTTCTCATACAACGATTTCTTAGTCCAATAGACAAACAGAGTTAATGTATAGGCATCTGTTTCTCGTCTCTTTTAGATTGTTTTTCTTGAAAGATTCCAATTTGTACATGGAATAAGGATTTGTTAAGAAATATAAAATGATATGTTCAAGAATCTAGACAAGTGGGTGCAAATCCATTGCCTTCTCTTTTGAGGAATCAATCTGAGTAAGCATTTCAGTTTGCAATTGATGCAGGCAAATCATTGATGTATAACTTGTATTCACCTAAAAGCTTTTGTATTCACCTATAATAAAATTGATAATAATAATAATAATGATAATAATAATAATAATACTATAATATGGTTCTATAATATAATATGTCTCTCTATATATATATACAGGACGGATGACTTCTAACGTAGTCCACTCATCCACTGAACATGGGCGGTCTTTATGAATATCTTTATATCTATCTTCTTTTATTTTTGTAAAATTATAGATTCGATAAATGTAATTTTTCTTCTCGATCCTACTATAGTCAAAATACTTTCAAATTTGTCTACGTCCTGTGTTTCTAAGGATTAAATTCATTACAGGAAAATCATCCACTCCACGCATTGAATTGATTGTCACTCTTTTTTTCTTCTTTCATAATATTTAAATTCTATATTTGTCAAAAATAAAGCAAAAATAAAGTATAGCTTCTAATTCCCACCTTCCCCACTCTAATGTGTTTATGAGTCAACGTCAATAACAACGGTCTTCACCCTCTCTCTTTCTCACGCACACATCGTGGCTTATATATTCCAACAAGAACACAACCCACAAGCATCCCTCTCGACCACACACACTTCTCTCCTAAAACCGAAAAAAAACAAATATGGTGGCTGCAAGTCCCGGCGGCTCGATGAAGAGCTTAACCATCCAAATCCTAACCGGAAGATGGTTTATGTTCTTCGCAAGTCTCTTAATCATGTCGGCGGCAGGAGCCACTTACATGTTCGGTATCTACTCAAGCGACATCAAGAAAACCTTAGGTTACGACCAAACCACTCTTAATCTCCTCAGTTTCTTCAAAGATCTTGGAGCCAACGTTGGAGTCCTCTCGGGTCTAATCAATGAGGTGACTCCGCCTTGGGTCGTCCTCATAATCGGAGCTATACTTAACTTCTTTGGCTACTTCATGATTTGGCTCGCCGTCACAGAACGGATTTCGAAGCCTCAAGTTTGGCACATGTGTCTCTACATCTGCGTTGGAGCCAACTCACAGTCGTTTGCTAATACCGGAGCGCTCGTCACGTGCGTCAAGAACTTCCCGGAATCACGTGGTGTTGTCTTAGGGATTCTCAAGGGATATGTTGGTCTTAGTGGCGCCATTATTACACAGCTCTTCCATGCCTTTTATGGTGACGATACCAAATCTCTCATCTTGTTGATCGGTAGGTACATTTCTTTTAAAAAAATAATTTGATAAGCCCTTAATGATATGAAACAGAGGAAAACAGAGATTACTGGCATTTTTTTTACTTACATAGTAACATACTTGGATCTAATTGTATGAATGATTGTACTTGCAGGTTGGTTACCTGCAGCGATCTCGTTTGCTTTCTTGAGGACGATAAGGATGATGAGAGTGGTGAGACAAACGAACGAGCTAAAGGTTTTCTATAACTTTCTCTACATATCGCTCGGGCTCGCAACGTTTCTCATGGTGGCCATCATCATCGACAAACTCTCCGGCTTTACACGGAGTGAGTTTGGAGGTAGCGCCGCCGTGGTGATCGTCTTGCTTCTTTTGCCAATCATAGTCGTTGTTTTGGAAGAGAAGAGGCTATGGACGGATAAACAAGTCGCTTTCAACGATCCAGCACCCATAAATATCGTCACTGAGAAACCAAACTTAGATTCATCTGACGTCAAAGATGATGATGAGAGGTCAAAGAAAAAAGAGGAGAGGGCCACAACGGCGTCGTGTTGGATGACTATGTTTAGTCCACCAGAAAGAGGAGACGACTATACGATCTTGCAAGCTTTGTTCAGCGTAGACATGATGATTTTGTTCTTAGCAACGATCTGTGGTGTGGGAGGGACTTTGACAGCGATAGACAATTTGGGTCAAATCGGAAGCTCATTGGGTTATCCAAAGAGAAGCATAAGCACGTTTGTGTCATTAGTAAGCATATGGAATTACTTTGGTCGTGTCGTTTCAGGTGTAGTCTCTGAGATCTTCTTGATCAAATACAAATTCCCAAGACCTCTAATGCTCACAATGATCCTCCTCTTGTCATGTGCCGGCCACCTCCTCATCGCTTTTAGTGTCCCTGGTGGACTCTACGTTGCATCAGTCATCATAGGGTTTTGTTTCGGTGCACAATGGCCACTTCTATTTGCTATAATCTCTGAGATTTTCGGGCTTAAGTACTACTCCACATTGTATAATTTCGGATCGGTCGCAAGTCCAATCGGAGCTTACTTGCTAAACGTTCGGGTCGCAGGGTATTTGTACGATGTTGAGGCCGATAAGCAAAACAAGGCATTAGGAATACTGAGAAAAGAAGGGCAAGATTTGAATTGCACAGGCACAAGTTGTTTTAAGTTGTCCTTCATTATAATTACCGCAGTAACTTTGTTTGGTGTATTGGTTTCGATGGTCTTAGTGATTAGGACCAAAAGGTTTTACAAGAGTGATATCTATAAAAAGTTTAGAGAAAAAGCATTGGCCGTCGAGATGGAAATGGCAGCACCTGCTCTGGCTAAATTGGCCGTGCGAGAAGAAGAGAAAGATGATGTTAAAGACAAAATAATAGGCAAAAGAGGATAAAGTTATTTAGTAGATGTATGAGTGTCAAAAACTACTAGATAAGTAAAGAGATGGTGAAGTATTTTGTAAGCATATTATATGTTCCCAATGTACGCTATTGAAACTTATCAGTCCATTACATTTGTCTTTTTTAGATAGAGCAATACTTACTTTGATGTTTTTATCGTTTTGTGTGTTTGAGAGTTTTGGATAGTAGTGAAGGGGTAAAATATTGGAGATAGGTTTTGGGTTTATGAGTCAACTAATGAGTTTAGACTTGTGATTTTTGTAAGCCACAAAAGATAAAGATCAACAGAATAATTGCAAGTGGGAAAAGTTAGCTCACGTCTTGGTACGACTTGGACTTTGATGTCGGTCTAAGTTTGTGTAATGTAAATCTATAGGAACGTGAATGCGTCACCATGATGTGTGGGATGTTGAATGGTAATAAGAACAAAGAAAATTAAAAACGTGCAACGTTTCTAGAAAGCATATTGTTCCAAAATTAAAAAAAATTTAAAGTTTAGTTAGTGGTACTGGATTAAAAAAAAGATACATTCGTGGAATTATTTTTCCACTTATGTTAGTGGATAAGAGAATCGAAAAAGACGAACTAATAAATTGTTTGAAAATTCGATAATATTGTTTATAGAAGAAATAAAGTACTTACTAAAAAAAAAGAAATAAATTACTTTAAATTTTTTATATTAAATGTCTTTTAAAATTTTAAAAAGAAATAATATTTTTTATAGTGACGATTCAGATTTTTAATGCAGATTATTTATAAAAAAATTGTTTTTTAATTTATTAATAAATACGAATATAGTAAATATAATATTAATAAAACAATATAGAAATTAAATTCTTTTTGAATATATGTGAGAAAAAATTTTAAACTAATAATTCTTTAAAATGGAATGAGTTTTTTTAGGAAAATTCTCTAAAATAACATTTTTTAAATTTTTGATCCAAAAATAGCATAATTAGTTTAAATTTCTAATAAAATCATAAGTTTAACATTAAAATAAACTAAAATTTTATTTAAATATTAAAAATTAAACTCTAATTAGAAAAAATGAATCTAAATATAATATTTTAAATTTATGTATAATTTTTTTAAATTAAATAAGTATTTTATATAACTATTTATATTATTTTTAAAATTTTAATTTTAGGATGTTAGATTTGAAATAAAATTACTCTTTTTTAAGAACAACAATTCTCAAACCACCATATCTCATGATTTACATAATCTTATATCAAAAAATTTGGATTTATGACGACTCTAAATTTTTCAAAATGAAGCACTAAATGATTGATAATTCATTCTATATTTTAGAAATCATTCGGAAGTGTAAAAGTTTTCCCTATTCTTGGATTTTTTTTAAAAAGTCTTGCACTTTTGAAATTTAATTATGTCTTTGTGGTGTTATAGGGACACACCTAAAATGGCTTTTAATATCATAACTAAAACACCACAACCTTAAACATAACTAGTTATGATAGTTGTGAACTGGAAACTATAGCTTATACACTTTTTGGTGTAGTTGGCTTTTAAGAGCTGTAGAGGGGTCCCAAGTCTATGACAATCTTTTCTTTTTGGACTTTTCCCAATCAATCATTTAAAAATTCAATGATTTCATTCACTTGTGCTTTGGTCCAAAGTTTGTATCAAAATTAGATACTCATTTTTGTTTGACATATCTTCTTTTGGTTATTATAGCGTTTCTATAAATTTGGATAATTATATAAAATATTACATTTTAAGTTTTTATTCTAAAAATAACATTATTAATTTAAATTTTCAATAATAACACAAATTTAAAACTAAAATACATTAAAAAATTTTAAATTTTAAATTAGAAAAAAAATCTAAATATAATGTTTTAAGTTTATTTAAAATCTCTTCAGTGAACTTTGTTTACATTTGGTATTCAGAGCCTCAACTCTCGTGAGTAATTGCACTTCGTAATTCGGCAGTGAAATAAAACTGGAGTCCATAGTGAATACTGGCTACTGTAGTGAGAACCCATGATAGATCGATAACTCTTACTGCAAATGGGCTTATTTGTTTCTACCTGAAATCCATCAAAGTTTAGCTTAACTAAATTGGTTTAATTAGTGAACACATGAGTTAGTGAGGATTTTGCAGTTTCATTTAGCTAATAATCAAAGTTATTTTGAAATATATGTAGGATCGACCAGATTGATACATCCAGTTTTGTCTCATGTCTCCAAAAGAGTGATTAAAACACATCTCCATACTTTGATTAATGTTATTTTGAATCTTGTAATTGTTAGATATGATAGTGTTGTTCGTTTCGCAGTGGTAACAAACTACAGCTGCGTCATATGCGGTGAAATAGTGTTCGTTTGCATGTCGTAGTTTTATGCGGTCAAGTGTTATGGTCGACCGCAGTAATCGACGAAATAAAATTTTAATCGATGCTGATTTTTAGCGTTGCGATCAAAAAATTACGATAAAACCTTTAAATGATAAAAATACCTTTATTTGTAATGATTAATTATACATAAAAACCTAATTTTAAAACACGATCAGCTGCGTGATTGCCAAACGAATAAACTTGTGGTGATAACCTACGATCAGACGATACAATTATAAAACGAATAACAATAATACAGTGTATGACCGCAAATCGCTGTCGTAGACAATACGACAGACAAACGAACAACGCAGATCACTTTGCTGGAATTAATTAATTAATCACAAACTGGCTCAAATTGACTATTTGCAACGAATGACAAACCTTTTTCTCCGTCATTTTTGGCACTCGACATGGTCGATGACTTATTTATCTTCTTATCATCATTTTGTGAATACATCCACAAATATCTAACAAAGATCATTGAAGAGCTTGCTCAAATATTAAATCTGAATATTGTTATTTGTCCAACTTGCTGAAAAACAAAGGAGCAACACGTTTTCAAATATGACTTTCAAAAAAAATTATTGGATAATGATTTTTTTTTGTTAATATATTGGATGTGAACAAGGAATACAAAATTTAAAGAATAAACCATTTGAAATTGGTTAAGATTGAAAAACTCGAACCATATGGGTCAAAGGGAAGATGGGCACATAAATTTAAACCACAACCTTACCAATGAAGGTCAACGCTTAGGTTAAGAGTCCAATACAATTCATGGAATTATATTTTCATATATAATTTTCGTTGACTTATTTTCTTGGTTTGAGATGAATAAATAGTAGGAATTGTTTTGATTTTAATTGCATATGTTAATACAATTTCCTCATTATTGTTAACTTTAAGCTTTTTTCTGATTTAGCTAATTAATCGATTTTAAGATGAAAGTAGAATTGTACCGTAGTATTGGCTATATGGATAAAGTATTGTCGGTTTAGTTACTTAGAGCATCTTCAATAGAGGATCTCAAATTGAACAATATTGTAAAAAACTTATTTAGGAGTTTTTCAAATAGCGAAGAAGTTTACATAAAAGTTTTTCAATGAAAACCTTTTAGATAAATTAACAAAAAATAATTTAGGTCAATCTTTCTACTATTTTAATGACTAACCTAACTTAAAATATATTTTTATAATATTAAAAAAACGAATCTCTTAAAAGAAGAAAATTTAGTTAAGTCATCCAAATAGAGTTGAAAATCATGGCCGTTTGCATTAATATGTTCCATTCAGATTGGAAGTACGAAAAAGTATTTTACCAAAAAGTAAGAACATAAAGGTAAGTCAGAGATAATTCTGGCAATATTTTAAAACGTTATAAAATGAAATTTGAAAGAGAAAGTATTTTTGTTTTTGTATATTTGATTGTTGTTAGAAGTTCAACTTAAAAGAGAAAATAGAATTAAATAAGTCGTAATATATCTTTTCCAGTATTTTGAAACATAATTGCGGCATTAAAAATAAAAATAATATTAGCTGGACCCGTTGCATTAATATGGCAAAGTTTCCATCGAGATAGGAAGTAAGAAAAAAACTTATTTTAATAAGTTTAAATTTTAAATACCATTAGTTAATGCCTTCTATTACTTTCTACATTTTTGATAAGGATTTTAATATTTAAACAGTATCTTCCATTTCTTTAATCAAGTTGCTTATTTTACAACCTACCTCGTTTTTATATACCTAATCAAAGACACCACAGACCCACAATTGTTTTAAGAAAATATTAGATTTTTATGTGGGAAAAATGTTTATAAATTATACAATATTATTAATTAGTAAATATAAATTAAATTTCATTTAAAAATATTTTACTATTAATTTTGTATATGTAAATTTAAAAAATAAAAATATTTATTTTTTTAACAAATTTAGTATATTTTTTGTTAGTTTAATAAATATATTATTTTTCTAATCAAATTAATAATAATAGTATATTGTAATTTAATAATTTAAACTCATTTATATATATATAATATATATATATATATATATTTGAAATTCATTATAATGATAACACGTTAATATGATATTTATATTAATAACATGTTAAAATAAAATTATTTTTTAAAAATATTTTTTTAATAATATATTAAAAATTATAATATATTAAAAATTATTAGTCAAATAAAAAAGAGGCCAAAAAAATGTCAAACCAAAGTACTTCAAAATCTAGTTTTGGTTACATTTGACTTCACGATTTATATCGGATGCTTCCAAACCAAATCAAATCACTTTCATCTTAAGTAACTCACTTTGTCATAAGATTATTTTGTCAGCTGTCATAGTTAAGTAACTCATTGCTTATAATTGTATATTTAATAATAACAGATTAATGAAGACTTCAGAAAACAAAGGAAAACAAAATCACTTCAAATTTCACTCCGGTTTAATGCTTGGTTATTCCCAAAAGTGGATGTTCTGGTTTCTTTTGCATAAATCTAATTTTACAGAATTTCGTTTTTGTTTCTTTTAAAGAATATTGACGGAGTTAATCTCATTACTAAATAAAATAAATAAATTATATGCTGAAAAACATTTGGCTAGTTCTAAGCATTGACAATTTAGTATAAACGCCAAATTAAAAATCATTTATTTGATGGTCATATAAATTATTCATGAAAATATACAATCATTGAATGTGGCCTCATCAACAAACTTTCGGTCATTATCACAACGACCAAGCATAACATTTTATTATTACTTTTATTTTCTTCATTGAAAAAAAAAGAAACAATTTTATTTAAAAATTGAAATTCGTTTTAAGGTATGAGATTATAAGTGGTAGTTCACACGGTGTTACCAATCTCCAATATAAAGCCACTTCATCGCATGTCTTTATTTAATATAATTTCGCCTCAAGTCTTTATCTTTGAATTAGTCAAAAGTCTTCGTTTCTTTGATATTTTTAATAAACAATTTGCTACTTTCACTTGTTTGACTTTCTTTTATTCTCTTTCCGAAGAAATAACAGCCCATTGTATTTATATAATATCTTGTTTGATTATAACATGTGTATATATATATATAGACATAACAGAAGCAAAGAGGCTATATCATCACTTTCTAGCTTTTTCCTTTTCACTTTATAGATAAAACTTGTGAAACCCTAAAATCTAATATAAATCAGAAGTTTTTTGAGTAGTGAAATTAATGGCAATAAAAGAACGATCACTGGAGGAAACACCAACATGGGCTGTTGCTGTTGTTTGCTTCGTTCTTCTTTTCATCTCCATCATGATTGAATATTTCTTGCACTTTGTTGGTCACGTATGTTTACTTTATAAATCCAAATGGTCTCCCTTTCTCTCTTTTTGTTTATCTCCTAAAATGATACGAAAATATATCTTTTGTTTTCAATTATTGTAGTGGTTTAAAAAGAAACACAAGAAAGCTTTATATGAAGCTCTTGAAAAGGTTAAAGCAGGCAAGTTTATATAAAGATTAATTATATATTATCATAAAATTTGATAATCTTACTCTATTGGTTATCTAACTAACTTTTCTTGGTTTATATACGATGAAAACAGAATTGATGTTATTGGGATTCATATCACTTTTACTGGTTGTATTACAAACACCAGTCTCCGAAATTTGCATCCCAAAAAGAATTGCTGCGACTTGGCATCCTTGTAATAGTCAACAAGAGATCGCTAAATACGGTAAAGATTACATCGACGATGGTCGCAAAATTCTTGAAGATTATGACTTGAACGATTTTTATAATCCTCGTCGAAGTTTAGCCACTAAGGGTTATGACAAATGCGCAGAAAAGGCATGTTTTTATCTTTACTTATTGCATGCATGGTTACTTTTGTACCTTTTGATTAATTATTCGACCTTTTTTTCAGGGCAAAGTAGCATTAGTATCTGCTTATGGTATCCACCAGCTGCATATATTCATCTTTGTACTCGCTGTTTTTCATATTCTCTATTGCATTATAACCTATGCTTTGGGAAAGACCAAGGTATGTACATGCATGATCGATCGATCTTCTCTATAGATTTTGCACAAGTGCAACAGCATGAAGTTTATGTTAATGTTTTATCTATACAGATGAAGAAATGGAAATCATGGGAGAGAGAGACTAAAACAATTGAATACCAATATGCCAATGGTATGTACATACATATTATGCACCCATATAAATTTCATAATAATAACAGCTAGATTTATATCCACGTCATGTGTGAGAAAAAATATTCGTAAATTATATAGTATTAATATATATAAATAAAATATTTATATAATTTTAAATTTTATTTAAAATTATTTTTAATATTAATTTTTGTATAGGTAAATAAAAAATAATAATTGTTTTTATAAATTTAATAGTATTTTTTTGTTATTTTAATAAAATATATTGATTCTCTAAGCAAATTAATAGCAGTGACATATATTATAATTATTCTACTAATTTAAGTTTATTTATATATTTATTTGAAACTCAATGTGGTGATAACACATCAGTATAGTATTTTTGTTAATAACACGTCAGACAAATATAATTTTTTAAAATGTTTATCAAATAATATATTAGAGATTAGAATTATTTAATTTGTACTAAAGGAAACAAAATGAGATTCTCTTAAAAAAAGTGAATATTTATCTTGGTGTTTGACTTCTGCAATGTTAACATCAATGATCACGCATTAGTCGGATTTGTTTATTCATCCATATCTTTCATGTTCATTTATTTTACTTAGAGAATCGGATATATAAGTAAGATTATCAATGACATAATGCCTTTTGTTTTACTCGTGAATAAACAATATAATCGCAAGAAAGTAACATCGTTAATTTTATAAATCCTGACATTATTCAATTCAAATTGATTTTAGATCCAGAGAGGTTCAGATTTGCAAGAGATACATCATTCGGACGTAGACATTTGAATGTATGGAGCAAATCTTCCTTTACACTCTGGATTGTAAGTTTACAATTCTTACTATTATTTTTCTATAATTTGGTTTAATAATTAGCATTAACTACAAATTAAATTTACAAATAAATGGGGACATGCAGACATGTTTCTTCAGGCAGTTCTTTGGATCAGTGACAAAAGTGGATTATCTTACACTAAGACATGGCTTTATAATGGTAAGTACATAATAATTTATTTTGTATACATATTATAGTAATACTCTAAAATAATACCATTTTAAGTTTTTTTTCCAAATTTTATATTTAAAATTTAAAATTTTAAAAATAACATAAATTTTTTTATAAAAATACATATTTATCATAAATAAAGTATAAATATACAATATCATATTGGGTTGATTTTTTTAATTTAGAGTTTAATTTTTTTAATTAAAAAGAAGTTTTAAGATATTTTAATATTAAATTTGTGTTAATTTTGGAAATTTAAACAAATGATATTATATTTAACATAAATTTTCAAAAAAATACTTTTTTCAATGGTCCTGTATATTATTCAACTCCAAAATCATTATAATTATTCAGCTCCAAAATCATTATAATTAAAAAAATTATTTATTTTTAATATATTAGATTTAAAAGATAAATTTAAAAATATTATTTAAAAATATTATTTATTATTCAACTCCAAAATCATTATAATTAAAAAAACTGTTTATTCTTAGGCTCATCTGCCAGCAGGAAGTGGAGCTCGTTTCAATTTCCAAAAATACATTCAAAGATCTCTCGAAGAAGATTTCAAGGTAGTTGTCGGTATAAGGTATGTCCAATTTTTAAAAAATTTAAACCAAATTCAATAATATTTTCTTCTAATTAATAAACTAAATTTCCACAATAATGAATTAGTTATTAATAGTATGTGTGTGTGAATGGAAATGCAGCCCGGTGATATGGTGTATTGCTGTCTTATTCATATTGACTAATACACATGGTTTGTCCTAATTCTTTAACATTAAATTTCAATTCAAGTAATTATTAAGCAAATTATTGATATAAACTTCAAATTAAAAATAGGATGGGATTCATATCTATGGCTACCTTTCCTCCCATTGCTTGTAAGTAATTAATAAACACATAATTTTATATTGGTTTATAATGTTAGTTGTAATTATATGGTTGGTATGTTGAATTGAAGGTGATATTAATAGTAGGAGCAAAACTTCAAGTGATAATATCAAAATTAGGATTAAGGATTCAAGATAAAGGAGATGTGGTTAAAGGAGCACCTGTGGTTGAACCAGGCGATGATCTATTTTGGTTTGGTCGTCCTCGTTTCATTCTTTTCCTCATTCACTTGGTTCTTTTCACGGTATTTTAATTTATTTATTACAAATCTATTTATTTAATTTGTATATTTCCTTTTTCTTTTAATTTTTCATTATTTTAATTTTTATATATACAGAATGCATTTCAATTAGCTTTCTTCGTTTGGAGCACTGTGAGCAAAAATCCATCTCTTCTTTTAAATCTAATTTAAAAGTGTTTTCAATATTTTAAATGACTTTAGTTTCGGCATTAATTTTTTGCAGTATGAATTCACGCTCAAAAATTGCTTTCACCATAAAACAGAAGATATTGCAATTAGGATCACTATGGGGTTTGTTAATAAAATGATTTAACGTACATATAATATATAAATCTTTTATGTATGGTTTGTGTCATAACATTAAACCTATTCTTGTACCGTACGTAGGGTTTTAATACAAGTTCTATGCAGCTACATCACTCTACCTCTCTATGCTCTTGTTACTCAGGTACATTTACTAAATTAAACTGCATAACATTGCGATATAATTAATCTTTGTACAATACAAATATGTTAATATCAGATTTATGAGCTTCAATTTCATCAAAACTACTTGATAATAAATGGATTTTTTTTTTGTCGTTAGATAATAAAATGATTGATTATACACATACATAAGGGTATTTTTATATGGCTTTTCTGGCCATTTATTCTTATACTCGAAATTATTTTGCAATGAGTACGTTGACTTGTATATAATTCATTTTTACAAATCTAAACTTTATTAGGAATTTCTAACGATTGTGATTGTAGATGGGAACTTCAATGAGACCAACCATATTCAACGACAGAGTAGCCAATGCATTGAAGAAATGGCACCACACTGCCAAGAAACAGACGAAACATGGACACTCGGGATCGAACACACCTCAGTCAAGCCGCCCCACCACACCAACACATGGCATGTCACCGGTACATCTCCTCCACAGTTACCATAACCGTGGTCTAGACCATCAAACCAGCTTCACTGCTTCTCCTTCTCCTCCTAGGTTCTCTGATTTCGGTGGCCATGGCCATGGCCATCAGCATTTCTTCGATCCTGAATCTCAGAGTGTCTCTTACCAACGTGAGATCACAGATTCTGAGAACAGCAATAGTCATCATCCTCAAGCTGACGTGGTAATTCCTGTAAGAGAAGAGAGAGAGGTTATTGAGCATATCAAGGTTGATTTGTCGGAGTTTACGTTCAAGAAGTGATAGGCTTCTATAGTTTTACGTGCTGTTCATTCTTTGTAAATGATATAAACTTTGGATATTAACACTTCTCTTTTTCTTTTTCTTTTATAAATTTTGCTGTAAGCCCAAAAATCGAAATGCTTTTATAATATCATATCATGTTAACAGACAGATTTTTGTCAAATTCAATTATAATCTTAAATAGCCATAGAATAGGACGGCTGTTGTGTCTAGGTTATAATGCTTGTAATGATAACATATGGTCACACCATTACGACTGAGACAATGGTTGTCTGATGGTAT
This sequence comes from Pugionium dolabratum, assembly GCA_018901945.1. NCBI lineage: Eukaryota > Viridiplantae > Streptophyta > Magnoliopsida > Brassicales > Brassicaceae > Pugionium > Pugionium dolabratum. The sequence continues at coordinate 122,076 of JAEVFF010000157.1, forward strand.
TTGATATGGTGCAAATCTGTACACTAAAATCCTGAATCTTTCTATGAGATCTCACCCTCTTACTAAGGAACCCTTTTCTTGGGGCTTCACAACGATATACATTAGATGCTTCTGGTTCTTTGTCGGTGCCAGATGTTCAGGTGCGAAGTGCTATTGGAGCAGTCAGAGATAAGTAGTTGATGTAACCTTCAGAGACCGAGATCACAAACTGATGGCAAGCAAGAGCAGTGGTGGTGAGAAACATGGCAAAGGAAGTACAGCAGAATCTGAACATCAAAACTCGGTCACTCTTTGCAGATTCCAGTATCTTTCTCAGTATCACTCTGACACGCTTGTCTCTAATTAAAATCTTGAAATCTTTGACTGTAATGTTGGTTCCTGAAGATGGTGGTGGGTCTGAAAGAGATATAAATTTAAGCGAATTAATTCCAAAGATCCCGACCATCCATTGGTACAATGTATCTGCAATTGTTGTGCAAAGTTTCTGGCGGATGGCATGTGCCTCTCTTGATATAAATGTCCGGATCAACGAAGTCCCGTTCTGTTTATCAATGCAGAGAACCATACCAAAGTTCATAACGTAAAGATCATTTCCTTCAGCAATAAGACATAACGACTTAAACCACAAATGTAGAGAAACTAACCGCAGCCACCAAGAGTCTTCTAAGAACCACCCCATCTTTGGATGCCAAAAGCCTCAAGACCAAACTTACTGGGTCAACATCTCTGTCCGTTCGATTGGAACTGCTATGAACAGAAGTTTCATCCCTTGATGATGTTACCAGTGGCAAACCTTTCCTAGAGTAGGTAAAAAAACAAGTTATTACAGAGAGAAGTAGAATACTAGCTAACAATAAACAGGGCTAATAAGACAGCATTTGCATGTTAAGATCATTCACTATCTAATTATCTCACTCAAGCTACTTTAGATGCCCATTACTTGCTCTTTGCTGTGAGCCATGTGACGCTGTAGTTAAATTCATAGTCACACGATTCAGAATCATATTGATCTGGAGGTTTAGTAATTTAGCTATGGCTCTCTGTTGCTGACCTCAAGAAAGTACTTACAAGAGACCCAGAGACACTAAAATTCTCATCTTATGCAGCAGACTAAAAGATGACTAGACATAATTCAAATGACTAGGGTTAAATGTCTGATTCAATACCTTGTAGAACTTTTACTCAGGAAAAGAGCAACTCTTTCCCATCGGAATTCCTTCTTTCGGTTAAGGACAGCCTACAGACACCAACAGAAGTTTAGAAATTTATTCAGTCCACCTAAAAAGACATATCATTTTGAACTAATGAATGCAAAGCGAAAATAACAAGTGGAAATTCCAGAAAGGATATGTAATTGAATTCCCAGACATACGCCTAATGATACACACTCAGGTTTTTGATTTTGACTGCCATTTAGTTTTAAGAAAGAGATAAACAAAGTTTTTCTTATTTTGCTGTGAATCTAAGAAGTCACTTAGATGGCACTAAGAACTTATGCAATACCGAATGAAGAATTTTCCTTGTTGCATCTGAATTTTCAGTGAGGAGTTTTTGAACCACAAAAGGGTATGCAGCCTCGAATGTCTTAAAAGTTGGATCTCCAGCTGCAGCCAGACCTGGGAAAAAGATGAACACAACGCTACTAATGAATGGGAAAAACCCGACTTGAGTATTTTTTTTGGATATAAACCAACTAATGACAAGACATAAATTTCCAAGCTATGGAAACCAAGCATGGCTATAGAGAGCTGACATTTATTGTTTGTTTATCACAGCCATATAACAAATAGGCACCAGAATAAGAGAATATATAATTTTACATGACCATACATAAAAATGATCCATGAAGATGCAGATACCAGTTCAAAAGACGGATGCTCTTTTGACATATTTAAAACATGCTTGGATTCTAAGCATTGTAATCAAACCATCAAACCAAGAAAAATCATTGGATTACAAGTACCTTCCAAACAAGCAAGAGAACGCAGGACGAGTGTGAAATATGGTGGCATGCGTAGCTGATAGTTCAAGGCCACTTCGACAATTTTACTAAGCACCTTCATAATATTAGAAGTAGTGAACGAAAAATTAATGAATCCACTACTTCTCATTCAGAAAATAAAACTAAAACAATTGTATATTGGTCGAACTGTCCCTTGTACCAGACTATAAGCTACAAATGAGAGGCTCAGCCAAAATATAAGAGTGCAGATGGATTTTTTCTTACCATCAAATCACTTTAAGTGGCTAGTTATATGGATACTAGGACAGAAAAGAATATGAAAAAATTGCAAGTGGAACCACACTTCTATTAGGAAAATTGAATACCATGTTTTGTTAAAGGTCACAAATGTTTCTTTCATGGAGACGTACATTTATGACCTATACCTGCAAGTTTTGGCATTCAGGTTATTCTACTTACCCTAACATTTTGTTGAGCCATAGAGCCATCCAGTATCCAAGTTCTTAGATAACTGTAGTCCTTTTCGTTAGGATAGGTGGAGTAAGGATTTATAAAGGACTAAAGATGTCTTTGAAAGTCTTTTGGGGTAGATATTCTACGTATATAGCTTGTTTGTGTCAATGGAGGTGCACTAACAACAGTTTTCGAAAACATGTCTCACCTTGGTGAACTCGATATCAGGAATCCCGTTTTTAAGTTCAACCTCTCCCAACGCATATTCCAGATCCTGTAATATTTTTAAGAGTCGTTAAGATATGAGAATGGAAGCTTCTTCAAATTTAACATACAAAACATTCAGCTATATTATTATAAATATATACACTACACTATACGAGTTACCAGAAATTATCAATTTACCATTGTAAAACGACGCGTATTGACGCCTGTCTTGATGATATCCATATCAGTCAACGCTTCAACAAGAGAGGCCCAATCACCATTCACAATATGCACAATTGATGCAAGCATGGCAAGCTGATGTTTTCTTTGCATCCGACAAACTAAACCAAAGTCCAAAAACCTGGTATAGAAACACATTTTATCAAATAAAGATCACCCTGTCACAGTTAGATTGTACTGAGTTACGTTGATGAATGGTCAGGATATACCCTATTTGTCTTGATGTCGTGTAACGCAAATTTCCAGGATGTGGATCTGCATGCAAAATACCTGTATCAAGGAGTTGTACTAGAGTTGCCTCTACTCCTTTATTCACCTAAAATGAAAATTTAAAAGAAAAATCTAAGCAATTCGAACATCATATATTCTAGCAAAATGGTACTAACTATTAACAAATTAACATAGATTGAAACAAACTACTTTGAAATGCAGTTTAGTTCAGCCAACTGAAGGCAGCTGCAATATTAATTCCACTTTTTTTTCACTGACTACATTGTAGTAATGCCAAACTATAAACAGTCACACGCCTTTACTAATAAACATAATAAAAAGAATATCGTGAGGTTTTGTGTCACTACGATAAAGCATAAGTTAACCTACCAGATCAAGAAGACGTCTTCTAGCGTCAAGTTTTTGTCTCTCATTACTCTGAAAGTCATTATCAGAGTAAGCAGTAGATACTGAGAGTAAATCGGTTGGGCTTTCACCAACCATCCATTCCATGGTCAAAACTCTTTTGCGCGTTAGGTGTTGATACACTTTTGGAACCCGGATATAGGAAAATCGTGAGTGAGCTTCCTTTAAGAAAAAAGCACTTTAGTAAGTAATTCAGTAAATGAATTGAGATACTTACTGATAAACAACAACAAAAAATAAGGAAAGAAATTAGATAGTAGCAAGAACGGGGAGCCTATTGGGTGGGAATAACAATACAGCATGTAGACTTTAATTGCACAAGCTAGATTGGCCAGGGCTTAACACATGGAGATTGGAGAGAGAATGAGAACATCATACTTAAAGGACACAAGCTACTTCTCTATAAAAAGAAGCAGAAAGCATTAGCTTTGGTTCTTAACGACAGGTTCTATTCGACAGTTTTCAAGACATAAAGAGCAACCTAATGCCCAGTACCCGAAATTCAGAGGCATTGGCAGCCTCTAAAGTAAAGTCCAGTTCTCCAGCCAAACCCTTTCCCAGCTCATCAGCATATACACGAATGTCATTTTCTCTCTTTGCTATCTTTCGCAATATGCCCAACTGCAACAATTGAATGAAATCACATAACGATGACATGATTCAAGAAGATTGATTTTAGAATATTTTGTAGATTTCACACAAACCCCAAGCCGTAGAATGTAAATGTCGCGTAGCACTGCATGTCTCAGATTGGGACGCTGAACTTTCACTGCAACATCTGAGCCATCGAGAGTCCTTCCTCGGTACACCTACAAATAGCATATCAAGTATTAGGCTTAACTCCTACATGTTGATTTATATGATGCTTACTTCTTGAAAGATAGACACCTAAGTACCTGACCAAAGGATGCTGCAGCTACAGTTTCTTGAGAGAATTGGCTAAAGAATGATTCAACAGGAGCCCCTAATTCCTCTTCAATGATTTTTGCAGCGTCCGGCCAGGGAAAGGGAGGAATTCGGTCATGCAGTTCAGAGAGTGCCTGCAGTTCCAAATCATAACCCAGTTAATAACATATGAAAACCAACACAGTCAGACAGTTTTGGCGCTAAGAGCAACAAAATGTGGTATGCTGAATAGAGAAAGAACCATGGAAACATGAACTTGCCAGACATTTTATTAACCCTGTGTAGAAATAGAATTGGCAATTAAAATCTAAGAGAACTAGACACGTGCGAACATAACTTCTATCTTACCTTGGAGATTTCAGTCCCGATGATATCTGGCCTCGTGGAAAGCGATTGACCAACTGAACCAGCAGAAAAGAGGGAAGCATCATTCGCAACAAAGCAAAGTATCTAATATATGGCTTCTAAATGTAAATGGTGACTAACAGATAGTTTGATACGTCAAAATAATATATGATTCGCCCGACCTTTGATAAAAGTGGGACCCAAATGTAGCATGGTTTCTTTCAGCACTGTCCCGAAATTCTGCTCTGAAGCTTCCAAATTGTTCCCCTTGTCTGATGCAAATGTCCGTAATCTGATGGTAGCAATCATGAACGCAGAAAATACCTATACATTAGCATTAAATTAAAACCACGTCCACAGTTTCTCTCTAAAGAAAGCAAGAATACTAAAATGAGCTGATATATTGGTCCGACAAATAGAACACAGTACAAACTATAGATGACTCATAAAGAGGTCACTCTAACTAATAGTTACAGATCCTTGAATTAGTATCCTGGGGAAAATCTGTGTGAGAATTCAAAAGTTGATATGAGCATCAACATGTTACACTTGCACCTTATAAGTTACGGCTCAAATTTCCAAACCAGTGGTAATAAAGGTAGAAAGGGAAAAATAAAGGCACAGATCCCCGAAAACATTTTAGAAAGTGGGCGGTAAATTTGCAATAGGTTGAATGAAGTACTAAGCAAAATTTTATTGTGATAAAGAAGACAGTTTGATAGCTTGGTGTCATTTTAGTTTCAATGAGTAATCCAAAACCGAAAAACTCATCAGATATCATCAGTATCTCTAAATAGTTTATCAAACTGTAAAATATTCAGTAATTAGTAGAGAATTAAAAAAAAATTCTTAACAGATACCTCCAGAAGCCTAAAGGCAACAACATGTGGCCTGCAATTAAAGTAATCTGCAACAGCTTGTGGATCATAGACTTCAGGAAGTGGTCTTGACCACAGCTTAGAAAGACAGTAAATGTAACCAGCATATGCTTCCAAGGCTTTGACATCAGCCATGAACAAGTCCACCCCAGTGAGCCCTACCAAACAGTTCGAACTGCATCAGTATATGATTAACACTTAACAGTAAATAAAATAAACAAGAACACTGTGTTTGGTGGGTCGAAAATAAGGGGAATAAAATATTTCTCAGCACCTTTTTTGTTTAGTAGAATACTACAGATGAGTAGGCTAATTACCTCAATGATGATAATGACATTCTAGGCAGTTTTCAGAAACTGGAAGTGAAACCAAAAGAAATGAGCCTAAACGATACAAAGAGAGATGTATATAAAGTTCCCAAGGGCCTGTCTTCAGGAGACCTACAATCTATGGGAATGCCATTCGATCGGATGCAAAAGACATTGTCGGTTGGAAATTCAAATCTACTAATTTACCAGACGAGCATTATTCTTCATAGTCCAACCTAAAGCCCAAAACTTGTCAATCACATTCATCATAATTAAGAAGCTAATGTTACTTTACTTTAAACTACATAAGAAATGAACAATCATGATTAGCAAGATACCAAATGAATGTGTCAAAAAAAAAAACAAACCTGGGTATGAAGGTTGAGGCCAAGATGGTGGCTCCAAAGGCGGAGAAGCTGGATCCTCAAGATGCCGCAGCCAGAACAGTTCGCCGGTGGTTTTGGTCACTTCCGGGACACGAAAAGCCTCGTTGGCCCACCGGATACCGATGCCGATTTTATTCTTCAGGAACTCCACGTCATTGCGAACGACATCGGCGACGTGGCCGAGACCGACGGCCACAGGTGGTGGCGCTCTTCTGTGTTTTAATCGCGCAACGGCGAAGGTTGATCGAGGCAAGCGTCGAACTGGCGTGGGTATGGTGGAACAAGACGGCGACGACGATACCGACGCCATTATAACCGGAGAAATAGGTTACCGAGAGAATTTGCTTTTCGAATATTATTTTGTGTGGCGGAGAGGAGTGATCCACGTAAGCATGCGCGAGCTAAAAGGAGTCACGATAAGGTTGGGAACTGGACTTCTCCGACTTTGAGACAGTTCCAAGTTGAACATTAGGATTTGGCCAAACGTTTTTGATCTCTATTTTTTTTTTACATTACATCCAAATTATTTGTGAAATAAGAAAATAAGAAAAATAATATCTATCTAAAACATAACAAATCGTAATCTGTCAATCAGTAATTTTTTGTGAAAGTGGATGTGACCAATTTTTATTTGTTTATTTACCATAATTATAGAAATTAATTACAGCGATAAAATATTGTATTTTATGTTATTATTTTTATTATCAGATTAAAATATCAATACAATTACAATTATACGATCAATCGTAGTCATCTGTAGTATTTTACAGTTGCAATATTACCGTAATTACAACTACCAAATAAATAAACAAAATCTATAAACATTAAGAAGTGTTATTTGATTGTTTTGAAGAAATTAATTCTTTTATTAAGAAAATTGAATACTTCAATCACATATCCCATTAGTTTTAAAACAAATAAGTTGAAAGATTTTTCACGAAAGAAGAATATTGGTATAAAATATTTTTTTATTTAGTCCAAAAAAAATAATCTTAAATTGTTTATTAAAAAATATTTTCCATTTGAAAACTATTAAATATTTTCAACAATATGAATTATAAAAAGATAGTAGAAAAGTTAGTAAACAAGGTGGTTTAGAATATTTTCTACCGAATTATACTACACTTATTCTGTCGAAATTTATTTTCCACCTATTGTTGAAATATAATTAAATAAAAATATTAAAAATTCACGGATACCAAATTATATATAAAAATTAAACTACGTAACAAATTCAAATTTCCAATATGAAGGATATTTTCTTGTGAAAGAGTTAAAAAAAACAAGTTAAAAGATTGTTTCATTTTATCTCTAAAACTTTAGAAAATCTCTTATTGACTTTTGGTAATAAGCGAAGAAAGGCAGATAAGCCTAAAAGATGAACTTTGCCCTGAAGATGTTTATTTAGGCTGTATGACTGAAGAAGTCTCAGACCTCCAGCTTTTAAATAAGCGAAGAAAAGACAGTAGGTGCAGGAATTGAAGCAAACATATATAGCTCTAAATTTTTCTGCACTAAAATGATGCATCGGTATTCAAACAAATTCTTTATTTTTTTGGTGATATAGATTTTGACTTGAACTAACTGAGAATAGAGAAAGAATATCATGAAAGAGTTAAGAAAACCACCAAAAGAAATAGAAAAACCATAATGCATAATAGCCTACGTTACCTTTGTCGAAAGATAGATGGATCTTATATTAGGTTAAGAGTTGACACATACATATATTGTTTCACCATGTACAGAATTTTATGGTCTAATGTTCGATGAACCATTTCGGTGAAAATTCTCGCAAACCCACATACTTCAGATAGTCTAAGATCATGTTTGTTGAATATATCGGACACAACTAGGGATGTTCTTGCGTCCTCTTTGATAGACATCAAATATATTCTGTTACACGTATTTAGGTGTCTGTTAATATTGTTTATATAATTCCTAATTGTATGGAACGTCTCCTGATCTTGTGTAACCACTTAGGCTTTATAAAGCCTTGTACAGTCAATGTTAACATCAAGGAAATTCATAATTTTTCATGGTATCAGAGCTTCTACGGTTCTGATCTTCCTTCATCTTCTCAATTTTTTTTTCTTTTTCTTCTTTCTTCTTCACTTTCACCATTAATGGCTGCCGAGAGGTGTTTTGGTGTTACAAACATCAAAAATCAAATACCTATAATCCTTGATCAGAATGATCACAATTACGATGCTTGGAGGGAACTTCTCCTCACCCATTGTATGACGTTTGATGTCTCTGGACATCTTGACGGGTCTGTTCAGCCTGCTAACGCCAACGACGAAGCCTGGCAGAAACGCGATGGTCTGGTGAAGCTTTGGCTTTATGGCACCATGACTCAGCCACTTTTTCGAGCTTCTTTCCAGCCTGGAGGAACAGCTCGTGATCTCTGGCTTCGCGTCGAAAACCAGTTTCGTAACAATAAGGAGGCACGCGCTATTCAGCTTGACAACGAACTCCGTTCAACGGAGATTGGTGATATGACAGTCCAAGATTACTGTCAAAAGATGAAATCTATTGCAGATCTTCTTTCAAATGTTGATTCACCGGTTAACGATCGGACTCTTGTTATGTACATCATCAATGGCCTTAATGAGAAATTTGATAACATCATCAACGTTATCAAACACAAAGAACCATTCCCGACTTATGATTCTGCGAAGTCGATGCTAGAGTGGGAGGAGACTCGACTCAAGAAAGCAAATCGCTACACTGCTTCTGCCTCGCACATGGACAATTCCTCATCTTCCACTGCTTTAACTGCCTCTGCTCAGCAACAGCCACGTAATTCTCAAAGTCAAAATCAACGAAATGGAAACCAAAGAGGAAATCGCAGAGGAGGCAGAGGAAACAATAGAGGAGGTAGAGGAAACTTCTCGTACAACCGAAATCCATGGGGTTGGAGACCGTTTTGGCCATCACCACCACCACCGTACTGGATGCAGCAATATCCCCCCTGGCCACAGGTTCCACATGTTTCTCCTACACCTCAGCAACAGGCCAATATTGTTGAATTTCAACCGATGTAGGCCTACTCGTCAGACGCTTTACCTGACACCTCTGCTGCTGATTGGTTTATGGATTCCGGCGCCTCTGCTCACCTCGCCTCCAACGCAGGTATGCTCCAATCTAATCTTAAATGTAATACCAATCACACTGTCATTGTGGGAAACGGTTCATCGATCCCGGTTTCATCCATATGTTCTACTTCCATTAGTACTACCATCAAACCCCTTTATCTTAACAATGTCCTAGTTACTCCCCATATTGTTAAGAATTTGATTTCTGTTAGAAAATTCACAAGAGACAATTGGTGTTCTGTTGATTTTGATCCTTTTGGTTTCACTGTGAAGGATCTTCAAACTCGAAAACCAATACTCCGATGTGACAGCTCCGGTGACCTCTATTCTCTTCCTGCTTCTTTCAATAAACCACTGGTTGCTTCCACTGCTCTTTTAGCTTCCACACCTGCTCTTTGGCACAAAAGACTCGGTCACACAAATCATGCTTCTCTTTCTTCTATTTTTCACTTAAATCCATCGTTATGTAATAAAAAGAAAATATCTTTTTCTTGTGAACCTTGTCTTTTAGGAAAATCAATAAAACTTCCTTTTGTGGCTTCTCAATCTTCTGCTTCTAAACCATTTCAGATTATTCATTCTGACTTATGGACATCTCCCGTTTCTAGCATGAGTGGAATACGTTATTATGTTCTATTTCTCGATCAATTCACTCATTATCTATGGGTTTATCCGATTCGCCGTAAGAGTGATGTCTTCTCAAAGTTCCTTCATTTTTTAGCCCACGTTGCCAACCAATTCCAATCAACAATCCAAAATTTTCAATGTGACAATGGCGGAGAATTTAACAACTATGAGTTTCAAAGCTATTTTGCTTCCAAAGGGATAAATGTTCGGTTTTCATGTCCTCACACTTCCCAACAAAATGGAAGATCTGAGAGAATGATTAGAACTATCAATAACGCCATTAGAACTCTCTTGTTTCAAGCTCGTCTTCCTCCCACCTTTTGGGTTGAAGCACTTCATGTTGCTGTTCATGTTCTCAACATCAGTCCTTCAAAGGCCATTCAAAACCAAATCCCATTCACTCTCCTCTTTTGCAAGCAACCGAAATATGATCACCTTCGTGTTTTTGGGTGCTTATGCTTCCCAAACTTAAATCATTCCAATCTCACAAAGCTTTCCCCAAGAACAACACCATGCTTATTTCTTGGATATCCTTCTCAACATCGAGGATACCGCTGTATGGACTTGAAAACTAAGAAAATAATCATCTCTGGTCATGTTTTCTTTGACGAAAGCAAATTTCCAGCAGCCGAACCATCAGTCCCGAAAGCCACTTATAATTTTCTTGATGCACTTGATGAGCCCTCGCCCCTTTTCCAGTCCATTCTTCAGGCTCCTTTTTCGACTTCTCAACCACATCCCACTGAGTCTAGAAACCAGACCCAACCTACTCGTCCTCATGCCCCATACTCTATTCAAACTCGCTCAAAATCCGGGATCATCAAACCAAAACAAATACTGTCTCTCTTAGCTAAAACCAAATCATCGATCCCTCGTAGCCATATCCAAGGCTTGTCTGACCCAAACTGGAATCCCGCAATGATATATGAAATTGGTGCTATGCTTAAGACCAAGACTTGGACTTTGGTACCTAGGCCCCCTAATGTTAATATTGTGCGATCAATGTGGCTATTTAAACATAAGTATGATGCTGATGGGGTTTTATCTCGTCATAAAGCACGATTGGTTGCCAATGGTAAATCACAGGAGGAAGGAGTCGATTTCAACGAAACTTTTAGCCCGGTTGTAAAACCCGCAACAATTCGTACTGTTCTTAATATTGGTGTTGCTTTGGAGTGGCCAATTCATCAATTGGATGTCAAAAATGCATTTCTTCAAGGAGATCTTGCGGAAACTGTTTATATGCATCAACCACCGGGATTTGTTGATAAGAACTATCCGAATCATGTGTGCAAACTAAACAAAGCGATTTACGGATTGAAACAGGCCCCACGCGCGTGGAATTCTAAATTTTCGAATTTTTTGAAACTAATAGGCTTTGTTCAAAGCAAAGCAGATTCTTCTTTGTTTATTTTTAGGAACAAGCGTGACGTTGCTTACCTACTGTTGTATGTCGATGATGTTCTTCTCACTGCATCATCTACAACTCTCATCCAAAGACTTATTAGCAAGCTTAAATCGGAATTTCCGATGACGGACTTGGGGAAACTTCGTCACTTTCTCGGAATCAAGGCAGAATTCAACACAAAGGGCTTGTTCTTGAGCCAAGCTATTTATGCACAAGAGATAATTACACGAGCCGGCATGAATGAATGTAAACCTCTTGCTACACCAGTTGATCTCAAGTCAAAGCTCTCCATTGATGAAGGTGAACAGCTTGAAGATCCAACTTTCTATAGAAGACTTGCAGGTGCCCTTCAATATCTTACTTTGACTAGACCAGATATCTCTTATGCTGTCCATCAAATCTGTCTCTATATGCACACGCCTCGTCTTCCTCATCTTCATGCGCTCAAGCGAATAATCAGATATTTAAAAGGGACAACCAACTACGGGATTCAAATGGTTCGTGGTCAAATCGATACTCTCACTGCTTACTCCGATGTTGATTGGACAGGGTGTCCTGACACACGACGTTCAACATCAGGATATTGCGTTTTCCTTGGTCCGAATCTCATATCTTGGTCTGCTAAGCGACAACCAACACCATCACGTTCAAGTTCTGAAGCCGAATACAAGGGTGTGGCCAACACCGTTGCTGAGCTCACTTGGATACGCAATCTAATGTTAGAACTTCATCGTCCCATCACTAATGTCTCAGTTGTTTACTGTGACAATATCAGTTCGGTTTACCTTTCCAACAACCCGGTTAAGCATCAAAGAACTAAGCACATTGAGCTTGACATACATTTCGTTCGTGATAAAGTTGCCATTGGAGAGGTCAAAGTTCTTCATGTCCCTACTTCGCTCCAGTATGCTGACATTTTTACGAAAGGTCTCCCGACATCTTTACACAATGAATTTCGATCCAGCCTCACCGTTCGTAATTCCGACGATGTGACTGCGGGAGGATGATAAACATCAAATATATTCTGTTACACGTATTTAGGTGTCTGTTAATATTGTTTATATAATTCCTAATTGTATGGAACGTCTCCTGATCTTGTGTAACCACTTAGGCTTTATAAAGCCTTGTACAGTCAATGTTAACATCAAGGAAATTCATAATCTTTCACTCTTTGGATTGAAGAAAAATTGAATACTTGACCGTATGGAAATTACGGCCAGAATCTATTGACCTTCCGAGTAGAGTGATATGTTCTATCATGCATAAAAATATGTTTTATACATAAACCAGATCAAACTTGACCCAAAAAATTGAAACAAAAGTTAGAAAACAATAAAAAAAAAAGATACATGTAACCGAACAATTCAAACCATACCAAACGTAAACAAAATTGGATGCTTGGCGTCAGCGAATTAAATGACTAAAGAGACCGGTGGTTTGGAGTTAAACCGACTAATGAATTGGAATTAAAAAAAAATGTATGGAGTAATTTTTACGTAAAGTAGTTATTTATGGGTTTTGGGGCAAATTTGATGATGATCACAGGGTGTTTATTTTAAGATTTTAGATAGTTGGATATGGAGGAAGTTGCTTAAGCTTAGGCACTGACAAGGCCTTTCTTATGCTTCCAAGTTAGCTCAAGCATTACTTCTTTGTGTTTTGGCATAACGAATGGATTGGTTTAGGTCTTTTAGTTGACTTGTTGGGTGCTAATAGTCCAAAAGTTACATGTCAATTAATCTCGATTAACAAACTCCTTTTAGTTAACTACATCTCTTGTGCCTCTCTTTTTTCTATTTTTCTTAGTCCAAACTCCCATTTTCCAAAGTTCACATCCAAAAACTCTACTTAAGAAACCAAAAAAAACATGTAACATTTCTTAGAAATGTATAAATGCAATGCTAAAACCATCAAATCACAAGGAAAATAAGACTCTAAATGGACCAATTAATATACTATAGCATAAATACTATATTCTTCAACATTTTTTACAATATATATACTTAGTCGGTTTTAAAAAAATCAAAATATCTTCACGGTCTGGTCTGTATTTTGCATGAAACAATGACTTCTATACAGACTGCAAATGTGCAGTATGTTTAGCCTACAAAACCTACGATTCTTCTAACTCGTCCCGTGACGACCGGACACAACACACCTATGTGTGAATATTTTCTTTTTAATTATTCCTAGCTAATATAGTAGTGAATTTTATTTTTGTCTTAATTAGTGATACATAAAATAAAATGATAATGTTAAATGAATTGCGTAAAAACAACCTGTAATTCAATAACAAAAAGAAAACAAGTGGCACTAAATACGAATTAAAATATATGTTTGAATGAATGTATGATGATTCATGTATGTATGTGTATATGAGTTGGAGTAAAAGACAGAGAAGACAGAATCTACTTGGCCCACTTAACACAAGCCGATGTTCTCTGCCTTCCAAACACTGTGTTCTCTCTTCAACCTTACCCTAAATCTGTTGTGGTCCTATGCGATCTTCTTCTATTATTATCCCAATACTTGCTTTATTCTTCTTTTTCTTTTCTTAATTCAATGCTCACATGCAATTACGTAGTTTCTCGTTGGAGTTTATAATCTCTATGTTTAAGAACATAATCGGATACTTGCAATATTAATTTACTAAATTCTAGCAAAATTCATTTTTTACACAAAATTCATTCATTCTCGTTTGATCAAATCAATATAGTATCATGATTTAATCTATTTAAATTTTCTATTATTATTATTTATATAAAAATAGATTTATCACTGGATATATAATACAATAAACAGCACTGTTTAAGCCTAATATCACGTGGAGAAAAGCATGTGCGTTTATGATTAAATGCAAAGTCAACTATTAAACCTTTTGACTGTACTCTAATTTGCACGACACCACTTTTTCCTAATATATATTAAATTTCTGTTGAAAAATATATTTTGTCAAAAATAATACACAATTCCCTTGCTGTGAAAAAATGTCTTATCATATATTAAACATAAGATTTTGAAACTAAATGGTTTATATTAATATATTCGTGTTATAATCTATGTAGAAAAAAATAGAAATTAATTGTTCATTCCGGTTTTGTATAAAAGTTACAGAAAATGTTGGTACAGTTACTTCATTTTATATTTTAAAATGATTTTCAGTTTTGGTAAGTTCCATCTCCCTGACCAGTTTGTAACTCGATTGTGTCTGTCTCCAATGAACCTTCGCGCAGACATAAACAGCTCACTTCCATTATTATTTATATATTTTTTAAAACAAAAAACAAAACCAAGAACTGCATTCATTAACATGTCCACTCAATCACCTCTCAGATCGATTCTTCCTCAATCTTCTGTTCAGTTAACTTTCGAAATTCATCAAATCAAAAACCGAAATGCCTACCAATTTCTGCATCTTCGTTTTCCTCATCATCTTTATTTCACTTCTCATCACTGTTTCTGGGTATGGCTCGACGGGCACCATCGCTGCCGCTTTCGGTGAAAACGGATTTTTCTGCGCAATTGACGCAAGTGGGAAGCAAGAAGTCATCTGCTGGGATAGAGGTAACACCAACCGATCACTAAACCATTCTCCTGGAGAAATCCCCGGTTATTCTCCGCCGATGAGTTCTCTTTCCGGTGGAGAAGGATTTCTCTGCGCTATTACGTCGAATACCTCGCGTGCATTCTGCTGGAACCTTCAAGATCCCTCGCTAAATCTCGTCCCTCGAGCTTTTATGTATAATTCTTACTCGCAGATCGCTTCTGGTAACAACCATGTTTGTGCTATAAGTGGATTGTATTATGCAGGTCCTGATTATGGTCCTGTTCATTGCTGGGAGTACAGCGATACCACAAATTTCACATCTGGAATTCTTTGGAATTCGTCTTTTCATAATCCTTATATAGACAGCCTCATGTTTCGTAAAGTCGTCTCTGGAGATGGATTCACTTGTGGTGTTACTAAAGATGAAGACTTGGTTTGCTGGGGACCAAAATCAAACCACTTGGGTATCTCTAACGACGAAGAATTCGAGGTTTTGGCTTCTGGGAGGAACTCTGTTTGTGGAGTCTCTAAAGCTTCAGGTCAAGTTCAATGCTTTGGAGATGAAACAGAGTTTGGGGAGTTACCAAACCGAGCCCGGTTTATCGCTCTTTCAGCTGGTGCCAATCATTATTGCGGTATCCGAGAGGACGATCATGGGGTTGAGTGTTGGGGAAGAAACCTGAATTCATCATCCTCTGCTCCTAATACTTCCGGGTTTGTTGCCATTTCGTCTTCGGATTCAACAACTTGTGGGGTTAGAGAGCTTGATTTGGTTCTTGATTGTTGGAGAGTCCATGATTCTTCGAAACCGGATTATAGTCCTCCTTTGGAGCTATGCAGCCCCGGGTTGTGTTCCCCTCGCGGTAATTGCGGTGATGGCTGGTTTGCTTTCAACGCAAGCATCTTGAAGGAATCCGAACTCACAAGCTTGTGTTTGTATCATAACCTCAACATTTGCTTGCGATGCGGGAATGATTGTTTGGATGGCTATTTCCCTTCAAGCACTTGTAATCCAAACGCAGACCGGGTCTGCACTCCTTGTTCACTATGTCAAAACAGTTCTTGCTACGGCATTTGTAAGATTCGGTCTGCCAAATCGCGGCAGCATGAGCAGAAAGAGGTACGGAGATTGGTGATCATTATTGCATGCTCTGTTTTTGGGTTTTTGGTGATGTTGATCGGTTTGTCCTTTATCCCAAAGATGACTAAAAGCAGTAAAAGAGATGAAGAAGAGAGAAGCAAGATGACTTGTTGCTTCTGTTTCGATAAGAATTCTGTCGAAGCTGATCCTGATCCTGTCCCTCAATCGGTTCTTCTCCCGAGCGCTGTATCACTCGGGGAGACCAAAATCTTCCGTCTCTCTGAACTAAAAGACGCGACTCACGGGTTCAAAGAATTCAATGAGCTCGGAAGAGGTAGCTTTGGGTTTGTATACAAAGCTGTTTTGTCTGATGGGATTCAAGTCGCGGTCAAAAGAGCAAATGCTGCAACGATCATTCACTCTAATAACCGAGGTTTCGAATCAGAGCTAGAGATTCTTTGCAAAATCAGACACAACAATATTGTGAATTTGTTAGGTTATTGCGCAGAAATGGGGGAACGGCTTTTGGTCTATGAGTACATGCCGCACGGTACCCTCCATGATCATCTCCATGGAGATCTTTCTCAATTAGATTGGAGCATGAGATTGAAGATCATGTTGCAGGCTGCAAGAGGACTTGATTACTTACACAATGAAGTGGATCCTCCGATAATTCACAGAGATGTGAAAACGTCAAACATCTTGTTGGACGGTGAAATGTGCGCAAGAATTGCAGATTTCGGATTGGTAAGCTCGAATGAGAGGGATTCAAGTAAGAGTGACAGAGAAGGTGATGTGTATGACTTTGGTATTGTTCTTCTTGAGATACTAAGTGGGCGAAAAGCTAACGATCGAGAGTCTGATCCTCCTGGGATTGCGGAATGGGCTGTTCCTTTGATCAGAAAAGGAAAAGCAGCTGCGATTATCGATAGGAACATTGGCTTGCCAAGAAATGTAGAACCTTTGCTTAAATTGGCTGAATTAGCTGAACTTGCTGTGAGGGAAAACCCAAACGAGCGACCAAGTATCAGAAATCTCCTGAGTTTTCTTGATCTCATCGTCAAGTCTGGACTCACCTTTTAATTTGCAGAATCTTCTCAAAATGTGATATATTTTCAGCATTGTTTTTTTTTTCTTCCTTTCGTTACAAAACTGTACAATAATTTAATTGGTTAATTAAAGTAATAAACCGGAAGATTTGTTTGTCACATTGAATCAGAAAGTGTCCTTAGTATGTGGTTATTGGTTAGATTGTAAGTAGTATCATGTCGCAGGCCTATGGTTAAAGTCTCTTTTTTTTAATCAACATGTAAACATATTTGAGCCATGGAGTAGTAGGATCTTCTGAGATTAGTTATGTAAGGTTGATGGATATATGGAACTGATAAACTTTTATATAAGATAAGCATATCAATCGGACTAGTCCGATCCGATCCGATCTGCTCCCCTGATGAGGCCATCATAGCAATAACTAAACCAAAACTCAAACAAACTTACTATTTAAACTGTATAGGAGTCAACAAAAACATATGTGCTTTTTATGGAGCATACGAACCAACTAGAAGAAGTTAACCAACAAACCGACTTGTTCCAGAAATTTAATACTTCCAACCAAACCACAAACCACAAAATGAACAAATTTTTTCTATATTAGATTTGTTCGTTTGTTTATCATTGCTTGTTACAGTTGTGGTTGCGATCAACACTACCGCTACGGCTGTATCATATGTTATTTGTTTGTATGTTACCGACAGTTGCGGTTATGATTGATTACAAATTTTTAATCGTACTACTGTTTTAACTACTAGTTAAAAAAATTGCGACGAATGATGTAGCGTCGGATCGTTACGACTGACCGCATGTAACTACGGTAGCTAAACAAACAATAATTTGTCATAGCTGCAACCGCAATTTGCTACAACTGCGGCTGACAAACAAATATTACTATTGTTAAATCACTAAACATGCGCGGTGAATTGGTTTGAGGACAAAACCGTTCAGAATTGTAAATCATTAATTTTTAAATCGATTTTGAACCAATTTTTCTTATTTGGAGTTATCCAATTTTGGATATTTGTAAACGTATGTGTGGTAACCAGGAAAGCTTCAACATCATCTAAAACATCTTGAGAAGACATTCATGTGCAACAATGATCATTGAATCAGATGGATCCAATCTTACTCAACTATAACACAAAAACGTACCAAATATAGATCCAAAAGTAGTCAGACCTCATTCCCCAACGGCTATATTAGCATCTAAGAAATGTTTCTAGAAGATTTATAGATACAAATCCCTACTAATTTCTTTTTACCAAGCATAATTAAACTAACGGCTAAGAACCAACTTTATGATATTTTCCACTTTCATTTCCTTTCCAATCATTAGATTGTTGTATTAGTCCTAAGTGTTATAAGTTTACGTCATTTCATCTTTGCATACAACTTTCAGCTTTGATTAATACAAAATTGAACCTTTTCTTCTCTCGTTACAGCTAATGCTTTTGTTTTGCTTGTGTATCTTAGTTTATGGATTCAGTGACTATCATAATATATTATGTAGATTTACATAAATTTTGATTCATGATCTTATCAAAAAAATATTTGCAATTATTTTTGACGATCAATCCACTTTTAAGTTTTTCAATTGTGACATTTTTATATTTGTAAAATTTTAGTGGATTCTAAATTTACATACGCTTCAAAATTCGAATAAGTCTACACAAATTTGAATTCGATCCATTTCGACATTAAAAAAACTCAAATTTATATATAAAATTCTGTATATTTTGAACAAAACTACAAAATTATTTCCTATTTTGGACTTTGTTATAAATTTTAGTTTTTAAATTGATTTTTACTTATTTTCTTAATAATACTAAAAATTCATAATTATTATGATAGTTTATCTTTGATAAAATTAATTTTTGTAAATCTTGTTTAAACAAAAAAATGAATTAAAAAAAACGAGAATCATAATACAGAAATAATATCAACCAAAATGGTTTTTTTGAAAACCATGTGTCATAATTGAAAATCAGACCGTTGCAGTCTAATTTTTCTAAAAATTGAGTTGGAATATTATATTCAAAATTTACAAATTCGAAAGAAAACAACTATTGAATCTTGTTCCCCCACCATTTTATATTATAACAAATATCCTCAATAATTTCCAAAACAAAATATTCTTTAGGTTTTTTTACAGATTATATTCAAAATTCTTCCCAAAAATATCTCAATAATAATGTGGGGAGAATCCTCATTAAATATATTTAATTAACAATCCTGTTGGAAAATCGTATATGCTTTTATAATAGTCATTAGTTTAAATTCCAAAAATAATACAAATTTAATATTAAATATTTTAAAATTTCTTTTTAATAAAAAAATTAAATCATAGATTAGAAAAAGAAATCCAAATATAATATTTTAATTATATTTGTAATTTATCTATAATACATATATATGTTAAGAAAATAATTTATGTTATTTTTAAAATTTAAAATTATAATATTAAATTTGAAAAAAAACTTAAAAAGTGCTATTTAATGGTATTTTTTTTATAATGCCATGACTTATTATTCATCCTACCTTTGTTGAACATTGTCATGAGTAAACAACAGTACTGTGGCATAAAAATTGTATTGTATTTTATTTATATAAATAGTAAATAAAATGGATATCTCATACATTACTATTACGAATTACATATATTGTATATACTATTTGTATGTAATTAAGCTTAAACCCGACAGATGCTTTAACTATATACTCAAACGGTTAATTACAATACTAAAAGTAAACCAATATTACTCTATTTCAAACACCTCTAGTTTTTACTACTTCTGTGGATTTTAATTTTCTAAAAATTAAATTATTGTTTCATAACATATTTTAGATTAAAAAACTATATTGTGAAAGAGAGTAAATAATAGTTATATATTTATTGTTTTCTTTACATCGGTATGCATTATTGTTTTATCATATGGGTCTATATTTTTCTGTTTATAAATAAATTAAGTTATAGATTAGAAAATTATATTGCAAAAAAAAAGAATACTATGTATAGAGATGTCTTATATACATCACTAGAATATATATATATTATATATATATATATTATATATTATATATATTATATATATTCCACTATAATATGTTATAATAGGTTATAATAGGTTAAATTTACAATAAATGATTTTTAAATATTCCAAAACAGCTATAAAAAAATAACGATTTCCTTAACTTGAGACTATCAACCAATTTTGCACCATTTATGATGTTAGCATTTACATTACCATTTATATAAAGTTCAATTTTACTTTTCATCATATAAAAATGTTAAATTATTGAACTAATGTATTGTATCCCAAACAATAAAAAAACAAAGATTAAAAGATGGTCCTGAAATTCTTCGGACTCAAGACAGAATCACACTAAGTTCCATTGACATACAAAAAAAAATGGACAATAAGTTTATAACCAGCATCTGTCTTATTTGTCTTATATAACACATATCACATCACACAGTTCGATAACAGCCTAATTAAAATTAAAATTGAGATTAGAAAAGTGAAATTAACTTTGTTAAAAATCACTGAGCGTGGCCATTGGGGTTGTTGAAAATTCTTTGTTTGACCTACTTTGACTGATATATTAGAAAATTAGATAGATCATACCCTAATGTCCAATCACTTGAGACATAGGTAGCTAGTGTGGTCCATCCCTTATCATTATTATAAACACATTTTTCTTTTAATGATTATTACAAATATTTGTTTGATGACATAAAAATAAAAGAGCTGATTCCCAAAGCCAAGAAAACAAACATTATTATTTCTTTCTATTTTCCTTTCATCATTACCTTACCACCCATGATTTATAGTCCCAATATCAAACTTCATGTATATATATAAACATAATATTATGAGACATCAAATGAATCTCTATTCAATGAATACAAGTCTCTTAAACGAATATCGCAAATAACGTAAATGTAGTATTTATAATGGTCTCTTTAAAAATGCATATATTGGGTTAGTTAAATCTTTTTTTCTTAAAATTAAAAGAATTCTTTTTAGCTTTATGAACGAATGTGGTTTATATATACATAAAGTGTCATATTAAAAAGATTATTTTTTTAAAAAAAAAGAAAGAAATTGAGGCTATACATTGTCATGTGTGTTTGTGTCAAACAGTCTCACGCGTGGTTGGATGGATGCTTGGAATAATTACAGGCACGACAGCCTCACTCTTTCCTAGGGTTTCTCATATTCAATCAATTTTATTTTTTAATCTTTATTTACATTAAAAATATCTTTATTACTTATATTTTCAGAAGTAAAATAATAAGGTTGGGCAGATAAAAAATAATAATAATAATTTTGGATGAAATTAACGACTTTAATACTGAAGCCCTGTTAATATCATCGGTTCACACTTACTTCTTGTATAATTCATTGAAACTCTTTATAGCCATAATTTTTTTTTATCAGATTTCAAGAGATCAATGCTTCTAGTAAAGTTTAGTTTTGAAATATATTGATCGATCTTTGACAACAAAAAGGATGAATTTTTTAACGCACATGTGATGAATTGTCTTTTTGCTTAATACTTCATAAAATGTTATAAATCATATGAAAAAAGCATTTGAATTTTAATCAATGGATTTTGGAATTATATTCAGAAAGTGTTATTTTCAATGGAATTTGAAATGCTATTGTAATTGTAGCTAATATAGTGAGAAGGAACTTATACTTGAGAAATGATTAAACCTATTTTCATAACCTCAAAAATGTATAGCTAATCTATTTGTAATGAAATCTTACATCTGTACTTCAATACAACTTCAACCTAATTACCAATACGTCTTTTGATTATATGTTGCATTTTCAATGTGAGATTAATTCACGAAAAGAAATTGAGACAGAAATGTGAGATGCAACTTCGTTCGTGTAGACAATATTATTGTGAAACTGAAACCATAATTTAATAAATACAACTAGGTTATAAGTTAGAAGGATGGGTCACAAATAGCATACATATATATATATATATACAAATAGATTTGTGAAATCGAAATGATTGAAACGATACAAAAGAATCTGAACCGTACGGGAATGTAATAATTAGCTATCGATATAATTAACCATTTCCTTTGAAATGCAAAAAACAAAGAAGCTACACTGATGTGAACACAGAAGGAATCCTCGTAAAAAGTGCTGTGACATTTCAAACATTTCTACTGCAAAAATACGAATTGAAAGACGAGAACCGAGTCATAAGGTCACCAAATATCTATCAATGGAATGTATGGTATGGTTATAGGGTGGTACCTTCTAATCTTCTTCAGGTGATTGAAGCAATTTACAGAGACTTCTACAAAACAATCTCAACAGAATTTTAATTGATATACCAAAAACATGTATAATTTTAAAGAAAATGTATAACATATAGATGTATATGAAGGATATGCATGGCTCCTCATACGCCATCCATGGAGGTCATCGATACTCGATAAGCTCAGTGTATGGCATACAGGGAGCCAGGCATACATATATAATACATCTATGTATATGTGTTTCATGATGTATGTATGTATGGAAACTAATTACCCATAATAGAAATCTAGTTCTATATATAAGTAACGCTCTCTCCACCTGGACATGCATGAACAGCTATAAGCAATCAATAAGGAGGAATAGAACTGAAGAGATCTTTTGTTTTCTCTCTAGGAATTGAGGTTACTGTTCTTGAAGCCCAACATGAAGATTTGATGAAAAGACAAAAGAGAAGATGAGAATCAATAAACAAAACATGGGTGGTGAGATTGGGGATCCAGAGAGAGAAAGAGAGATTGAAGGTGATTGAGAGAGAAGGAGAAATGGTTTATATAAAACAACTAAAGGAAAGGTAAGGTGAGAGAGATACACAAAGATGTATATATATATACATAAATACATGTAGACAAAGAGGCAAGCAAATTAAAGAAGAGGTGTTTCAGTCAAAAAGATAAAAAATAAAACGTGAAAATGATAAAAGAAAAAAAAAAAGGAGGAAAGGGAAAAAGAAAGACCCACAAGAAACCCTAAGGAAAGGGCAAGAAAGAAGGGATAAAGGCAAAATGCTAAAGTTAGGGCATAAATATTTATTTTTGGTTAATTTGTTTAGTCTTTTGAGAGTGAAACAAGGATTGCTTGTGGGGTTGCTTTTGCATCTCATCCTCTCTCACACCTCACTAAATATAGACATCCATACACATCACCATCCATATATCACAAACATGCATGATGATCATGAGATATTGTGGTGGGTATGATTAAGTGAGAAGGACATATAATTAAAGAAAGAGGTGAGAGAAAATTATAATAACCCTAAAAAAGGAGAGAGAGTGTTTGAAATCTCATTTTCTGAGTCTGGTGGTCTTGAAAAAGCTAAAGGTTGCTTTTCTCTTCTCTGAAGCTCATTTTGTCTGCAAGTGCTTGGATACACATGGATTCCTCTATCTCCTCCACCTTTTTCCTTTTTTTTCTTATTATTGTCATTTCAAATCCGAACATATATATATTATTTTTAGTTATCTCTTTCTGTATTTACATTTCTTTCATATATTAATTGGGTATATTATTTTTTACATATGAAAGAAAGGCTATTACCTGGAAATATAATACACCTCATATGTGTTGTCTACTACAATAATGTCACAAAAAACCATGAAAACAAAGAGCATGACCCATAATCTTGCAACTAATTAATATCTATTGTAATATAAGAAATTAAATAGAGGAGTAAAGTATCTCTAATATATTATTTGAGAAATCTTTTTAACAAAATAAATTTATTTTTACCTGTTATTAACAAAAATATTATGATAACGTATTATTAACAAAGTAATTTTTATATAAATATATAAATGAGTTTAATTTAGTATAATAATTACAATATATGTCATTTTTATTAATTTAGTTAAAAATTAATATATTTTATTAAATTAACCAAAATTTACTATTAAATTCGTAAAAAATAATTATTTTTCTTTTCTTAATTTAAATATATAAAAATTAATATTAAAATTAATTAAATAAAAATTAATTAAATTATATAAACATTTAATTTATATTTATTAATAAATAATATTATATAATTTATAAATATTTTTACCCACGTATGGTGGGTATAAATTTAGTAATTGTTTTTAAACTTTAAACTAAGATTGTCTCTTTGACTCTTCTGTTTAGACAAAGGAACAATCCATAGTGTTTACTACCAAATATTTGCTGTACTTTTTGTCTACACACCAATTATCACATGTCTTTAAAAATGTATGCATGCGCAAACACCCTTAAGTATATAATATATAATCTACTTTCAAATTTGTTATGTGTGAGTTGCACGTAAATTTATTCGCTCACACGTATCTATGGAAATGAATAATGGTAAATTTGTGGACCTCTGCATCGGATGTATTCTGTGTATCTATTTTCTCAAAGTTTTGGTTTTAGTAAATAAGTTGCATTCAAACAAAAAAGGTGCATTCATGTTAGAAATCGAGTACTAGTGTGTACATCATTCTAAAGAGATGGAAATAATTATATACGAACCACAAAATGCTCTTGAATTATTTTTATTCTTCAAGCTTCGCAAAATTGAATATTTTTATGGCCGCTTTTAGTAATATATGTATGAATGTATGATTATTATAATATAGTAAACGTATTAATCGTACTTACATGAACACTAAAAATGTATAACCCTAATTTAAATATGTATATAGAAACAAAAGCATTTTTCGGTTATTGCCCCGCGGCGGCGAATGTTTATTGCACATAATTAGTCGTACGCATGCGTTAACCGCGTGCCACGTCGCTTTTTCTTCTTCTTAATATAATATTAGTATATTATATATGTAATGTTATGAAGCTAAATGATAGAAAATAACCAAATAGATAATACTATTCTTTAGGAAAATGGTATAAAATAATAGTTTTTAAGTTTTTTTATCAAATATAATATTTAATTATTTAAATTTTTAAAAATAATAACTAAAATAATTAGATATCTTTTCTAATAAAAAATTTAATTTCTAAATAAAAATATATACCTAAATATTATAATTTAATTTTATATATTTTTTATTTAAAGTAAATAACTAATTTTACATAATAATTTGTGTTATTTTATAAATTTTATTTTTAATTTACTAAATTTAAAAAATAAATTTAAAAAATACTATTTTAAAATATTATTTTATTGTTTATTTGCATATCGTAAAAAGTTTTGGTTGTGTATTGCGATTAAACAATGTTTGTTTGACTGTGATAGTTTTTTATGACAAAACATTGCGATCTAACGGTTCAAAAAATAGTTTTTATAACAAAATATTATGATCTAATGGTTCAAATTTTTTAAAATTAGTTTAGGTAAGCAAATGAATGTTGTGTTTACTATCAACGAATTACATATATTAAACATATATAAGGAATTTTATTCTTTTTGTCAACCACATATATAATTTTTAAAAAGTGTGTAAACAAAATAAGTAAAGAAATTTAATATTCAAAATATGTTTGAACAAAACATGAGTTTAAATCTGCACAAAACGTGGAGTGAAGAGTATAAGCGAAGGAGATGGTGTAATAATGGTCAATAGTTAATGTAAAATATTGATCTCGAGATTAAAGATAAGAGTAGATGCAATGCTTGAAAATCATTATGTGTGACCCTACTAGCTCTGCCTCTTTACCATAATTTTGACCCCTTTGACCTTTTCTAATGGCCCATAAGTCCATAACCATTTCTTTGTCGACATGACTATTTCAATATATATATTCGTCTGTGTCTAACCCAATGTGACTCTCTTTTTGCACCCATTACTTTCTTTTCAACAATTACTTCTTATTTGGTTTTAATTAACTATATTTTTTTATATTTTATGTATACAAATATTTTCTAGAAACTGAATTGAACCACCCAATCAAACTAGGCATTGATTTCATTTACTTGCAAACCGAAAATTTTAATGAGTTGAACAACTAAAACTTGCTGAAAATCGCCAAAATTGATGATTAAGTTCGATACGAAAATAATATTCACAATTTTTATGTATTTATTTTGATTAATTGATATTTTTGTACTATTTGTTAAATGAACAACAACAAAATACGAGTTTTCAATTTTTTAATAGAGATAAAAAAATTGTTATCTATTTTTTCACTTTGTTTCCATTCATCAATATTCGATACATCTAATTATTTTTTTTGTTTCCATTCATGAAAATTATTTTATGATCAGCATATTTGATATATAAGTCTTATTTAATATTTTCCATCATTTTTATGTATTTAATCATTAAATATATAATTTATATTGTCGTCTCATTTTATTACAGTTTATTGAAGTTTATATATGAATTTTTTGTATTTCAGCTATATGTTGTCTACTGTTTTTCTTTTTCTTTTTGCTCTTTGAGAATAATTATAAAATTTCCAAATTTCGATCCACTCAAATTATTGGGTTTGATCAGCTACTCGATACCGATGTCCAATTAATGCCCGGTCTGGTTTTCAAATGCAAACCGTAGATCCACACTCTAACCGGGGTGTTAAATATAATTTCTAGAGGTAAAGGATGATCTTGTAGTCATATAAAAAGCTGAGGACTTGTTTGTAGTTTTCAAGAAAAGCTTGACGTGCGTCTGTGCGAGGTAAAAGGTAGGCACGTGCGAACGAACGATGACGTGTGCACAAAACATAGACCTTTCATTTTTGGGGATTATTGTTGTCTTATTCCTCGTGCTCAATTTTTGTCTGCACTTCACCGCTAGCTGAGAAAAAAAGTTCCTCTTTTTTGTTGGTTCCTTGATCAAATGATAGGAGGATCACATCAGGAGGTACACGGAGATCCCAATTCCTTATTGACAGAGATTTATAACCGATTCGCCTCTTTTCTCTCTGCTCCGTCGTCTTCTAGGGTTTCCTGTAAGCTCTTTCTTTCTTATTTCTCAATTCCTGTTTAGGTGTTGTAACTTTTTCCATCTGGGTAATGTTTTTTGAAATCGAGAGAATTGGGCGTTTTCAAGTCGCATCTAATTGGATATAATTTGAAGAGTGTTTATTAGGCGTTTATTGGTTTGTTAAGTTGTATATAAAGTGTTTGATTTATTGAGCTTTGATGATGCTTAATTGCTTATTGGAGCATAGAGGTGGGATTATTCCTCATTTATTTGTAGCTATTTAAGGCTCTCTTTTTGTTAACCACATCTTCTCTTGGATTACTTGTGCATCTTAGTTTGCATCAAGATTCTTTTAAGCGTCTCAAAACACCTCTCTTTGGGAAATGGTGATATCATTCGGGTTGGTTTCTTTGATACATCATCTAGACACAACAGGAAAAATCATCGAGATACTAATTGCATGGGCTAGACTTCGATATAAAATAGTTGTTCTTTTTGGGCTTGTAGCTGAAAACTGAAAACCTGAGAGTTCGAAGTATATGATCATTATCCTTATTGGTGTTATTGGCGTTGTTTAGTTTGTGTATTCCATTTGATTCCGTTCTTATTGTTTTGACTTTACCATGTCTTTGTTTTACAGAATGCATGAGTTCTCTACTGTTGATGGTTTTGCTGAGATAAACGAGAGCCTAGCCGAGATGATAAAGTACATTGCAAACGAACCCTCAGTGGGGCTTTACTACATCCAGCAACATGTCCGAAACGCAGCACCAAATGTCCTTAATCTCAACAGCAACGTTTTGGAGAAGTCCCGTGAAACAGTCTTGCATACCGAAGACCTGGAAGATTCTATAGCCATGGTGAACTCAATGAAAGAGTGTGGTTCATCTATTGCTGATGAGATGATAGGAGACATCAAGAAATCTTTAGGGATAATGTCAACGAAACAACGGAAGAAAGGGCTAATCCTCAACGTCGTGAATCCTTGGAGCAGATCCAGCAGTATAACAACGACAACACGTGGTTCTAATTACAGCCAGGATAATAGCGAAAGCAGCAGCTATTTCACTTCGGTGTTCAAGACGGCTAAAGAGAGAGCAAGTAACATCAAATGGCCACAGCTTGACTTCAAAGAACAGACAGCAGAGTCTAACCTCAATTTGGAAAGCAATGAGTTAAAAGAAGAAGAGGAAGAAGTGTTGAGTAAAGGTGAACATATGGTGGAGACGACAAACTTTGAGGAGTTTAAGGCAGGTAAAGAAGCGAGTCTCAAGGCATGGCTTGGAGATGTGGATGGGAGTGTAGATGTTGGTGGACGTGCTGCCGAGAAAATTTAGTGTTTTGTTTAACGGTGCGGTGGTTGCGAGAGACGGCTCATCGGTTATGTTATGTAAACGTTTCTTGTCATCAGTCATCATCACAGTTCGGCTTGAGGAATTTAAGGGTTTGATTTGTGTCTACTCTGTTATGCCCATCATGCTGACGAAGAGCAGAAGCTTGAGAACGACCCTTTTTTGTGTCTTTCAATGCATAGATTTCCAAATATATTAGTGATTATATTATTTTGACACCCTTCCGTGAGATACAAAGTACAAACGTTTAAATAGTTTCTCCGACTTTTGCACTTGGCATATAGTATGTGTGTTCGGGATGGTAACGGAAGATTTTATTAAAAGTTACTAAATATTTCGATATTTTTATGAAATAAATGATTCTTTGGGATATTAGAATAAATATGGCATACATATAGAACAATAACAACATGTACGAATTTATGAACAACTATTCTGCAGTTAGCTCACTAAGCCTAAATCCATTGAAAGGCTTTCAAACACAAAATGATCTGCAAGTACCCACTTAAGTATGCATAAATGCTTGTTTTCCCAAATGCAACTAATCTGCTTTCCTGCACCAAAGAATCTGGTTTTACCTGGTGAAAAAAAAAGAATCTTTACCTTCAAAAGGAGTCTGCAGGGATGCAAAAAAAGAGAGATGAGTTGCAGAAGTCGTTGTAAAGGATCATACCTTATCTTTAGGAAGGACTTATCAATGAATTTGCAAATCTTGTGGGTAGTAATAGAAGTTTCATAATGTGTGGTCCTTTGATGAGTCACAAGCAGAAAACTGGACATGTTTAATTCTTCCAACCCATTGCCTTTAGCTCGCTCTGCTTCAGTTCCACATGGTTCCCTAGCCTGCATGATAATTAACATACTGTCACATATCCTAAGATAGATAATCGTAGCAACTAATAGGTTTGGATTTATTTCATCTAATGAAATTGGGTGATACATAGGAAATGTGTAATTAGACAATCTCCATGGATTCCTGTTAAATACTTACAACATTTTCACTAAAACAACAGTCAAGTGAAATCAACAGATACGAATCGTAAAGGAAAGCATAAACAGAGGTGAAGCCAGAATGCAGTTTAACGATGTTAGCAAACATTACCCAAGATCTGACGGAAGTCTGAATCCACCTATACGGACACGCTTTAATGAGTGAACCTGAGGCGAGTAAAAGCAAAACAATTAGTAGGGGTTTTAGATATCATGTGAAACAGATAGAAGAAAGGCAAGAGTAAAATGATTTGGAAATCACTATTAGTGGAGGAACAAAATCAAATCTCATAAGTACAAAGTCTGCAATTCCAACATTGGCTAAGGCAAGAGTAAAATGATTTGGAAATCACTATTGGTGGAGGAACAAAATCAAATCATAAGTACAAAGTCTGCAATTCCAACATTGGCTCCAATGCTTTTCTCAGACTCTTGAGGAGCTCTTAATCTAATCCGAGAAGAAGGTAAATCCTAGATTAGCAAGGAGAAATTTTCCATGCATAAGAAGAACACTGACCTCAAGCCCAGCATTTTTCACTAATTCTCTGACTTCATGGTTCCTCCCTTCGTGAACCTGCATTGGTCCAGGTCCACACAAAAGAAGTTAATCCAGCCAAAACCAGGCAACATCAGTATGTTAGATATTGTAATGTGTTTGGTTAACGAATTCATAAAATGACGAATTCATAAAATGTCAGAAAAACGCTACGGCACTATTTTCATTAGAACCATCCACATTCTCAGAAGCTGTACATCATGTCAGCATCAGTGAAGTGTGATAGCCAGCGAAGCCTAAACAAGGCATAAATATCAATGGAATTCGAGAACCTATTTCAAAATTTGGTAAAACTCTTACAGTCTGAAATAAACAGAATTCTAAAAGTTTGAACCTAGACATGGAAGTCCAATGTGATTAAGATAGTTACTGTATGACAAGCAAACAACATCAAGACTGGTGAGAACGTTTTAGAAACTACAACAACGGAGAGCTTTAAATCTGAGTAAGCTTTTAGAAAATACCACAATACGTAGCCGTGCTCTTGGTATATCATGCTGCTTTGGCATTAACTCAACTGAATCCGGGACACAGTGGACTCCTTCCACAATCGTCCCTTCGCTGATGGACATTAAGTGGCGTTTGTGCACATCACCGACAACCGTAGTAATATATCTGCCATTTCACGTAAAAGAGCAGAATAAAAACACAAACCAGTAAGGTACTGAGATGAAAAACATATGTTCACGGAAAGAATCAATGCTTGAGTGAATACAACTAAGTAGATCAAAGTGTCAAACCACAATATCTGGAATTGATGACCAATACCAACAGCTAAAGCTCAGAAAATAACTCCACAATGACTATCTATCTAAATTTGTATTCTAACTAAGAAGTATCTGGAATGAACTAGGCCTTTAATCTTAGTCAACCAGGGGTTTAATAGATGATCACCCAACCTCAAGTAGCAATGGTATGTAAAAGGGAATAAGAGAGCAAGCTTACTCTTTCGGTAAACTAGATGAAGGATGTGAAAGTTTCTGTGCAAAATCTCCTGGATAACAAGAAGTTGAAATTCCTTTTTAAAGAACAGAGGTGATACAATAGTTTCCTGAAGCAAATGTGCAAATCAAGATATATAGCACGTGGAGTTGATTAGTTGAGTGAATACAATTACCATCATTTGTAACTACTATCAATCCCGTTGTGGCAACATCAAGACGACCAACGGTAAAAAGGCGAGGTTTCGGAGTCCCCGGATTCCTTTTGTCCTAAATTGCAAAGACCAGATTTTGAAACCAACTTTCAAATATACCACTTTACAATTCATGTACAGGAAAAAAAAGTTAAATTTACTACCCAAGTGGCCAAGTAATCGTCAAACAAACTGATTACAGATTTTATCTCTTTCTCTCCGGAAGAACAGATGTATCTGCCATGGTGTGCTCCAAATATTAAACAAAGGCTATAAGTTATGTGAAAGAAAACATAAGAAGCTACAAGTGAGCATAGGTTATGACGAACCCTTTTGGCTTGTTAAGAGCAAAATAAACCTTTGGAGGAAGTTTCTTGGGAATACGATTTCCATTAACATAAATAATATCTCTGGATGGATCAACTCGAGTCTGCATAAACAAAATTGATATGCTTTTTATCAAAATATGAACCATCATTTTATTCCATAAAGGTGAAATATTTACCTGTGGAACGGTGCAAAGTGAACCATTCACGGTAACCTTTCCATCAAATATAAGCTCTTCAGAGGTTCTTCTCGATGCCACTATCATATATCATTAGAGAAATTTCAGAATCAGGAAAAAGAAGAGATGGATTATCGGTGACGGTTTGCATGTTACCTCCAGCAGCAGCGAGAACCTTGCTCAAACGTTGAGGAGGATCTTTAAAATTTTCATTGTAAAACCTACGCGCCGCCTTGGAGAGCTTTGGCTCCGAATGTGAAGGCGAAGAGACGGACGCGGCGGCGGTGGAGGAGGCAGCTTGTGGTTTCTTCTTCTTAGGCTTCTCTTTCTTCTTAGGGTTCTGGGTGGTGGCATCGGCGAGAGCGTGGATTAAACGCGCAGGAGGTTGAGACTGAACTTTGAGGTTGCCGTCTTCACCACGGACGATCCAAGGGATGAACAGCTGCTGGAAGGCGCTACCGCCGCGAGTGGTGGAAGGTGTGGGTTTCGGAGGGGCGAAGGAGATGTCGAACTCTAGTGGCTCAGAGGAGTTGGAGGAGGTGAGAGAACAGCGGAGGGTACGGACGGGGGAAAAGCGAGGAGAGAGAGGGAATGCTTTGATTCTGAAGAAAGAAGAAGCAAAGGAAATCGGCGATGATGCCACCGACGCCATTTTCGCCGACAGGAGAGAGATGCAGAGATACAGTTTGTGCTTTTTTCCGTAGGGGTTTGGGTTTTATTATCCTTATGAATAAAAATTGGTGTTGAGAAAGAAAAAAAAAAACTGAAAATTCCATCTTTTTTTTTCTCGTTAACGATTTATTTACACAAACATTTAAGAGTACAGACAGCACAACTAACCGGAATTGTTTACGAACAAATCCGGATGAATCTACAAAGCATGATGAACAATCAGATGTCTGGAGATAAATTAGTAAAAGATATAAGAAACTAAAGCACATATACAACACCAAAACATCAAATATTAGAAAATGAAGTCGATTTGCATTTCTTGAACAACAACGAATGCACTTGATTAAATCTTAAAACCGGGAATCAGTTTTTTAGTGTCTCGAAAATGTAAAATCTCTATTAAACCAATTTCGGAGATCATGACTAGACTCGTCAGCGTGCTGATTCCGTATAATCGATACACACCATCTATTGCTAACACTTGAGATTACGTTTAAACTTCGAAATCAAACTCGTCTCCGATCAAATTTTGAAGTTCCACCGTATTATATGGACCAAGTTTCTTGCAAAGAAAGCAATACACTTTGCCTTTGTCAAGTTTCTTTCGGTTTAACTAGTTTCAGTAAACAATCAGATAAATGAGAGTCGCAAAAACCTTTCAATCATCACAACAAAGTAACCACACCAATAAAGAATTAAACGCAGCCAATCAAAACAAGCTTCAGACTAGTTCTAACCCCGCCCGATCCATCACTAGAATAAATTCGTACACTTCTATAGTTAGACTCATGAATCTATAAACTGAAGATAGGAAGGAACCCCCTTAACTAGATCCCCTGGAGTACAAAAGGCCCCGCCCAAAAAGCTTCACTAGGCATTCCTAGATGGGGGATAAAAGAGGATCAGGGACTCATCGGATCAGAGGGTTTCCCACCAAAGAATTCATTTCACGATTCGTATGTCGATCACTGTCTTCGATGAGAAAGGGCCTGTGAGGGAAACTAACCCCCAACAAGAGAAACAACAACCTCAAAACAGGAAGCAAGGAAACCGTGAACACATTTACATGTAAGACAAACAAATTCAAATGCAGTAAATCTCTATAAAATAATATTCGATCAACTAATAAATACTGTAAATTAACAGTTTCTATTGGTTAACTTAGTTGGACCAATGTACAGAAAATCATTTTAAAATAATAATTTTGTAGAAACTTCTATGTAAATATATAGTTTCAATAATATCATAAATGAACAATTATATGAATTTATACATATAGATAAACTAATTTATTAAATATGATTTAGTCATTCAATTTTTACAATCTCAATATATAGAGATTACATATTCATAGTTTTATCCTCTCGATCTCCATGTGAAATATAGTATTGTTGTTAACTTCATCACCATTATTACAAATATTACCAACATATACTTCAAGACTTTCAACTTCTAGACATAAATCCCTAATATATTATTTGAGAAATTTTTTAATAAAGTAATCTTACTCTCATGTGTTAATAACAAAAATGTCATGCTGATATATCAACACCACAACGAGTTTCAGTTTAAATATATAAAAATGTTTAAATTATTAGAATAATTACAATAAATACCACTGATATTAATTTGCTTAAAGAATAAATATAATTTATTCAACTAATCAAAAAATACTATTACATTTACAAAAACAATAACTTTATTTTTTTTTTAATTTTTTATACGTTAATTTATAAATAATTTCAAATAAATATAAATAGATTTAAGTTAATACCATAATCCATAATATATTATTTGAGAAATATTTTTAAAAAATAACTTTACTTTGACGTGTTATTAACACAAATACCATACTGACGTGTCATCACTATAGTAAATTTTAAATAAATATATAAATGAGTTTAACTTATTATAATAATTACAATTATATCATTGTTATTAATTTGGCTAAAAACTAATATATTTTATTAAACTAACAAAAAAATACTATTAAATTCATAAAAATAATTATTTTTCTTTTTTTAATTTGTATATACAAAAATTAATATTAAAAGTAATTTTAAATAAAAGTTAAAATTATATAAATATTTAATTTATATTTACTAATAAAATATAATTTACGAATATTTTTCCTCATGTATGACGTGTGTATGAATCTAGTATTAATTATTTATTAAGGATTAGAAAAAATATATCAGTTGCTCACAATTGGGGATAAAAGAAATACAATGAAGTAAATGCAGTTTACTAAAAATCTTCCTAAAACATAGATGACAAGTTCACTGGATCGACGGTCTGGGTTATTTAGAAGTATTGAAGTTTTGACACGCAACGTGAGACTGATCGATATGGTGACCAGGACCGAATGGTGAGTTTCTTATGCTGATTTTGAGTTATTTCGATTCAAATGTATTTTGGGTTGATCTTCAATACAATAACTTCATCTGGTGTACTTTGACTCCATACCTATTCCAAAAAAAAAAAAATCTGAAAGTAATCTTAAAGAGAAAATTAGTTATTTTTTTGGATTTTAGTGACTATATATATATATATATGTGTTTTGCTCTGCTTAAAGAGCATGTTGGGATGGTTTGGATTCGGTTCCATGATGTATTGCAGCTTCGTCCTCGTTTGTTCCAAGTTCTATGATTACTACTCTCTCGTTATAATTTAAACCAACTTAAGAAAAGTTTCTTGCAAAAAAAGAAACGTAACGCAACAAAGAAAACATATTTTAGAGCTGTGTTAGACATGGGCGGCTCATTTGGGGGCACGAGTGTGACAGCCCGGCATCATCCCGTGTTCCATAAATAAAGAGGTCTAAATTATTTTGTTATTTTTTAAATATATTAAAAAATTAAAATTAAATTAAAAGAGGATCATGAAAAAACCCATATATTTCTATACCTCTTTATAACAAATATAGACAAATAAAGCAAAACTTTTTTAGAAATAATATCAACAAAAAATAAATAAATGGTATAGTGGTTTCATTATGTTGCATTCCAAACGTGTGGAATTCGACTTTATCGTCTTTCGTAGGAGTGTGATAAATATTCGTATGAAAATATTGCAATATTGGATCAGTACATTGTCGACTAATGACAAAAAAATAATAATAATTTCAACAAAAAAACAAAAAAAATCAAATTTTATAGTGATAAAAAAAAAAGATTAGCTCTAGGTTCCAATTGAAATAATCTTCAACCCACCGCAGTTAAAACGGCAATGAAAAAGAGGAATGAACAACGATTCAAGGCTTTTGAAGATTGGTTTTTTCACAAAAATCAGGGACATAGGTTTAGATTTTCTTTATGTACCTTTTCGTTTACTACCGTTAAAAACTTTATATTATTAACTAACTTTTACGTACTATTCAGTTTATGCGAAAAAAATAGTATTATGCTTAGTTAAACAAATTAAAAGTGTCCTTTTTATATCAATTTTAAGTATCTACTGCCAAAAATGTGATTAATTATTGCTATGCATATATATACAAGTGTGGCTAAATACCAATATGTGAGATGTTTCCTCAATTTGTCCTTAGGTAAAAAAATATAACGACACTCTTCATATTTGCAATGACTTAACATGTATATCTATCGTTAACTATGTACAATTATTAATTCACATTCAGAAATTTTACAACGTTTTAGAATTTTTTTTTATCTCCAACCATTATTAACGATGGAATAAAGACATTTCTGGGTGGCGTTACTATTAAGTTCTCTTGCAGTGACTTATGAAACTAACCTTCTCACGAAATATAACCACCTCCACAATAGACACGTAACATTTGTGGCTATTGGCAATTTATGTCGTGATAAAAAAATCATCACTACAAGACAAAATGTCGAACACTATGTTGATAAGAGCCGTAACCAGATAATTTTTTTTTTAAAGAGAGACGAAATTAGTACATTAAATCAGTGATTAAATGTATATACAAAATCTTTGTGAGTAGGCTCTTCCACTCTTTTGTATTTGATATAATATAGAGAAAAAAACAACGATGAACCATGTGGCGATGAAGATGTATCAATGGAAGCGGAGAATCAACAAAGAGAGATCAAACATGCACATGTTCTTGAGTTATCGTTTCATAAGATAAGTCCAATATACAGACAATAGATCTGAACATCATGTGATTCTGTTTTTTCGATTGATTTTTTATATACAAATACCAATTGAAAATACTTTTAAATATTATCACAATATTTAGGTTATTATCTCGGTGAGTGTGATGTGGTTGACTGTTGGTTGCCTACCAACAAATGAAAATGATAAACAATATAATTCTGCTAATGAGCATCCCTTTTACAATTGTGTTTATTAATGACAATTTCTTGTATAAAAGCAAGACAAAAGATGCAAAATTATAAGATAAAATTTAAACGTGAAGATGTTCCAAAAAATAAAATAAAATACGTAATTGAACTGCTTGATATCAACCAATCACTCTTTCACAGGTTACAACTTGTGTCTAGAACTCGTCACCATCCAATCACCTCTTTGTTGTCCTAACGTCGCGTGTTCTTGTCTTTTATTCCACTTGTGATACGCTCCTTAGATTTGAAAGAACGCTTATAGTTTTTTCTTTTTTCTTTCAACTTCTTCTTGGTCATTTCCTTCAATTACTATGAACAAGTAAAGTTGTCCATGGGAATATGATGTATATATTGTTAATTGTGGGTGTTTCCGGCCAAAACTTTGACTAATCTTATAAATTGTAGAGAAATTTAGATTTTTTTTAATTAAAAAGTTTAGATGAGACAATCTATAATTGAAACTGCAGCAAGAAATATTTAAATTTTGTTCTTATAGTATCTGAATTATCGTATAACACCACATATTTATAAAACTAATGCCACAATTTATATATCTATGTTAGAAAAATGAAAAATATATTTTCCCATCAATTAAAAGTTCGAAACCAATTTTTTCCGAGCAACTGGAATACTTGGTTTACGACAGGAACCACGACTATATCTAATTAGGTTTCGAACTTTCAATAGAGGGAAAATATGTTTTTAACTTTTAATTAACGGAAAAATATGTTTTCAATTTCTGCAGCGTGGATATATAAACTGCGACATTAGTTTTATGGGTATTTGGTAGTATACGATAGTTTTGAATAGGAAAAGATCGTCACTCCTAGATCTATTGAATATCATAATAACTATTATACTATCATGAGATGATTTGGAATATAATTATATGTCATATTATTATTTTTACGTTTATATCAAATTACTACATGATCGTTCTAATATATAAAGTATCTTAAATTTTTATTTTATTTCTAAAATATAAATTGTTTTTGGTTTTTATGTAACTAATAAGTTTAGGTGATTTTATATGATCACACATGTTTAGTTTAATGGCAGTAAAATATTTTTGGACTTTAAATATTTATAAATTAAATTTAAAAAACTTTAATTTATAATTAATTTAAGTTTAGTATAACTATCAAGTAATATATTTTGTATCTAACATCTAAATATGTATATTGAAATTCTAATTGGTAGAAAATATCAAAAATAATTAACTATATTCTTTTGATCAAAAATATTTCAATTTTTTATAAACGGAAAAAATCTTCATTTATGTTGACTAAATTATTTTAATACTTAATTTTATGATCAAATCATTTATTATAAAAATTAGGTAAGCATAATCGTTGATTAATATTAAATTAAAACGCTTTGATCAACAAAAATGAAAGTTTTTTGGATAAATATAAAATGGGATTTGGACCTCTTCAAAAATTTGGATTAACATTTCCAATGATTATTTTTTTTAGTATGCAATTTACAGAGACACTTTCAAAGTAAACCTAAGTACTGAAGCATAGCAATTTTATTACAAACCATTCGATTGTCACCACCATGTCAAATGATTTATTTTTGTCATCGTCAAATGATTAATAATTGAATTTAGCTGGAAATAATTATAGGAAATAGGAATTACCCAATAAAACATTTTCTTTTTAAATTCAAGCGAACTTTGTAGAGTTTATTTGTAAATTGTAGAAGGAATACAGAGAGAAAGCCGCTCTCTCTCCCTTCTTCCCTCGTTCGTTCTCTTCCATTCTCCTCTATATCATTTCTCCATCTCTCTCTCTCTCTTTCTCTTATCCGAAGCTCATTTTTCTGAATCTTTGCCTAAATCTTCAGGTAACACCGAAGTCTACGTACAACAATCGTCACTTTCTGATTTCTTTTGTGTGTTTTCTGTTCTGCGAATCAAACTACGCAGAACACATCTTTCTCTTAGAATAAATGATTTTTTTTTAATGATTTTTAAACTGAAATTGTATATTGTGGAACGAATTCTCAACGCAGCCGATGCAATCATAATTCGCTCAAATCTGCTTTTTTATTGTTGTTTCTCCGCTGTCAAAATTTCCGACAATGTTAACAATGTTTTTTTAATCTCCCGTCTCAGTATTTGAAGCTCGTGTTTTCCTTCCGAGGCGGAGAACAGGAAACAGAGACTGTTGACTTTAGAGATTGGATCTCGAGTCGATTATTAGCATTCGGGACTCGATTGTTCTCACTTCTGAATTTCAATTTTTTTTTGGCCCGATTCCATTAGAAAGAGGATAAAAATTGCGAGAAAAAATGAATCACGTACCTTCTGATCAAAGCTTTTACATTGAGAGCGAGGAGGAAGATGACAGGAAGGATTACGCAGAAGAAGATGGTGAAAGCCATTCTGATTCCTCTGATGCTTATGATGATAACCAGACGCAGACTAAACCAAGCTCATACACAACGGCTTGGCCACAGAGTTACAGGTCCTTTATCTTTATCTCTATCACTATTTCATTTAATTGTGATTTGGCCGCAGACTTTTATGTTTTTGCTCAAACTGGTCCACGTTTGTTCTTCTTGAACGTTATGACTTATGAGCTTAGAGAAATGAGCAATTCTTGGTTGATTTGCTCCATTTTGAAACAAAACTGAACGTTTTTAATGGATTTATGAATTATTCTTCCTGATCTTTTTTTCTGCTTCTTGTTAATATTGTAGGCAGTCGATTGATCTATACAGTAGTGTACCATCTCCCAATATCGGTTTTCTTGGAAATAACTCGTTGACGAGATTTGGAAGCTCTTTCTTGTCCTCTTCGTTGATAAGAAGACATACTCCGGAGTCGTTACCTGCTGTTACAAAACCTCTGCTATCATCACAAGCAGATGAACAGCCACCACCAAAACACAGGCTTAGCTCTCATGGCTTGCTCCCTCCTGTTCCTTCTCGGAGAAGTTCAATGCGAAAGGACGAGAAAGCATCCATGGTCTCTCATGAAATACCAATGTCCCGGAACAGCTCATACGGACAAGCTGTTCTAAATGGTGAGTTTCATCATAATGCTTTAGTTACGTTTTCTCTTCGTAAAAAGTAGTTTAAGAGATGCTTGGCTTGATTATAGTAGTAACATGGGAGAAAACAAAGCTTTTCTCGTAAGATTTCTAGTGAAAAGTTGTCAACCTTTTTCTTTGTTGCTTAATCGTCAGTATAAGAATCTAGTGTGTGTGTGTGTGTTTTATTAGAATATGAAATATTTAGATACTAATTCTTTAGATTATTTCATGTTCTTCTAATATGTGTTTATGGGCGTAGACAGTTTTCTTCGGTTTGTCTTAATTAAAAGTGAGAAAAGTACAAAACCACTCTATTGTCCTGTAGCTCATGGAAGCACATGAACGAAACTGTTTGGACAAACACGTCTAGGTTCAAAGAACATGATTGCAATCTTTTTTCTTTCTCTTTAGATAAATTCATGATCATCTTGTATAACATGTGGGGGCATGACATGTGCAGGATTGAACGTTCTCTGTGGAGTTGGAATACTTTCAACGCCTTATGCTGCCAAAGAAGGAGGATGGTTGGGACTACTGATACTATTTATATATGGTCTTCTTTCTTTCTACACCGGTATTCTCCTGCGTTACTGCCTCGAAAGTGAGTCTGACCTCGAGACTTATCCCGACATTGGCCAAGCTGCGTTCGGTACTACTGGACGTATCTTTGTCTCGGTAAGGGACTTTTTGATATCTTCTCCTCATAGTATAGTGATAAAAGTTAAGGACCACTTAGAAAGAAAAAAAATGATTAAGAAAACGGAAATGATTTGTATACAAGATCCCCTCCCACAAAATGAAAATTGCCTTTTGGACTTAACAAATCGTACAACTCAAAAGCCAAGGACAACAAAGATTTCACCTTTTTTTCTCTTCCATGTGTGAAGCTTTATTTTGAATTCTTATGAAAAATCACTATCACACCTTTATTGATGCAATTGAAATGCTATCAGAAGTGAATAGTAGAATCCTTTTAAAAGTTGATTAAACATAGCAAGAAACACCTCTGCATCTGTATAAGTGCAGTAGAGAATGCTACTCTCCTTCGTAGTGAAGATTAAATCATAGTTAAGAAAAAATTGAGATTATTAGCTAACTTCCCACCTTTAATAATGGGATGTAATAATTTTCATTTTATATTAATATTATCTTTTTTTTTGTTTCATTGCAGATAGTACTCTATTTGGAGCTATACGTAAGTACATCTTGCATTCGTCCAGCAATTACCTTTAATTTACATTTG
Source organism: Pugionium dolabratum (assembly GCA_018901945.1). Classification (NCBI taxonomy): domain Eukaryota; kingdom Viridiplantae; phylum Streptophyta; class Magnoliopsida; order Brassicales; family Brassicaceae; genus Pugionium; species Pugionium dolabratum. Next base: position 162,929 of record JAEVFF010000157.1, read on the forward strand.
ACAAAATATAAAGCACCTTTACTCTTTTTTGTCAAGAAAACACACAGCTAAAAAGATTACAAGTTGTGTTAAAAAAACACAGAATATAAGAAATCTTAAGTATGTAGAATCCATGAAACACGTTAGCAGAGGGCCCCACAGATTTTCCCACTAGTTCACTCTAAATTTGGCACTACCTGAGGCTCTGTTAAACTTTTCTCTTCGTTTCAATTTGTTCCTTATCAAAGCTTCTTTTGACGTCACTAAAGCGTCAAAAATATGTATATCTTTAGATGAAATGATCCCCTAAAGTTTCTGAAAAGCTACTAGTGTGAAATGATTAGTTTAACAGTACATTGACATCTATTGTATCACAGATTAAGACTGCTCTGTAAACTGCTTAGAGAGTCTTTGTTTCTTTCATAACTTTTTTTTGTTTCATCATGGAGTAGAAGGTGTATCATAAAACTCAGATGCTGCGTCATGATTGTATTATATTGCAGGCATGCTGTGTTGAATATATAATATTGGAGAGTGATAATTTGTCTTCATTATTTCCAAATGCTGCCTTAAGTATTGGAGGGTTTGAGTTAGACGCACGCCACCTATTTGCATTGCTAACCACTCTCGCTGTTCTCCCCACCGTTTGGCTCAGAGATCTCAGCGTACTGAGTTATATCTCAGGTGTTGTTTTGTTTTCTTATCCTCTAACTTAGGAGATGCTTATAGTTTCAAACATGTCTAGAAATATTCATGACATAACTATTTTGTTAAAATTTTCAGCTGGAGGGGTGATTGCATCGGTGCTAGTGGTTTTGTGTTTGTTTTGGATTGGTTTGGTAGATGAAGTTGGAATTCACAGCAAAGGAACTACACTAAATTTGTCAACTTTACCTGTAGCTATAGGGCTCTACGGTTACTGCTACTCAGGACATGCTGTTTTTCCCAATATTTATACTTCTATGGCGAAACCAGATCAATACCCTTCTGTTCTCTTGACATGGTAAGCTTATGACAGTTTTAACAAGTTCGTACTAACTCCTCGTAACTCTACATTTTCTAGATCGCTTCAACCTTTTTTCAACTTCCACATTACAATCCAGTGTATATCACATATGCAAGCTTTTCGATAGTAAAAAGACTGTCATTCTTTTTGCAGTTTTGGTATTTGTACTCTGATGTACGCAGGCGTCGCTGTAATGGGTTATACAATGTTTGGAGAATCAACACAATCACAGTTTACTCTAAACTTGCCTCAGGATTTGGTTGCAACTAAGATAGCTGTGTGGACTACAGTAAGTAGATCAAATATGTTTTGTGTTCACTACTTGTTGCATGCTGGTTATCACATGGGAACTAAAACCGTTTTGTTTTAATCGGTTTCACAGGTGGTCAATCCATTTACCAAATATCCTTTCCAAGGAAATATTCAGAAATAGTTTTCGCTTATTTTGTTTATTACCTGTCTAAAATCCATCATATTTGTGTGTCCCCTTAATAAAAGGAAGCACATATGCTTTGACCATATCTCCAGTTGCACTGAGTCTTGAGGAATTGATACCATCAATGCCTAACAAGTCACATTGGTACGCCATTGCCATTAGAACCGCATTGGTCTTCTCTACTCTGCTTGTCGGTCTTTCAATTCCCTTCTTTGGTAACATCCTCTCTTCCATTTTTGATGTAATTAATGCTCATTTTCTTCATAACCTTATTAATGAACACTCAAAAATCTTGCAGGTCTTGTCATGTCATTGATTGGATCATTGTTGACAATGCTTGTCGTAAGTGCTATGTTTTCCTTCTCTATTATAATAATCTGACACTAGTTTTTGGTTTATCAGGCAAATGAAGATCTTATGTTGGATATCTAAGTTCATGTTTTGTGTTGTGCAGACGCTAATACTTCCTCCAGCTTGTTTCTTGAGCATCTTACGGAGAAAAGTATCCCGGACACAGGTAATCTTCTAAGCAATTCTGTAAACTTATTAGTTTACCACAAAGAAAACATTGTTTCGAATGCTTTTAGATTCATCGCCAAAAATTGTGTTGGTTTTGCAGATGATGCTATGTGTCTTAATCATCATAGTAGGAGCAATATCTTCCGTCATTGGCTCATATTCAGCTCTCTCCAAGATCATTGAGCAGCTGAAGAGATAAAATCTCTATTTTTCTTACAAATATATACCCATTTTGTCTTCTTGGGAATACTTTTTTGTTGGTCTTTTTTATTTCATATAGCACAGATTCTTGCATTTAAAGTTTGATTTTTTTTTTTGTAATATTCAGTGGTGATTTGCACCTTTAGACTGTTTTGAAACAAATACGTTTCTTCATGACTTTGATTAATAAAGATTGGCGACTAGAAATTATGTCCCAGTGTACAATAAGAAACCAATAAACTAATCTTCGAAAGGAACATACTGACGAGGTTCAGTATAAACTTCTTTCTTAGCCTTCAAATTCAAAATCCAAATCCAAATCTTTCTCTACAATACCTTCTTTGGAAAACCCGTAACTACTCCTTCTACTCATCAGAATCAGCTCTGATTTCTTCATCAATTGGATGTATTTCTTCCTTACTGCTAACACAGGATGGGTTTCTACACTGCCTTTATCTCTATAAGGCTCTCTTAGAATAGCTGTACAGGTTTTGTTCTTCATAGACAAGTAAAAGATTTGTGGATGTCTCTCAAATGCCTTGTGAACCTTTTGAGGCAATTGGAAATACTTCTTGAGGCATAAGAGCTTCTTCCTCTCTGCAGAATGATCAACAAAGAGGCAAAGCAATTCGTGAAGAAACCCAACAACTCTCTTCTCTGCTACATCACTACTTGGATCCAAACCAGAATAATCATCATATGGTGATACATAAGGAAGCATTTGAAACTCTTTTAACCAATTTTCGATCTTGACTCTCAATCTACACCCTTTTGATGGAAACAGAGGAAACTCAATTTCTGAAATGTCTCCTCCTCCTCCTCCTCCTCTCTTCTTCATTGCATTTTTCTGCAACACAGACAAAACTTTTTCTCCACCACAGACGTCTACTGCTAAACCCTTAACACCATCTTCCATATCTACAAATCTAAACGAAGAATCAAGATTCATCTCTGGAAACAGAAGGTAATCATCAGGCAAACCCAGATACCATTTCATGCCTTGAACAATACTCAGCGGCAAAACATTGTCTTTACTCATCAGAATCAATTTCCTCAACCTATCACGCAAATCCTCGGCGGAGTTTTGGTAAACGATTCTCTCTTGCCTGTCGAGCTCTGCAGCTTCTGTTGTCAGTTTAAACCACGGGAGATTGTACTCTGGACCAACGAACTCCTCGAAGATTGAAGGAAATTGCCTTAAGAACTTAGCAATTTTGGTCGATACATCGAATTGGCGCATCTTCTTGGAGACGGAAGATATCGGAATGCAGCCATTAGGATTCTGGACGATACAGTTCTTGAGAGCGACGACGGATTTGAGCTGAGACGATCGGAGAATGTGTTCGATGTTGTCAAAGTAAGGATCTTTCTTCCATTTCATGTAAACGTCAACATATGTCCGATACTGGATGCAGGAGGAGACTAGGGTTTTAAGGGTTTTGGCACGGCGGCTGATAGAGAGCATTATGGAAGAAGACAGTTTCGCCACTTGCACAATCGGAAAACCCTGAAACCCTAACTAAAGCTTTGTTCTTTCTTTTTGCATCATTAAAAGGTTTGTTCTTTGTTATGATGTCTTCACAAATCTGTCCTAATTAAAGTGTGAATAGCAAAATACAAACTTTTAGTGATTGTGCTCTCTCCACATTGAAATAGAAGTAAGAAATTTAGGAGACTAACCAGGCAAATTAGGACACCCATTACCCCAATTAAAAGTTCAGCAAATCTTCTCTCTCTCTTTGAAGCCCCTCAAACGCATCTTTAGGTTGGAGCTCTCTTCATAAAAGAGTAAGCAATAAAGAAAGAGATGTTTCCTTTGAATATAAACATAACTAGATTTTGACCCGCGCCATGCGCGGAGTAAATTATTTATTATATTTTATACAATGAAATTTTATAAAAATAATATATATAATTAGTTTATATATTGAAATATATATTGAAATATTGTCTAAAAATTAAAAATTATATAACCTTGATAAAATAATATATCATAATTGTATTATGTATAATGTAAAATATAGTCTTATGGATTGTTTTATATGAGTAAAAATTTATTTTCTATGTGAAAAGATTTGAATATTTGAAATTTAAAAAATTCTAATAAAGAAATATTTGAAAACTCAATTAAAATTAAAACAAAATATAAGTGCTTATACTAAAATCATTAATAAGATAAATAAAATATTTCGGTGTAGAAATTAAAATATGTTATCGATAAATATAAAAGAGTATAAATATAGTTTGACTATTTTTCAATTAAAATTAAAATCAAAATGTTGGCATTGACATATAATAATTTATGTATTGATTAATAGTAGATAATGTAGGGAAAAATTTATGAAATATACTCTAATGATTTTATGTGTATTAATGATGATTGAATGGCATATATAGTAATTTATCTAGTAAATTAAGACTTGTTTTAAATTTGTTTCGAGAGATTATGAGGAAGCGACACCTCAGCTGGTATAGTTGTAAATAACACGTCGAGATAAGGTTATTTTTTTAAAATGATTCTCAATTAATATATTAGGGATTTATAATTGTAATGTTGAATATTTAGACTATTTTAATACTAAATATAATTAATATTTTATATCTATAGTTATAATTTGAATAGTATGGATATTTATTTGATTTAAATATTTAAAATATTTTTTTTAAAAATCATTAAAACATATATATATATATATAATTGTTAGAATAAATAAAATTAAAATATTATGGTTGGATCATTTTTTTCTAATTTAGGATTTTTTTATTAAAAATATGTTTTAAAGTATTTTAATACTAAAATTTATGATATTGTTGGAAAAATAAATTGTGGTGCTAAATTTGAAATAAAAACCTTTTATTTTTGTCAATTGACTATTTTTATAATTTGCTCAATCTCATAAATAAAATTAATTACAAGTTTTTTTTAAGGCGATTATTTCACTTCATTATATTTATGTCTGTCAATCGGGTCAAATCCGCTCCGCCTAACCCACCCCGTGGTAGGTTATAGATTTTTTTGCACAATTTTTTTTACCCGCGTAACCCGCGAATCAATTTTTTCAGATCCGTACCCGTTCCGCATTAATCAAACGAATCTGGCGGGTTAGCGAGTGACCCACTTTATTTTTCAAAAAATTTAAAAACTATTTAATAAATTTAATTAAACTAAAATATTTCAATAAATTTAATTAAACTAAAATATTTAATACATTTAATTAAATTTTTTTAAAATATTTAATAAGTTTAATTAAAGTTTCTAAAAATATTTAAATAAATTAATTAAAATATTTAACAAATTTAATTTGTTTGGGTTTAAATTAGTTTGTGTCTAAATTAGTCAGACCTCAATTTGATTAATTAATTTGAACCTAAAAATTTGCGCGTATCCGCAAACCCGCAAGTTAAAAAGTTGCAACCCCCACACCCGCTCCGCAGCAGGTCAAACGGGGCGGGATCCGCGGGTCAAAACTTATATTGACGGGCCTAATTATATTTAACCACTCCATCATATGTTTTATGGTGAGATTATTCTTAGCAAAACATTTGAAAACATTTTTTTAATGATTTTGTGATCTTCCGAAATCCAACATCAACTCTTTCTAAACCAAACAATATTAGCTCTATAATCGAAAACATATCAATTTCAACTTCAATAATCGCCATCGTATAATATGTAGACTTTATACAATCGAATACACCGGTTCACACTTACTATCCATTGTATTTTAGACTTCTCTACCATAATATGTAGCGTATTTCGTATTTCTACTACTACTAAAATCTTATGCCAAAATATCTCCTCCTTACCAAACGACAATTTCAGATAACCGGTTAATTTTGGTTCGGTTCGAGATTGGTCGTTTCAAAATGAAGAGCGAGCGTGAAGGATCTCTCTCTCTCCTCCTCATCGTTGCTCCGAAGAAAAGCTCTCACTCAAGTAACCATTGCCACTAACCCACGAACTCTCTTGTCTCATCAAATGGAGGTTCCCAAGGATCAGATCGCGACTCTAATGGAGCATGGCCTTTACGATTCCGCTGAAATGCTCGTAACTTTTCTAAGCTTTAACTTATTTTGATTATCTTTTCTAAATCCCTAGTTTTCATCAAGGACTGATAAAATTATCTCTCTAAATACAGGGCTGCTTTCTCGTCTCATCTTCTACAGTTAGCGCCGAAACTAGTCCTCATCTCAAGGCGGAGAATTTGGTTATCTCCGTCAATGTTTTACTTCAGTAGCTGAGTACGTTAGTTTTTCTGTTATTCTCTTATAGATTAAAGTTAGATTTTTTTCTGTGTTATTCTTCAGATTCTACTTGGCGATGCTTTATTTCATCAGAGAGAATACAGGAGAGCTATTGTAAGATCGAATTAGCTCTTTATCTTTTGCTGTGAAAGAAATGTTACTCATTATCGAAATTTTATAATTTATACTGCCTCGAGTTTAAACTTTTATTCAGAATCCTTGGATCTTGACTATGACTGAACGATATAAGTTCCAAGACATTCGGTTTATTTAAAAATATATGGAGTGAGTAGAGATACGTTTCAGACTTGTATTGCTCATTCTTCGTCTCTGGGAACTTGGAGGAAAGCTTTGAAGTCATATCAAATTCTGAATATGTATTATTTTTTCGACAGAATACTTACAAGCAAGCGTTGCATCATTGTATAAGGATTCCAAAGCAAAACTCCAGTATTTCAAGGAGTTCATTATCCTTATCTACCAGATCATCTCTGAATGCCTCTGCCATTTCAGCTATTAATGAAAACGAGGTACATTGATTTGTTATTTCTTCTTGATCCTTTTGGTTTTTGTAGTTTCCGAAAAATGATGGGCTCTGGTTTAATTTCATAGGAGTTCATGTGAATCTTCTTTTTCTAAATTTTTCTCTTAGGTGAGATTCAAGATTGCTACATCTCACTTTGCTCTTAATGAAACGAAAGCTGCGATTGCTGAGGTATGTCTTCTGTCTTCTTCATTTGGTATTTCTTCTGTCTATCTGGTTACCAAGTGTTTATAGTCTTCTGGATTTTTTGGGTCCACAAACATTAGTACATAGAAAAGAAAGAATGTGAGACGAAAAAAGGAGCTGTCGAGGAATCTCTCTGCTTCTCAGAATCTCAGATTATAGATTGGTTTCATATACGATGACTTGTATCTCGCTATTGTAATTTATAACCAGATTTCAATTACTGCAGTTTTCTTTAGTGAAACATAATTGGGCCGAAATTAATAGATTTTTAAGTATCCATGAATGTGAGATGGATTACGTTGCATTGGCCTCCTCTCGCCACCACTGATGCAAATCCATATTACAATACAAGTAATCTAAGCGGATGCTTTACTTCCAATACTGCATGTAGGTATTAAGGGGTGGTAAATCATGGTTTTCTTAGTTATAATATATTACTGCACTTGTTTTTTCTTTTCCAGATGGAATCTGTCAAGACAAGAAGCTTGGAGATGAATATACTGATGGCAAAACTTCATCGGAATTCTGGATATAACCGTGGTGCTATTGCTTTTTATAAAGAATGTTTAAGGTCTGTTTTTCAGTTTCTTTCCCACCATTTCCTAGCATCTAAACATTGTCATAATATCTCACTTTTTACACTAAATACCAGTTCAACATATGTTACATATTTAGATATATGTATATAATCTTTAATCTCTGCAGACAGTGTCCTTATGTACTCGAAGCCATCATAGGTTTAGCTGAACTGGGAGTCACTGCAAAGGATATCATTTCAGCTTTTACTCAGGTGTCCCTTTCTACGAGTTTTCTTTGACCAGTTGCTTTTATTGCTCACCATTTTTTTCAATGTGTTTTGCATCTCTTTCTCTCCATTTTGATACTACCTTCTCCCTGTACAATCTGTACTACTATGTAATTTGATATGTCGTTTGTCTATTTCAGACTCCAAACAGAAGTGCAAAGGTTTCGCTCGATCAGATAGATCCTACCCGTTGGTTGCAAGTAAGCATACTCTTTAACACTATTTACAACGTTAAAAACTGTTTAAAAGTAAAATCACTAATCATGTGCCCAAGCTGGTTATTGTGAATGAGTTAGTGTCTTAATTTATCTATTATGTTCTTAGGAATACGTCTTTATATATTATGGTCTAAGAAACATTTTCATCAAGAACAAGGTGAATGTCAAATCCAACGAACTATGCATTTTGTACATAGGGAGAAGATCTTCATTAGTGGAAAGTGAATATAAGTCTCTTGATAGTATTCCTTTTGAATAAACTAGTGCTTTTATCTTCTTTGTATTCGCATCAGCTAGACTATTCAACCAGTGCCCTAATATTTTGTTTACCTTTTCCTGGATAGCTTTCATTTTTTTGTGTTGCAGCTTATCTGGCAATGAAATTTATTTCTTCTTTGTCTTTTTTTTTCGGTATATTTTCTTCGTTTTCACAGCGTTATGTCGAGGCCCAGTGTTGTGTTGCTTCACATGCTTACAAAGGTAGCTCTCCTTTCCTCTGTGGGATGCACTTGGCTTGTTTTTAACTCTGTAGATTTCAGTTCACATTTAATCTGCGGGAGCAATGATTAATCCGATATGCCTTATTGGATAGTGTGTAATGTCTTTGTGTTTATGCAGGGGCGCTGGAAATCTTTGCTGAACTTTTACAGCGATTTCCAAATAATGTACATTTGTTGACTGAGACAGCAAAGGTTAGGGATGGCATTGACAATGACGCAAACAAAATTGCACCTAAATTATTATGAGAAACGTTCTACCTGAAGCTGATCAACATGATTTTGGTAGTTGATGAACTCTTCTATCATTTATGTATAGGTCGAAGCCATTATTGGGAAAAATGATGAGGCGATAATGAGATTTGAGAAGGTAGGCAACACATCGATATTTTTGTCTCAACTTTAAATCATGGAATGTGCGTAATAATGTAAAAGCTTTTGTAGGTTCGATCAATTGATCCTTACACTCTAACCTGTATGGATGAGTATGCCATGCTGCTACAGATAAAGTGTGATTATTCCAGGCTAAACAAACTTGTCCACGATTTACTAAATATTGATCACACCAGAGCAGAAGTATTTGTTGCTTTGTCTGTCCTATGGGAAAGGAAAGATGCAAGGACGGCATTATCTTATGCTGAGAAGGTTTGCTTGCTGACACTGAAATTTTGTTCTAAATCTTTGTGTGATATCTGATGAGATTCACTATGCAATCAGAGTATCAGGGTAGACGAGCGGCACATACCTGGCTACATAATGAAGGTAAGCTAGTTTGACGAGTAGTTTTTTTTTTTGTAAAATAATTTTGCATATATCCACTATTTTTTATTTTTTATTTCAGGGAAACCTTCTTTTACTAGCAAAACGACCAGAAGCTGCAGCTATTGCCTTCAGGGCTGCCCAGAATTTGAGGTCTGATCTTCGTTCATATCAAGGTCTGGCTCAAGAGGCAAAAAAGTTTTGATATACACTTCCACTGTTGTACTGTTTTTGTGGTATAAACTTCTAACAAGCATGAAAATTTGGGAGTGTGAATTAACTTGCACTATTGAGGTCATTTCAGGCTTAGTCCATTCTTATCTGGCATTTGGTAAAACCAAAGAAGCATTGTATACCGCTAGAGAAGCAATGAATGCAATGCCTCAGTCTGCAAAGACTCTGAAACTAGTTGGTGATGTTCATGCTAATACATCAAGTGGCAGGGAGAAGGTAAAAGCAGTCAGCTTTGTTAGGCTTCGATGGATTTTGGCAAATATTCTACCCAGAATTTCTTCATCTTAAGCAGCGATGCTTTAGGAATTTGTTCGGTGCGTATTACTAGATACTGAAACTGGGATAATTCCTTAAGAATTTAACTGGCCATATCTCAAATTTTTGCAGCATAGTGTACACCACATCTAAGAAACTATGCAGAGGTTGTGAGCATTTTTTAATGATGTTTTTCGTGTTATATAGACTTTTTTTGGTGTAACAGGCAAAAAAGTTCTACGAGTCAGCACTGAGGCTTGAACCTGGGTACCTTGGAGCTGCTTTAGCTCTAGCTGAGCTTCATCTAATGGAAGGAAGGAATGGAGATGCTGTATCACTACTTGAACGATATCTCAAAGATTGGGCTGATGAATCTCTCCATGTCAAGCTAGCTCAGGTGTTTGCTGCAACAAATATGCTACAAGATGCTTTATCACACTATCAAGCTGCACTACGGTATACAAGATTCTAAAACCAGATGTCCTACTTTCTCTCTGTTTATATGCGACTAAACTATAATCTGAGTGTTAACATATAAATGCAGAATAAACCCACAGAATGAGGCAGCCAAAAAGGGACTAGATCGCTTGGAGAAACAGATGAAGGTTGGTCAATCTATGCTTTGTTTTGTTTTTCTGTTGTTGCTTCGATTCTAACGTGAAAAGAATCAAATCAAATCAACAGTCTCTTTGTAAAGCTCAAACGATTACAAACTTGGGAGTATTCTAATTGCAGGGAATAGACCCCGATGCAGCTGATGAGAATGACGAGAACGATGTTGAAGATGTTGATGGAGACACCGAAGAAGCCGAGCTGATGTGAGAGGAGAATTTGTTTAGTAGGCAGAAAGAGTGTAAAACAAATCGAATTTATAACATTAACATTAATATGATTCCTTTTACATAAAAAGATGGGAATGTCACAGAGTTAGTGAAGTTGTTGATTCTCTTGTCAAAGCCACAAACCAGACATAGTATTGGACTATGTAATTATTTCTTCTTTTTTTTTGGCGGCAACAGAGTAAGTAATTTGTAGTTGAAGAAAAGAAGAATAAGAAAATATTAGTAATATCGATACAGGATTGGATTTCGTGACCTGTAAACACGCCATTGGTTATACATTCCAAGAGCACCCATCACCAAATTCTCACGGAGAATCCCACTTTTTTCGCCAACTCAATCTTCTTCATCAAAAGCGAAGCTTTTTTCTTCTTCTGTTTTTCCTTCATGGGTTTCATCTCTTGCATCTCATTTCCTACCGTCAATTCAAAAATTCCATCGACCCATTTCTCTAAGCAATCGACTTCAGCATCTTCGTATTCACTTAAGTTTGCTTTGACACCCGAGGATAAACCCAGTTTTTCATTCTCACTATCAACGTCTTCGATAATGGCGACTCCTGTTCAAGCTTCTTCTTCCTCCACCATTGGTATCCTTATTCTCTGCTTCTTCGATGACTTAAGTTAATCTGATGTTAATTTCGGGTGCTTAGTGCACAATTTGCTGATCTCTGAGTAGAGTTAAATACAATAGTACAACGACTATTTTTTTATGATTACATGGATGAGAAGCTGAGAGTCTGGAACAATTAAGATTTTGTGATTCTGCTTCTACAGTAGTGACCGTTTTCTTTGTTTTTTTTTCTGTATGAAGGTGAAACCGATGATGGCTTGAAGGTCCATTCTCACGTTTCAATTGGGGCTAACGATTTGTTGATTGTTGGACCGGGTGTTCTTGGACGCATGGTTGCAGAGCAATGGAGAAAGGTATGATTTTGTGCGTTGATTTACCACATTTAGCAACATCGTTTGTCCCACATCATAGTCTTCTACAGGGGACTGAGCTGAATTCGATTGTTGCACATAATTTTTTCTTGTAGAACATCCTATAGATATGTTGTTTACTGTTAGTCCCTGTTTTAGGTCTCCTGAGTGTTTCTCAATTGTGTTGTGGGTTGATTTTAGACAATCCGTTATGGAAATTTTTGGAAATTCTTGTGGATATTGACTAATTCGTTTTTCTTCATAACAAGCATCATGTTTTCACAATAAGGAAGTTAGAGTTGGAGCTTTATTTGTGGAGCAGGAACATCCAGATTGTCAAATATTTGGGCAGACAGTAACAGTGAATCATCATGACGAGTTGGAGAAGTTGGGTATCAAACCATGTCTTAAAGGAACTGAATTTGGGGGGAAGTTCTCGTATGTGATCTTTTGTGCTCCTCCATCACAAAGCCCAGATTACGCCGGTGAGCTCAGGTAATTACAGCAAAATTGTTTCAGCAACTGGAGTCTATGAATTGTTTTTGAAACTCATTTAGTCTAATACTGTGTGTTAAGTTCTGCTACTGAATACCAGAAAAGGGGGTCTCTCTTGCTGTTAACTTTATTAGCTATGGAAGAAGATGAAACCAAACGTCTCTTGGTGTTTAATGGCTCCTCTTATGAGACAGAAAAGCAAATTTCTTTTTCCTTGATTCAAACGTGTCTAACATGGGTCTGTGCTTGTGTTTACAAACGGATCAGGATGGCAACATCAAACTGGAACGGTGAAGGATCATTCTTATTCACATCTAGTTCGGCGCCTTATGATTGCTTTGATAATGGAGACTGCAACGAGGTTTATCTCAGTACCTGAATATATCTTTTCCTTCCAATTTTCTCCATGGAGAAATTTGTAGCTTCAGGTTTCAGCACCAGGTTTTAGTATTTAAATTCCATACTATCTAAAGGATTGGGTTCATTGACGTAATTTGGGGCAGAGAGTGTCTGAATCATTTAAAACATATGAAAAGTATACAATCAAACAAACATTTGATATTTGAGAACATCATAGTGTAGATTCTTATTCACTGCGAATGTATATTTGGTATTCAATATGAATTTCGTAAGTTTATTACCCTTTACTGCAGGATTCTCCAGTAGTGCCACTGGGAAAGAGCCCAAGAACAGATGTGCTTTTGAGAGCTGAAAAAGTAGTGTTGGAATGTGGAGGGACTGTCCTTAGACTGGCAGGGCTTTACATATCCTTTGGATTTCGATATATAGAAACGGAATGAGAAAACATTGAAAGGCCTTTTTTGGTCTCTAGAAGATCTGAGCATTATGTTTCTCCTGAACCTTTTATACACAGAGACTAGAGGTGCCCATACTTACTGGTTGAGTAAGGAGACAGTCGATGCTCGTCCTGATCATATCCTTAATCTCATTCACTATGAGGTATATTTGTGATTTTGCTAACTCACATCTTCTGTTTAAAGACCATTAACTGCAATAGGTGCTTATGATTGGTTTGCAGATGTAATATAATTATATAAGATATCCCATTCTCTGGGATTGGCACCGTACTACACATAGTCTCTTATCATGTTCTGTAATGTTTCAGGATGCAGCATCACTGGCAGTTGCAATCATGAAGAAGAAAGCCGGTGGTCGGATTTTCTTGGGTTGTGATAACCATCCTTTGTCGAGGTAATGCAGCTTGCTTTTCTAACTTTGAGAATCGAGATATTTCAAACATTCAACAGTTCACATCTTTAACCTTACATTCTGCTTAGGCAAGAGGTGATGGACCTGGTGGCTCAAAGTGGAAAATTTGATAAGAAGTTCAAAGGTTTCACGAGTAAGTTTCTTCAGACATTGACAAGTGATTGTCTTTAAAAGCTTTAAGGTTCATTGTCTGACAACTCTGCGTTTTGTAGGCACTAGTGGTCCTTTAGGGAAGAAGCTTAACAACACACGTACACGAGCAGAAATAGGATGGGAGCCAAAGTATCCAAGCTTTGCTCAATTCTTTGGAGTTTCGAAGTAATATTTAATTGAATTGATCAAGATGAGGTACGCGAATAGGAGAGACCAAGAAAGCTTAGAGTATTGTGTAAAAGAATGCCTTTAGAATCTAATAACGAGAAGCATTTTTCATGTTTGGTTCAAACTTTTATGTATACTCCGAGTCCGAGATATCAGACAACTGAAATGTTCAGAAGTTTTCATAAAGCTCCATGGTTGAAGTTCACTTATTTTGACCTACCTGTTTCATTATGTGCTCTGAGCACCAAAATATGATATTGCTCCATTGTCAAGGTATCCATTACACCTGATGGTCATCTAAGTACTCTAAGAGATGCTAAATATATTTTATACAAATTATACAAGAGCATCTCCTCATCTTAACATACGTTTGATTCTTCCATTTCCATATAAACATGCAAGCAGCAGAGCAGGACAGCTTTGGAATCCGTTCCAAGCTCTACAAAGACAATTGTAATATCTCGAAGAGCCCATCTGCTTATCGTTGGTATTCTTCCACAGTTCCTAATAGAAGCAACCAAATGTTCGTGATGGATTTATCTTTTCCTAGGGAAAAAGGAAGAAGCAAAAACCTGAAGAAGAAATCGGAACTAGGGTACCTGATTTCTCTGTGGTTTGCAGAATTTTTACTGTCCAGCAAGCTTATATGCGAAACTATTCAGTTAAGCTTATGCGGATGGCTACCTTTCCAGATTGTTATACAAATGCTTGTACGAAACTGGAGAATGAATCATCGAATATGTTTTTCTACTTCCCCTCCCTGCAGCATTCTGTGAGCTACTTCGACCTTGGAGAATCCTAGCCGTAACTGCTATTCTCCCGTTACCAACTGAGCATACCATCTGGATAATAGTCTACTTCTCTGCTTGTACACTACAAAAGTGGACTTCCCGTAGTTGCAATGACTATCACCTATCCAAGGTTTTCGAATACTAAAAGAGGCCTGCTTTTCCATGCTATTGCCATAGAATTTTTCTGTAAAATGAATAAATGTAAGAAGTTACAAACTGATGAGCAAACGTACACAATCAGGGACACAGTGATGAGCTACATCTATAAGCAATCAAAAAGCATCACTGAAATTAATAAATTTATAAGATCTTGGCACAAAAAGAACACATCTGAACTATTTATCAACAAACAAAAAAAGTTGTGTTGGATCGTGTAAAAATCGAAAACAAGCCAATTTTTTTTATCTCGGATATACTAAGATTTTGAATTCGAATATATCTAATATATTATTTGAAAAACATTTTAAAAAAAATAATCTAATCCTAATCTGTTATCAACATAAATGTTAAGTTCACGTGTCATCATAACAATAAATTTTAAATAAATAAATAAATAGTGTTAGGTTAGTACAATAATTACAATATATATCATTATTATTAATTTGATTAAAGAATCAATATATTTTATTAAATTAACCAAAAAATACTATTAAATTTAGAGTAATATCCTAAAATAGCACATTTTAATATTTTTCTTCCAAATCTAGCATCATAAAATTAAATTCCCAAAAATAACACAAATATTTATGTGAAAATATTTATTTATTCTAAATAAATTATACATATTGTATTTGGGTTCATTATTTCCAATTTAGGGTTTAATTTTTTTCTATTAAAATATAGTTTTAATGTATTTTAATCTTAAATTTGTGCTATTATTAAAAATTTAAACTAATGATGCTATTTTTGGAACAAAAACTTAAAAAGATGTTATTTTAGACATTTGTCCTTAAATTTATAAAAAAATAATTATTTTTATTTTTTTAATATACATATACAAAAATTAATAACTAATAAACAATATTATATAACTTGTGAATATTTTTTTCATTTATCAGGTATAAATTTAGTAATTTTTTATCGTAATATTTCGTGTCTTCTTTTGCTAAAGAAAACAAAATTGCATATTTTAGTTACAATAATAAAAGTACCATTTAACTGAAATATCGTTAGGCTATTGGACTCAAATAAGTGGGCTGTATGTAGCTGCTAAAGTTGGGCCGGTTTAAAGCCCAATATTTTGTCAGCACATGGCATTTAAAAGCCCATGTATAAAACGACAATAGAAACTGCGCTCAGCTATTGTATGCGAAACGCATGAGTTATCTGTGAAGGGAAACAGATTCGGTGGCTTAGGTATCTGAGAGCAATATATAAGAGTGAAAGAGGAGGCACAATGTGTATGAAGAGAGAAGGAATCCTATTTACTGCTTGTACTGAGAGAAATTGCGTTGACAGGGTGTGTGAAAATAAAGGTAAGAGAGAAGTGACTTAGCTTACCGAAAACTTGATCTTTTTCTGAGATGGATGTGTGAACTCTCGGATATACTTTCTTTGGGGATTCTTGATGAGAAGTACATACTTTGATGGGTTTGATTTTGGGAACTCATTATTTCTTGGTGTCTTTAGATTTCCTGCACATACACAAGAATAAACGTTAAATCATAGCCCTAAGAAATGAATAAATCTAACAAACGTGAATATAGTATCTTAAGTTTGAAACATGGAGTTTATATCTCTATACATAAAACATATTTATAATTTAAACATTTCATTTCATATACTTAAACTTTTGTACATCAAATGCATAATAACCTTTTGCACATCGATAAAATCGGTTTAAAATCATAATGTTAATGATGCTTCTTACCTGAACTCTCTTCTTTTGGCTCGACAATGAGAAAACTTTTTTTTTATTGAAATATATTTTAGTTTTTCATTCAAATATAATGCGCTTTCAATATTAAAGCAATAAATCAAAACGACTATTTTTTTAAAGGGCCTCAATCCATAATTCATAAAATCATCTTGATTTAAATTACTTGATTCTTGTAGTTAATTGTTGATTATTTATTGAATTCAATTCACTCCCGTATACAGACTTATACGGGTAAATCTATTTTCATTTGAATTTTAAAAATCCTCTACTACTAATTATGCTATTCTTTAAACTATCCAATCTTTCTAGTATTTCCACAACGACATTAATTAATAATAGTTTTTGTTTAAATAAATATCTAACCTCATTTCAAAATATAAAACGAATAACTAAAACTGATTTAGTACTTAACTGTACCGAACTTCAATATAAACCATAACCTGATTTAATTTGTATATATATCTGACCGTACGAATATTCAACTTAATATGAATAGCTTTACTGTCATTTTTCCAAATAAATTTGGGAGAAACTAGAGTATTGTATATGTTATCGCGGATTATGGTTTTAGTTTTAATTTGGTTAACCGTTAACCAAATTTAGTTACTCAATTTCGTATTCTAAAATTGGGTTTAAAATTTATTTAAACGAAAATTGTTACTAATTAATCGTGGAAATACAAATATATGAAAAGATAGAGTTATTTAGGAAATAACATAATCGGTTTGTTTAATTAATAAAAAAACCGTTAAAATTTGAATGGAAATAGATTTAATGAGATAAGTTTTTGTGATCTTTTCTTTATTAGAAATATTAATACTTAATTTCTGTAGAAATGTTAAAGCTTGTGTCTTGTTCATTAATCATTACCAAATCAAAAGTTTGACAAAGAAATAGCCCAAACAAGCAATTCACCAATGCATGTGCCTAACAAACACATCCATGCCTCCATCTCATCCATATAATTTAATGTTAGTAATTTCTTAGTTTACTTTATTATTCAAAATACTTGGTCGAGTTACTGTAGAGATAGAGAGAGGTTCATCAATATAAACCAATTTGGTTATATACATGAAATTGAACAATATTTTGTAAGGGGTGTGATATTTGTTCAAGATATTATTGACGTCTCTAATTCAAAATTCCTGGTTGGATGCCTAACAATTAGGAACATCACCCAATGACAAGACGTTACTACCTATTAATTTATTAAGTTAAATTTCATTAATTTCATTAAACTTCGGGATAAAAAATCAACGAGTATTCACAAAATATTTTCAAAATTTCTTCGCAAATTTTAGGATGCATACACAATTAATACATTTTTGCAGTAGTTTTATTTGTTTGTTTGTTCGTTTTTTTGTTGTGAGTGACTGTGGTTTTAATTGTGGTTAATAGTACGATTGCAGTTACAACATATGTTATTTATTTGTCTGTAAACAATGATTATGATTGATCGTATGTTATTAATCACATTGTTATTTCAAAAAAAAATTTGTGATGTAGAATATAGCGTTTGATCGCGGTGATTGATCGTAAATAGTTACAGCAGATAAAAGAATAACGATCTACCATAGTTTTTTTACGGTTCACAATTGAATATAACTAATATATTATGAGGTTTGGCAAAAGAGACTAATTTGTCTTTTTATATGATATATATGAGCCGTTACTACAAATGGTACTATATCACTTAATGTGAGATCTTGATTGTCTGTTGAATTTTATGAATTACTAAAAAAAATACTAAGACGGTTTCGGTGGAAAATTCCAAAGTTTCAACCTTTAATTACTTACAAAAGTTCAATTATTATATCTCAGATTTGATAATCGATCCATTGATGGACTTTTATGTTTAATATTTCATAGGGAAAATGATGTCTAATTGTAATAATGTAAAGAACATAAAGAGTTTATGATTGATTAAGTGAAACTGAGAGAAAGTCTTGTGAGTATTTTTAGTGGCTACATTTAAGGGGTAAGCTATGTAGCCGACATCTTTTAATTCATAAGTATCTCAATTTATTTAACTATTCGTTACTATTTGTATTTGATTACCAGTGGAGATTGCATACAACTAATATTTTGAAATAACATATTTTAAATTTTTGTTACTAATCTAACACATTAAAATTTAAATTTTTCAAAACAACATAATAATATTTATTTATCTGCAATCAATTATAAATAAAATTTAAAAAGTGTATTTTTTAAATTTAAAATTTATATTTCTGGTTTTTGGATATGAAATCTAATTGGAATCTTTAGAAAATTGTGCTATTGAAATATTGGGTCCTTAAATATTTTATTATTAAATTTATGTTATTTTAAAATTTAAAATTAATATTAATATATTACAAACAAAAACCTTAAAAAGAATATTTTAGTCTTAACCGAAAATATATGTAAAAACAAGTTACTATTTCCTCGACCAAAAGGAGTATTAAATTTGGTGTTACTAAAACGAAAAATTAACGAATTGGCTGGTTTGGCAAGTATTTCCGAAGTTACCAAAACAATTTAGAGCCATGCATGATGCAATGTCCTCCTGAGTGAAACATTTGTACAAAGAAATAGATTCCAAGAAAACTTGAACCAAAATTTTGTTTCTAGTTTAAAAATGAAAGAAAGAAAATTAACGAAAAAAGCAAGAATAACTCACTCTCATGCAAAAACCAATATAAAATAGGGGTTTTGCATGACCAAACCACAATCAAAGCAATCTTAAGCTATCAAGATAACGAGAGCTAGAGAGAGAGAAAGAGCTAGAGAAAGAGAGAAGTGAAGAATGGTGTTCATCAAAGTTCATCAACTTGCTTTTCTCTTTGGTCTCTTGGGTAATTGATTTCCTTTATTTCTCTGTGCTTTTTGAATTTTGTCTTACGTAACCCTATCATACACTCTCAATATTGTATACACATTTATATATATACGTAAAACTCATAATATTCTATATTGAAACCCAAAAAAGAAGTAAATCATAATACTAATCATTATCTCGAGTCTGGTTTTTGTTTTCAGGCAACATTGTGGCTTTCGGAGTATTCTTGTCACCAGTGTAAGACACGCATAAATGAAGTATCTAGACAATATATTTTCGTTATAAAATGTATTTGTGTAAGTATTTGATTAAACATATATATATATATATGAATGATATATAGGCCAACGTTTTATCGGATATACAAGAAGAAATCATCAAAAGGATTTCAATCGATACCTTACATATGTGCACTAGCAAGTGCATCTCTTCTTCTCTACTACGGAATAATCAAGACACATGCTTATCTCATCATTAGCATTAACACCTTTGGATGCTTCATCGAAATCTCCTACTTGTTTCTCTATATCATTTACGCACCAAGAAAGGCCAAGGTCCGAATCTTTAAGAAACACATTGTCCTTCGGTTTCATTTTAAACATTTTTTCGTTTGACTTTGATTATTGTGATCTTTGATGTACACGTGGCAGATATTCACGTTGAAGTTGATAGTGATATGTAACATTGGTGGACTTGGTCTATTGATTCTTCTCGTTGATCTTTTTGTTCCAAAACCAAACCGCGTTTCAACCGTTGGATGGGTTTGTGCTGCTTATAGTCTAGCCGTCTTTGCTTCTCCCTTAATCGTCATGGTGATTCATCAACTTTCTTCAAACATCATGCCGTTTTTTTCTGCGATTATTGAAAAAAACGACCTTTGTGTTAATTCATGTTGCAGAGAAAAGTCATAAGGACAAAAAGTGTAGAATTCATGCCGTTTCTTCTCTCCTTGTCTCTCACTCTTAATGCCGTCATGTGGTTCTTTTATGGACTTCTTATCAAAGACAAGTTCATTGCTGTAAATAAATATAACTCATTAAATTACTTTCATATTTCTTAACATTTTAATTATCTCTAAGATTTTACTCGTTTTTTTTGTCTTCAGATGCCAAACATTCTCGGTTTTTTATTCGGTATAGCTCAGATGATACTATACATGATGTATCACGATTCGAGGAAAACAGATTTGCCAAATCTCACATCTATAGAGAACCAAGCAACAAATAAAACCGAAGTTGCGATCGTGACCGTTGAATTGGCTGATGCGAGATCAGACAATGTTGAAAGATCGACGAGGCCTATGAAGATTCTGAACTCAATCACTGCTTGAAGGACAAACATGGCAAAATATACGGACGACGTTTTATCATCTGTCTGAATAATAGCTTAAGTTCTTTGTTTTGTCGGTTTGAGTTTGTCTAATCAAACCACTGTTATATTGTTTCGTTTCTAATCTTTTGATCATAACTAAACCTTTGTTGGAACCGAATTTGCACTTTATTCGGCTCTAACACAAATTCTCTAAATATTCTCTGAATAGTTATTTTTATTTCTGAATATCCTCCATTACATAAAGGTTGTGCCCTTTTTATATTATAATCCGCAATTAATTTTAGATATAGAATTAATTACGGATTTAGCAGTTATAACATAATTAATTCCGTTACAATTTGATTATTGTCCGTTACTATCTTTTGCTTAAATTATATTCTTTTTGGTCCATCTTGGTCCGGTTAGCGGATTTGAATTTTGGAATTAAATCTGGTGCCCACAATAAGCCCCCCAAGTTTCGTGAAGCGTCGGTTCGGGAAACTTTATTTTGTCTTTGTCATACTTGTTTTATGTTGGCTATCTTACTTCTGCGGAATGCTCCTCGTTTCTGTAATGGCGACATGTCCGTATTCTTACGAAGAGCTGCTTGTGATTTTATTTCCTTTTGGGATTCTTGCCTAGTTGTGCTGGTTTTCTTACTTTAGCGAAGTGCTTCTCGTTTTTGTAACGGCTACGTGTCCGTATTCTTACGATGAGCTGCTTACGCTTTATTTTATTTTAGTGAAGTGCTCCTCGTTTCTGTAACGGCTACGTGTCCATATTCTTTACGAGGAACTGCTTGCACTTTTTTTTTAGCGAAGTGCTCCTCGTTTATGTAACGGCTACGTATCCGTATTCTTTACGAGGAGCTGCTTGCACTTTTTTTTATTTTAGCGAAGTGCTCCTCGTTTTTATAACGGCTAAGCGTCCGTATTCTTTACGAGGAGCTGTTTGCGCTTCTTTATTTTAGCGAAGTACTACTCGTTTCTGTAACGGCTACGTGTTCGTATTCTTTGCGAGGAGCTGCTTGCACTTTTTTTTCTTTTTCTTTTTTTTAGCCAAGTGCTCCTCGTTTCTCTAACGGCTACGTGTCCATATTCTTTACGAGGAGCTGTTTGCGCTTATTTATTTTAGCGAAGTGCTACTCGTTTATGTAACGGCTACGTGTCCGTATTCTTTACGAGGAGTTGCTTGCGCTTTTTTTTATTTTAGCGAAGTACTACTCGTTTCTTTAACGGCTACGTTCCGTATTCTTACAGGAGCTGCTAGCCTCTTTTTTTTTACTTTTATAATTTTGGTTACGGTTTCTTCAAACAAATTCAATAATTCAGTATTTCAATGATTTGTAGAAAAAAAATTTAACGTGGAGTTTGTTTTCCTTTTACCAGAAAATGGAAATTCAGAAATCTTTAAAAAAAAATTCAAAACAGATTATATAACATACAAACCCCATACAGTATGCAAATGTGTATCTGTAAAAATATATACTTGGAATACAAGTAAAATAGATTACAGATGCCAACGGCACAAACTCTCAAGTCTTACAAGACACAACAATTAACAAATGCGAGATTTGTTTCTTTTATTCATAATACACATAACTCTTTACCACTTCATTCGCCAATACTCCTGCATTTTACAAAATTTAGTTAGAAAGATAATCATTCATTCTCTTCTTTACATAGTTTAAAAGAAGGTTTTTTATCTGGTTCAACATATCATTTAAGACTCCTGGAGTTAATCTAACCGCCGTGTCAGTTTCATGCCACAGCTTGATCAGAGTTCTTCTAGCTATGGTTTTGACCAGTGCCATTTCATATATTACTTCATAGTCTCTAAGTTTAATCCAAGGAAATCAATTTATAAACCAAGCAGAAAAAGGTTAAGCAAAGCTTACAGAAAGGAAAGATCTTCCAACGCTGGTTGTCGCCTTTGTTCCAGTCCCAGAGGACTATTGGTGTGCCATCACGGACACCGCCTGATTTTTTGTCACCGTGATATGCATCAACGAGTAACCTCACATTGTTTACCATCCTTATTGTGCGATACCCATCCCCTAAATCCTTGCTCTCTGTCCAGAGTACAGACTCGTCAAGCCTATCTGGATCATATCGGATTAGATGCACCTGCAATACCGAAAGATATTGCTTAGCATGTGACCCCAAAAAAGAAGATGATAAGGTTAGGAATCGTAAACCACTCCAATCGTCTCAGATATCAACGAACACAATACAGAATCACTGAACTAAACTACCAGAATGTAATTAGAGTTTCTTCTAGAGACCCTAAACTCTTGATGCCTCTCTGTTTATTCACTTCCTATTTAAAGTCCCTAGTTGGTGACTAGTGTGGTGCTTATGAATTCTCATTTCTCATCATCAGATGAGTAACAATGCATGGACAAACTGTTTTCATGTGCTGTCTAAGGTTATGTTAACACTTACCCAATTTGAGGTGTCCTGTTCGAAATAATGAAAGCCGAATGACAAAAGACAGCGTGTAAGGAAGAAACGCTTACGGGATGGGTAGCTCCCACAGAATGCTTCATTGCTTCACCAGTGGCCTTGTTTACGAGAGCAAAACAAGGAAAGCCCTCTGCATCCTTCACTCGAGTGCTGTATTTCTCATCTTTGTACCAGTGCTGCGCATTGGAACACATTTCTAAGGAAGTTACCCATGAATGTAATAACACATACATAACAGCCAGTAATGACAGCAATTATCTGGATGTTCTCAGATTTATAAATTGGAGAACAACTTAAAAAATTTAAATACAATGATATCAATAATCCATAAAATCTCCTGCTTGAACATGCTTAATCAATGTAAACATCAAGACCATAGCCTCTACAATCCAACCCTGTTTTTTTTTGTATATGAAGCCAAATATGAATATAACAAGAGAATCTGGGAAACTCAACTACAAAGCTAATTCTAGTGTGAAAAGTGTTTCTTCATTCCAAATCATAAATCTTTTAACTGAAAAAATTTAAGTGATATTCATAATTGTAAGTTACTCAGATTTTCATGTGAGAAAACAAATTGAGATGCATGTATGAAATCAAACCAGTGTTTTTCCTCTTCTGATTATCAAAATCAACAAATTAGTAAGAATTGCAATTGTTACAATAGCAAATTCCAAAAGGGAAGAAAGAAAAACAGAGTAGTTGGACTGAGGTGAGAGAGATGATACAATACCTGAGCTTCATCAGATGGATCGGAGGGGGCGAGAATGACCTTATGGTCTCTGATCGTCAGATAATAGTTAGGCTCTGCCTTGGAATACACCTTCACCGTTGGCCTTCCGGCGAATCCGGCCAGATTATCAGGAAGATGGTTCTCATCAGGACGGTGGTAGAAACCAGAAAGCGTATGTGGCTGATTTGAGCTATGGTGAGAAACGTGCGTGACGCCACTGTGGTCTCCATGGCTTTCTAAGATCGAATTAGGCGGCGGAGGAGCTCCGTAACGGTGATGATCCGGTGGGTAAGGTTCGTTGGAAGTGTGATGGCCGACATGGGTCACATGACCAAATGAACGCGGCGGTGACGGAGCTTCAAAATAAGGATCTGATGGGTATGGTGCCGGTGCCGGCGGAGGAGGCGCGTAGGGATCGAAATGAGGTTGTGGCTGGTAAAGGCCATGTGGTGTCGAAGCACCAATGAAATCGTTGCGTGGCGGTGGTGGCCCGAAGGATTGACGATCCTCTTCTTCGCCGTCGTTGCGTTGGTGATGATGGTGGTGGTGGTGATGGCCAAATGGAGAATCCATTAGGTTTTGTGTTGAAAAAAGTTTGCGAGATGATTGTAGGAAGAGAAGAGAAAGGCTGTGTGAAAGAACACGTACACGATTAGTCACGTCTTGTAGAAAAGTCCAAATAGATATCTAATTAAATTTCTTTTGTTTTGGGACCCTGTCTTCTTCACACTGGTGATGCCCAAATAGAAGATTCTGGGTCTGCACATTTCACTGGTATATCCATTTTTTCTCTTTTGACTTCTGTTTATTGTGGAAATTCCTGTGCTGGTCTCATTGTTTTGTTAGATTTTCAGACAGTGTCTTCCCAAGTCGTTGGAGTTAGCAATGAGTCCAAAGCAAGTCTAGTTGAAAATGATGCATTCACTTCTGGTAGTTGAAACTGAGCCAACACGGATCGAAAAGGTTGGTAATGCAAGTGAACATTGTGAAGATAATTTGGCCGTTGGTGCCTTGGGGGAAAAAGAAGAATCAAAGGATGAAGGAGAGCATTTGTCTTCCGCATTAAGTTCCGAGAAAGAGAATAAGGAAAGCATCCCAATGTAGGATCCAACAGTTGGTAGTTTGGACGAACCGGAACCTAACTTCTCTGTCTCAGAATCTGACATTTAAGGAAGATGATAAGACATATATGTCGGAAGTAGCGAACTAGCTGACTTGGATTCAGAGGCACCACTAGAGTCAGTAAAATTCCATCTCAGTCCGTCGCTTTTGAAGCAAGTTCTGAACCATCAAATTCCAACAAGTATAATATCTGAATTTTATAAGTTATTAGCAGCTTATAAAATTACCAATCCAGTCTATTTGATATTGTATCAGATTTTATTTAAAGATGAGGGATTTCTAGCTCGACGTTGATATATTTGCATCATAGTGGATTTCCAATAAACTTGCCTGAGTTGATAATGTAAACTGGTCCTGGAGACAGCAATGAGATCTGTAAGATCTGCATTATGGATGTTCACGTTATGGTTCAACTATAATTAATGAAGCTAAATGATTATTTACAAAAATTATATATATTCATATATATATATATATATTTCCAATTCTGTTGACTTGTAACTTAATTATTAATCCTTCATTCTTACAATACGTACATGGAACTTTACTTGGCCACCCAGATATATAATCATTTCAGCAATTATTTTTCAATTTTTTTTAAAAATGTCAACATGCTTATGGAGTATGGAGCCTCAGTTTCACTATAAAGCAACTCTACGAAAGGCATTCCTAGAACAAATACTTCAAAGCAAACACAAAGATCTAGAGTCCAAGTCATGACTCAGAGACAACAAAGTTTAGAGATTCAGTTTTTATTTTCGCTTGTTTTGTTTTTGGTTGTGCTACTTTGTGTTGATGGTAAGATATCCAGTCATCATAACAATGGGCATAAAATGAGAAGAGGAAGATGGGAGGCTAAGCTGAAGATGAAATTCTATCACAAGACATGTCCTCAAGTTGAGGATATCGTGAGAGATATTGTGTCGAAGAAAGTCAAACAAAACCCTAGCTTGGCTGCCAAGTTATTAAGGGTTCATTACCATGACTGCTTTGTTAGGGTATGACATGTAGTTAGATCTAATTAATTTATTAAAGATATGTCTAATTAACGTGGATTATTAATGATAATTAATTAGGGATGCGATGCATCGCTGCTTTTAGATTCGGTTGGTGGAAAAGCTGCGTCGGAGAAGGAAGCGAGACCTAATCTCTCGCTTTCTGGCTTCGAAATCATCGATGAGATCAAGTCCCTTCTCGAACATCAATGTCCTAAAACCGTCTCCTGTGCGGACATTCTCAGTTTAGCCGCCCGAGATGCCGTCTCGTACCAAGTAATATATAACAAAACTCGTCGTTGGATAGGATATAGAATTTTACTAGTCAAATCATGGTTGAGTAAACGTCTTGCTGATCAAATTCAAGCATCGATTCTCAATAAGAATCGATTCTCGATTTTTTTTTTTGTAGGATTTAAGATAAATTTGATTCGATACATGGTTTATCTGGTTTTATATAATACTCTTTTTTAGAAAGTTAGTTGTATGAGTTTTTGGCAAATGATAAAATCTGGAATATGATGTTATATAGTAAAATTTGTATAAATGAATAATCTCGAAACTATGATATTTTATTAATTTATAGAGTTATTAATTTATAGAGTTATTAATTTATAGATATATCAATTGATCCAAAAATTTAATTTGAAACATAAAAATGTATTGATTTTAATTGATCTATGTTGTAGTTTGGACGGCCGCTATGGAACGTCTTTACCGGACGTGTAGATGGGAGAGTTTCGTTGGCAACGGAGGCCGTGAGAGACTTGCCATCCGCTGGATCGAACTTCACATCTCTACAGGAACTCTTTGCTGAGAGCGATTTGGACGTTGTTGACCTTGTGGCTTTATCAGGTTTACATTTTTTCATTTTCCTTTTGGTAATCATATATCTACACGAGTTTCATACGTTGCTGAATAAGAAAAGAATAACACAAAGACTAACTTATGAATTTGGGATCAAACGAAATTATAAGAAAATCGCGGGAATATCATCAGATCACGTGTATGTCCATGTTATGCTACAAAATTTAATTCGTATAATCTTTAAAGATATGGTATAATATCGTATATATACTTTAAAAATGTATTACATATATCCATCCATCAACAATCTTCAAGAAACGAATGTACTATTTAACAGCTACAATCACTCTAAAAAATTAGCTAAATCTCTACATGGATCACTCATTATTAACCAAAAAACACCATCTGATTATTTTCATTTAATTCACTCATTAATTAACGGATTTAGAAGCTAATTTTTTAGCTCATCTGAAAATTATATTAGTTGATAAAATTAAAAGTTTGAAGATTTTATACTAAGAAGAAAAGAAATTGTATGAAACAGGAGCGCACACAATAGGAACAGCACGTTGCGGTGTGTTTGGTCGGAGGCTCTTGAACTTCACCAGGAAAGGGGACACAGATCCTTCTCTGAACTCTAGCTACGCCTCTTTACTCAAATCCAAATGTTCCGACAAATCTCTAAGACTCAACTCTTCCGCAGTGGTAGAAATGGACCCTACCGGACCTCTTTCCTTTGACAGTGGCTACTTCGTCTCTCTCCTACAACACAAAGGACTCTTCACCTCCGATGCCGCCTTGTTGACTGATCCCTCGGCCGCATCCATTGCACGTGTTTTCCAAAAATCCGACAGTTTTCTTACTCAGTTTGGTCGGTCTATGATCAAGATGAGTTCCATCAAAGTCCTTACACTTGGAGATGAAGGTGGTGAGATTCGAAGAAACTGTCGCGTCGTCAACAAATAAAATCACTTCATGTTTTGAGATTTGTTTTACAACATTGTTGATGGATGGATATATATAATTATTACGAGCCCTTCAAATTGAATAGTTCATATCATGGATTCCTGGTTAAAATGGTTTTAGTTAGACAACCTTTCCCGCATAATAAACCCAAGAGGTTCCCTCGGAGCGAATGACTATCAAAACAGAAAGTTCTTCCATCGATTTTCCAAAAGTGGCCGGCTATAATGTTGCCGAGTGCTTGAACTGGTTATGGAGGTGGGGCTTAGGTGTTGTGAACTTGAAAATGAGTGTAGTTGTAAGAGAATTAATCTCAATCAAAGAGAGGCCTTTAAAGGCAATAGGACAACCATACTTTCAAGTATTTGTGGTTTCCTCAACAAAGTTTGCAACATGCTTAAAGGGTTTTTCTCATTTAGTATCAAGTAGCAGAGATCATCATCATAATCATCATCAATGCCAACATCGAAAATTAACAGAAGAACGAGAGAGACAACACTTCCATAAAAAGAAGAACAAGAGAGACAGCAAAGAAAACTTTAAAAGTAAGCAAGGAAGTTATAGTTCACCTCTCATCAGCAGCAAAACATCAAAGCTTAGATGTTTACCTTATCGAAAGCTTGAAGTGCATCACCAGTGAGCCTACAAACTCTCCACTCCTGCAAAATCTGAGCACCCATCTGCTCATAGAACTTGATAGCATTCAGATTCCAATCAAGAACAACCCATTCCACTCTTCCGTAATCCATCTTCACCGCTTGCTTCGCCACAGCAGTCAGTAGCATACTCCCGAAACCTTTCCTCCTGTAAGGCTCTCTCACGAAGATATCCTCGATGTAGAAACCCGGTTTCGCCAGAAAACTCGAGTAATTCGGGAAGAACAGAACGAATCCAGCCACCACGACGTCGTTTAGCATGTCCGGTGTGAAATTGTAGCTCTCCGGATCATCGATCGGGAGATCGAGATTGTGCGTCTTGAGAAATGGTGTGAAATCGGGAGACGCAACGGTGGTGGGAAATGGAGAACGGGAGATCTCTAGGAGGAAGACAGTGAAGGAATGAAACGGACGAGAGTTAAAGAGCGTGGAAGCGAGACCGGTCTCGGTGGCGGAGAAGAGATGCGTAAGACGCTCGAAAACGGCCATGTGGTGGATTAGCTTGTGGATGAAAGGGACATCGGACGGCGTCGCGAGGCGAATACGAGAGAACACAGGGTGGCCGATGGGTGAAGTTTCTGGCACCATGTTTGGCTCTGGTGCTGCGGTTGGAGGCGGTGGAGGCGCGGCAGCTGCCATTTTGTGATGAAAATTAGGGTTTTGGAGAATGAGAGTGAAAAAGGACAGACGATGGAGGTTCTAGAGAAGAAGGAGATGTGGCTTTCAACTATTCTTCTTCTTCCTCTTTCTTTTCTTTTTACCTTTTCCTTTGTGCATCAACTTTTCTTGGGCTATGTGAAGTTTAATTTTTTTGTTTTGAACAGTTTGGGCTATGTCCATTTTTGCTTGGGAAAATAAACATTAAATAAAAATACTTCTATAAAACAAATTTGTGATATGATCGGATCTCGATGCAACCGGAATAAATCCATACTTATGATCTTTATATTTTTATAAAAAAATCAAATTTTATTTTAAAAATATTATAATAAAATAATATAAAAAACACTTTTTTTTTATTTGCGTCTTATTAAATTCCGTCTTGCACTTATTAAAAACAATGACCACAAATTAGTTGATGTGTCTTAAAACTAGATAAATTAGATTTGGTGTGATCTTTTATTCCTATTGATTCATAAATCCATAGATAGTAAATTATTAAAAATTGATATTTGTTCAAAACGAAACACATCATAAATACTAAAATTTTAATAATTGGATATCCCATATTTTCGGTATTAATATATCTATGTTATATTTATATATAATTTATTAGAACAATAAATTTGTAGAAATTATTTTTTCATAAATTACTACAATATTGAAATTAATCTTCATTTTTTATTTTTATATATGTAGACAAAAAATTAAATATCTAATCAAATATTCCAAATTTAACACAATCTCTAATTAATTACATAATGGTTATCCAATCCAAAAAATGGCAATAGAGTAAAGTGGATCAGAATAATCGGATAAGTAAGGGATCCATATACATAGGATTCATTTTTGTTCACTACATAAATTTATACGAATAAGTCTATTTTCATCCGTATTTTTTTTGAATATTTGTTTAACTATATAAACTATATTTTTCCGTAAATAATAAAAATTTCATAAATTATTGCAATTACACCATTTCTATTAATGTTTACATATTAAACTTTTATTAAAATTAATTTAATTTGAAAATCTGGTTTTAACTTGCGTTTAGTTCAAAATTAGCACCAAATTTTTGAATTAAAAAAATTTAATAGCGATTTAACGTATAAACGTTAACAAAAATTGTATAATATCAATAATTTGTGAAATTTATGTAATATAGGGAAGAAAACATAATTTATATAGTTAAAAACATAAAAATACTGATAAAAATAGATTTATTAACATAAATCCATAAATATGATATACATCAAATAAACACATACATTTCAACATGAGGCTTGTTTGTTACAAATTGGTACATAAGTCACACTCAAAACCTCCCCTCAAAGCCACAAATAAGACACTAAATGTCACTCACCGATCATGACCTTTAGTAAAATTCATTTTTTTAATTATTATTTGGATCTTTCTTTTTTGTCCTTCATTCATGGCCAAAAGAATTCTTCACGTCTTCGATAGTTTTGAAAACTCAAATTCAAGCGTGAAGCTCGTGAAGCTGGCTCCTGACTGACCCATAGGCTTTCATAGCACCAGCTCTCAACACAAACTGATGGTAGAAAGCTGCAATGGCTGCACCCACGAATGGACCGACCCAAAATATCCACTGTAATTATAATAAAACAAACTGATTAATTAATATGTAAAGTCCAAGAACAAGTCTTTGAGTAGAATGGTGGAAAATACGAACATGATCATCCCAAGCCTTTTGATTGTTGTAGACCACGGCTGCTCCAAAACTCCTAGCCGGGTTAATACCGGTGCCAGTAATTGGGATTGTGGCTAAATGAACCATGAACACAGAAAATCCAATTGGCAATGGAGCTAATACCTTCAATTCATTTATTTCAAACAATATTAATTATATGTTATTAACAATCGTATAGATATTTCAACTTGAAGGAATTATAATTGGACCATTTTACACATGTGAATGGTGATGAAGAGACGTGAAATCAAAAGAAGTTATGTCGTTATATCGTGAAAGGACATTTGGTAGCAAAGATAAATACAAGAAATGAATGAAAAAAATAAATAATTGAACAATCTTTCGTCGTTTATCTCACATAGAAGAAACTAGACGCGACACTTATTACTTGGTCTGTATTATTTTTGCTTAAGCCAATATAGCTACTACACGACATCGTTTTCAGCATTCTTAAGTGCGATATATAGCTGGCATGGCACTAGATTCTATTACGTCCCCTTAAATCCAAAACTGTCGACAATGAAATCAAAATTATTTCTTGATTTTTCTTTCCATTTTTTGCTTTCTTATCACATCACTAGCTAGTACTAAATTCTTGATGAAATAAATAATTGTAAAGAAAGTAAACTATCAATAATTCAGTTAATAATTCAGCTAGGTGTTAACATCTGTTTAATTATATATATATATATATATTGAAACTCTTAAATGTTTAATTTGTTTCTTAACTTACTTTTTAGAGTGTACTCACTTGTGTTTACAATTAATTAAGACTAACACCTTAAAATAGCACATTTTAAAAATTTTGTTTCAAATCTATCATTTTAAAATTAAAATTTTAAAATTAGTACAAATAATTATATAAAAATACTTATTTAGTCTAAATAAATTATACATAAAATTAAAACATTATATTTGAGTTCTTTTTTCCAACTTATGGTTTAATTTTTTCTATTAAAATGAAGTTTTAATGTATTTTAATATTAAATTTGTGTTATTATTGGAAATTTAAACTAATAATGTTATTTTTGAAACAAAAACTTCAAAAAATGATATTTTAATCAATTGCCCATTAATTAATAAAATAATTTTGTCTCATTTGTATAAGATTGTAAATGTTTTGTATTTAACAGCATATAATTAATTCTAATTGAAACTAAGTGACATTTAACCAGAATTAACTTCTTCTCAATTGAAAAAATGAATCAAATCAAATGTGAGATATTTATCTGAAAAGAAAAGTATAGGGAAAAGAGAAGTTGGATATTTGGCTTACAGGAATGTGAGAGTCACGAGCATTGCGTTTGGGATCGGTAGCAGAGAAGACAGTGTAGACAAGGACAAAAGTGCCGATAATCTCAGCACCAACACCGACACCAACGTTGTATCCATCTGCGAGGACGTTGGCTCCACCACCATAGCGGTTGTAATAAGTCGACTGGAAAATTTTCACTAAACCAACTCCGCAAGTAGCTCCTAGACACTGAGCCACCATGTATGACAAAGCTCTCACCAACGACACCTTACTCGCCAGGAATAACCCAAACGTCACCGCAGGGTTAATGTGTCCACCTATATGCATGATTTAGCCAAATTAATATTTATAATTCTTTTACAAACCGATGAGAGTATAAATTTCGTCGAAAGCTAAATTTTCTTACCACATTTGTATATTGGTTAACATTATGTATCATCCAATCATTTGATTACTTTAGTTAGTCTAGTTACGAGACCCTTATATAATTATATAATTAAAAGCTTATTAAGCTGGTTTTTCCTTGTGTTATTAAGCTAAGAAGATGAAAGAAAACACAGAGAAAATGAAGATGGTTATGGAAAGAGAGAGAGAGAGAGAGAGAGAGAGAGAGAGAGAGAGAGAGAGAGAGAGAGAGAGAGAGAGAGAGAGAGAGAGACCAGAAATGCCGGCAGTGCAGTAGACGAGGATGAAGATCATGCCACCGAAGGCCCAAGAGATGCCGAGGAGGCCGACACTGGCGCAAGCTCCGCCGCCGGAATTGATATCGGTCTGGCTTTTGAAGCCGATGACTGTCAAAACGGTGACGTATAGAAAGAGGAAAGTAGCTATGAACTCAGCGATGACTGCCCTGTAGAAGGACCACTTAGCGAGCTCCCTTACCTCGAAAATCTTTACACGTGGTGGGTCTTGGTAGTCCTTGCCGGAGAACGATTCCTCTTCTGTCAATTCCTCCGTCATCATTCTTTATTTCTTATGCCTAGACTAAGCTTCCCCAGAGAGAGAAAGAGAGAGAAAGAGAGAGATGATGTTATTATGTGCAAAGATGGTGAGTGGTGTATTTATGGAAAACTGTGGGTTCAGGTTTTTTCCTCTTTTGCCATGAGGTTTTGTGTTTTTGACCCAAGGAACAAGTTTTCGGTTTATACCGATACACAAACCGGTAATAGTTTTCTTTGGAATTAGTAAAACCAAAAATAAACCACTAATTTAAAATAGATATATGCAAGGCTTTGCTTCTTTTCTTTTTTTATATCTCTGCCCCTTTTTGCTGTTTATTCTATTTTTGGTCCATGGTCATTTGCTACTGATTAACAACAAGTAGTAAGACATAATGAAAACTATTAATTATATTTGAGTAATACACTTTATAAAGTTTATTTTTTAAATTTAATACATTAAAAATAAAATTTCTAAAATAGTACAAATTATTATGTATAAATAATGATTTTTCTTCAAATAAACCACATATAAAATTAAAACATAATGTTTGGATTTATTTTTTCCAATTTAGATTTAAATTTTTTTTATTAAAATAAGATTTTTATTTATTTTAGTATTAAATTTGTGTTATTTTAAAATTTTAAATGATTAATATTATATTTGAAATAAAAATTTGAAATATTACTATTTTAGATAATTACCCTAATTATTTTGATGAGTTGACAAATATTATAGAATATAATATTATTGAATGGAATTATCTGTCATACAAAACACAAAACACATATATCATTATTAGCATTAGCAAATTGCTAATATCACATAATTATAATGCAAAACTTTAATTTCTAATCTAACTCTAACACATATATAAAAATACATTAGTAATAGAAATGCATTGGAAAATTATTCTTTCAAATTTTCTGGATTTCTTTTTTTTTGTTATATGCACCATAACGGGGCAGTTTAAATAATCTATAAAAATGTATATATGGTAAACTACTACTTCATTTACTGATTTCTCTTCATATTCATTATACTGGATCTGCAAGAGATATATATTGCTTACAAAGTTATTTGGAATACTCTAAATTGGTATCAGACGCACATCATGTATCTGCGTACGACAAATATGGTACGTGAAATACAAAATTTGCAATTACAAAACAGAACATCTATGTCAGAGAAATGATGTCGAATACAAACAAAATAACTCAGCAAACTAATCTCGATAGAAACTCAATATAGAAATAGGTAAGATGAAACTTCAAATGATCTTTGGTATTAAAAAGGAAAAATAACATTTCTGAACGTAATTGCAACTCGACAAACACTTGTCCTTACTCAAACAATGCATCAATCTTATATAATAATATGAGCGTTCCAAGATCAAATTCTTCCTTAATAAAAAAGCAAAGCACATAAAACAAAATTTTAAATTTTAAATTCAATAATAAATATAAGAAATTCAATAAAATATTAGTTTTGACCATCAGGATTACAATCGAATAATCGGATAATATGATAAATATTATATAATGTGATAGAGTTGTATTATTGTATTGTGTTTGATACAAAATAATAAGATACATATATAGTATATTGCTACCACCACATAATATAAACTTTCCTAATTCACCACA
Source organism: Pugionium dolabratum (assembly GCA_018901945.1). Taxonomy (NCBI): domain Eukaryota; kingdom Viridiplantae; phylum Streptophyta; class Magnoliopsida; order Brassicales; family Brassicaceae; genus Pugionium; species Pugionium dolabratum. The sequence continues at coordinate 197,375 of JAEVFF010000157.1, forward strand.
TAATTTAATTTCACTGTGCAAATATTCTATAGTGGCTACTTGACACTAGGTTTTGGTATGGGCATTTAATGCATGATAGATTTACTGAAAACTCAGGTTTGCTCACTTTTCCTTACAAAAAACGGTTTGATCACTTTCGAGTTTAGGTAAAACTTGAAAACAGTTTCTTGGTTTATTTTTCACCAAACAGTTTCTTGGTTTTTTGATCTAAATTATACAAATTTATTATTAACTGTAATACCTTAATACCAAACCATGTTTATGTTTATCTGGGCAGAAGAAAAAGAACACAACCATTAATTAGATCCCCATAATTGAGTTCAAGAGAGTCCAAGTTGGATAGAAAATAATTTAATTTCATATGCATTCTAGGTCGGGTTTGTATATATGATCATGTAAAAATTTGATGCTGAAATTATCCGTAGGTTGAAAACTTTTAACCCAAAAAGAATAAGATTTGGAAGGCAAATTATGAGAATATTACCCCCACGAGTTGCATCAACTACAAATGGACATGACAGCAAAATGGGACTAATGCGACTCTCGTCGACAAGCCTCCTATTGACTGTTTGTTTTCTTTTTTGATAAATTCTACTAAGTTTTGTTTCCAAGTTTTATTCTTTTTCCTTCGATCTGAATTTTTTTTTTTAAATGCTCGACCAAGATTGGCCAGGAAACTAAGAACACCCTGAAATCATTTTTCACGTTGATCCTAACTCCAAGAAAATGGAGCGAAAAAGGTGAACTATGAAGAAAGTCTTGCGATGGAATTAATTTACAACAATTTAATTCCATTAGAAATGGTTTGTTTTTTTATTTTTTAATATTGTTACTAGATTTATGGAAAAATATTCATAAATTATATAATATTATTTATTATTAAAAATTATATAATAATTTTTGTATATGTAAATTAAAAAAAGAAAAATAATTATTTTTATGAATTTAATAATATTTTTGGTTAGTTTAATAAAATATTGTAATTGATTTTTTAAGCAAATTAATAACAATGACATGTATTGTAATTATTCTAATAATTTAATTATATTTATATATTTATTTAAAACTCAATATGTTAATTATACGTAATCATAATATTTCTGTTAATATTTTTTATACGTAATTATACGTAAGCAAATTATTTTTTTAAAATATTATTTAAATAATATATTAGAAATATGATAAGCTCAATAAAACCTACAATATCATATTTGGATATAGTTACTATCTACGAAGGAATGCCAAATAAAACTTAGAAAAAATGAGAATTATTACTCAATAGTAATCACCAAATCATAAGCCAATAAAGTTAAACAATCGACATTCATTACGTAGAGAGATAGCTATTGACGAGTAGATTTGGACACAAAAGATATATACAATATGACATTTTGACACGAAGTATTTGGCGGATTGTAAAGTTCCATGATGATATATGACTCTTAATTAATAAACGAACAAATTCACCATTATTTTCAAATAATAATTGTTTCATTAATTATTACAATTTTCTTAAATATAATTGGTTCGTGCTGCATCTAAAGGTATTGCGGATATATTGACAACACAACTTTAATTATTTTTTTCTAAATTTATTTTGTACTTTACGAATTTTCTAAATTATTTGTTTTCTATAACAATGGAAATATATGAAATTGGGAATATGACAGTAGATAAATTGTTAGTGATTGTTACTCAATGCAAATTCCGCTTTCACCTTTATTGGCTCCTAAATTTTGACAGACAAATCATAAAGGTACACATAATAAATGCAACTATATATTTTGTTTGATTTAATTAGAGAAAAAAACATTCCATTTTCTTTTGCCAAGGTGAGATCCAAAATCCCATTGCTTACCAGTTTTAAAAAATCATTGTCATTTACCAAATTTGACTAAACATAGCCATATATTCATTAATACTCATTTGTTTCTAATTGATTCAAATTCTCATAAAAAATAAATTTAAATTTAACTACAACTACATATTTTGTTAAAGTTTATAATTCATCATTATTAATTAATAAAAGTTGTATAGAAATTTCAAAATTCAATCTTCATGGAAGAAAAATAAAACCTTAAACTATTTGTTAAACCTTGAACCTTAAACGAACATTCCGATCAAGTATTTAATTTAATTATGTTTAAAAGAGAATATGAAGATATTGGAAATAAGTCTGCAAACTGAAAGAAAGATGAGCATGTGGAAAGAAAGCTACACGATTAGTACACTTCTATGATGTCGGCTAGACACGTGGCGAGATTTGTGGATCGAGATTGAGCTGGCAAGTTTGGTCGGACTGTACATTATCTGTTTTAAGTAAAGATTCAGTGGTTTACAAAACTATGATTTGCTCTAGACTTTGAAAATCTCTTTAACTTGTCCACATCAACTTTTTTTTTTTTTCTTTCCTATGGTTTCCATTTTGTATGTTTCTCATAATTTTGATGTAAGTTTTGAACATTTAGCGACAAGGATTTAATGTTTTCTGTTTGGATTTTTTGAGGATGGTCTGCTACTATATTTTTCAAAGTTGTGATAAATGATATTCGTTTTTGAATTTGGAATGTTTTGCATATCACGAGCAAAGATAACAAAAGAGTAAAAGAATGGTTTCTGATTAATGAAAAAGAACTTACATGAGTTGTTTATTTACATGAGTCATAAACTTAGCAGAGTAACAAACTCTTGAACCTGATTAAATTAGTTGGCTTATAATTCAATAAACTCATTTTTTAAATGAGTAATACGGTAAAATAGCACATTTTAAATTGTTTTTTTCAAATCTACCATCCCAAAATTAAATTGCCAAAAATAACACAAATATTTATATAAAAATATTTATTTATTTTAAATAAATTATACATAAACTTAAAATATTATATTTGTGTTCATTTTTTTCAATTTAAGGTTTAATTTTTTTCTATTAACATATAATTTTAATGTATTTTAATATTAAAATTGTGCTATTATTGGAAATTTAAACTAATGATTTGGAATAAAAACTTAGAAATGTATTATTTTATACATTTGTCCTTTTTAATTTTTACAGTTTCATTAACTAATAAAAATACATATAAATTTTAAAAATATATTTTTATGAAACACAACTAAAAATAGAATTATCGTAAAAACATAAGGAGTAAATTTAAAGTTAGAATGTTAATTTGTTAAAATTAATTACAACTTTCTATAGTTGATTTTGAAAATAGAAAGACAAAACATAGTCAAATACTCTTTTTAATATTTAAATACAAAGTAAACTTTGGCAATATGCACTATTAAATCTAGATACCATATTTTTCTCAAGTATTGTAAACTTCATAAAAGACTTTTGCTATATGATAGAGCGTTTTGAAAAAATTGAATCAAAACATATTTCCATAGAAATCTGTCTTGTTAAATCCATGTACAAATCAAATTTATACTTTGATAAATTTACTCTATATATATAGCATGTCTTTAAAATCTAATTTTAAACCAGCTTTTTGCGAAGATTGCATAGTAAAAATCTAATACGTAACTATTTTGTAAATTTCAAATACAAAAATACTTTTTGAACAAACTATGATGTGGATGATGATGATGGTTATTAAATCCATATACAAATCAAATTTCTACTGTAGCTGGAATCTTGACCGTCAATACTGTGGTGGATTTCCTTCCAAGAAAAGGACCTCTTCGCCAGGGAAGGTTTTGCTTTTTTTTCTTTGTGTGTTCTTATCTTTTGTTTTTGTGGTCAATCCCTGTGCATCTGTTCTTGAGACTAAGGACCAAGTTCCAAAATGTGCAACTAAGGAATCTTTAGTTGACTTGGTGGTGGTTAAACGATTCATCCTAATTTTAGAATGTGGTGCGTTCGGATCTGTATTCCTTTTTTGCTTTACGATGGTTTGATGGTGTGTTACTAATTCAAAGCCAGGACGGGGTATTGCTTACATATCAAATGTGGCGGTTCGAGAGAATTTCCGGTGCAAAGGAATAGCCAAGAGGCTCGTCTGGGAAGTAGAGGCTTTAGCCAAGAATTGGGGATGTCGAGCTATCGGCCTTCACTGTGATCTCAGCAACTTAGGAGCCATCAAACTTTACAAAGATCAAGGTTTCAGGTGCATCAAGATCCCCGAAGGAGCAAGTTGCCCACAACCAAAGACGTCCACAGACACCATGTTTAACTTCATGATGAAGCTCTTGAATAACAACATTACACAAACTCTTGAACAATTCCGGTAAATCAATTGGAAAAAGTCGAATTCTTTTTGTTGATGAAATAGCTCTGATTATGTAAATATATTTATGGTTCTTGTGGTCTATGTTTATTCATCTTGCAGTGTTGTGTAAATGCCATTGCCTACAATCTTAGACGAAATAGCCCAAAATTGAAAATACACAGTATATTCTAACTTCTGAATAAAGCTTTTATACCCAAATTCATACATATATACACAGATTACATGAGAAGTTGAAACAACATAATACAAAACCACGAAAATGGCCAGGTCGTAAGACCACCTCTAAACCCATTTAGATTCACAATTCCTACCCCTTAGCCAGCTTTTCATCATTCCTTTACCAACAAACCCCAAAAAGAGATCAAAACAAAGCTGAAACATTTCACATCAAAGACAATGGCTTTTGAGTTTTTTCCTTTTCTTTTCACCTTGGCTTTGGTTGAGATGCAAATGATATCAACGGATGGATGAGTCTATGATGCGATGTGGCTTGAGATCGGTGTAGCATTTCTACCATTGATGGTGTCTGGTAGTAAGCTTGGAAAAAGCTCGAACCATCTCCTGATTCTCCTCTCGCTGTTGCTCTTTGCCATGAGTGTGAACTAAGTCCAGAGAGAATATAAGCTCTTCCGGATACCTCGTAGACATGCCTACTCGCCATTCTTTCTTGCATTTCCTTCAGCTCTCTGTCCAAAGCGACACAAAACCCATCATTCGATTTTGCTGAGACCGTCTCTGCCAAAACCTGTCTAAAATTCTGGATTACAGTAACAGCTGCAGCTAAATCTTCTCCCTCTGCTAAAGTTCTCGCCTTTACCATTGCCTCTGCTGCTAGAAATCTGTTTCTTTGCCTGTCCACTTCGATGGACACTACAACTTCCTCACCAACGGTTTCTGGTCTTTGAATCTTAAGCACATGACTTTGAAGCGTCACGATTTCTTTTGTCAGAAGATCTTTGTAGACACATCTTATTTTAAGAAGCGGTATCTCTGTTCCAGCTTTCTGAGCAGGGATGTTGATAGATATCAAGAAATCCCTCTCTTCATCAGCATAAAGATCGCCAATGTTTACACATCCTGACCGACCGTCACCAGTAATAAGGCTCGGATAACTCCCTGCTTTTATTGAGCTAAGATGAACATCTGAGCACATGCCATCAATTTCTAATCGTAGCTCTTGTACTGCAACGCTTAAAAGCCCACCGATGCACTGTGCAAGAGCATCCTGAATCACAGATTCGCTCTCAATGAAAGAGAAAGTTCCTCCAGAGGTTTCAGAGATAGAATGCATCAGTGAAGCATCATGATCTGATCCAAAACCAAAAGAATGAACCGGGATCTGAAACCGCTTGCTCTCACAACCGTGCATAGATAACGGAAGTAACAGCTTGTAATTTGGATCAGGTTGGTTCATTGTATAGGTATCTCGCCCGTCAGACAAAAGGATAATGCTAGCAACGGGATTTTTATATCTTCGATCTTCCATTACCTTGACACATTTCCTAAGACCTTCAGCGATGTTGGTCCCACCGTTTGCAACCAATGAGTTTACAGCTTGAAGGGCTCGGTGTCTTCCAGCATCAGACATCTTGGTCAAAGGGAATAGACGACGAGCAGTAGAAGAAAAAGCAATAACCGAGAGCCTATCATTTGAACCAAGGTTCTGAATCACAAAACCCATTGCTCGTTTGAGCAGTGCCAATTTGGTTCCTGCCATGCTACCACTAATGTCAAGCACCGTGACAAGATCAATTGGAGCTCTAGGATATGGAGAAATCGGATTGTTTAGGGAGTTTGCATTTCCAGTAACCATGGCAGCGGCTCTGAGATGCACCAATACAGAAAACTTCTCACGGGATTCAGCTCGTGGTACAGCAGAAACCTCCGGGTATGTTTTCAAGTCCATCATTCGTACAGGATGATTGTTCTGCAAAGGATCACTATAGTTCTTCCCAGAAAATACGAGTTGCTGCTCTAACCGTTCATCATCATTGAACATAGACGGCTCAGGAACCAGAAATTGTCCTTGATTCATGACTCGACGAGTAGGTAAGCGGTGGACAAGGCTAAAAGCTTCAAAACTTGGGTGCTGCATTGGAATTTCTTTCCATTTCGCACGACACACTGGACAAACTTGGTTTCCATGTTTCACATTTGAAGCAATGCAGTGAAAATGAAACGAGTGTGAGCACTCCGCTGTGAAAATCGCATGTCCTCCTCCTTCTTTCATCTTAGTCAAGCATATAGAACATGTCTGCTAAAGCAATAAGCAAAATATGTAAGTCCATGTTCTAGAGGATTAATAAATTCATCAGGAAGAAGAAAGAGACAGAGATACTGATCAGAGTACTCAATTTTTAAAACAATCTGATGTATCAAGAAACAAACTACCTAAAGAAACAGGTTTCCACTTTATTACAGCTAAAAACAGAAGTGTTGGAAAGATCTGATGGTTTTCTTCAACATTTCTTAAATTCAATAGCTTGAGAGCTCTTAGCACCGTAGCAACAGATACAAATAAAAATCAAATTCAAGATTCCATATTTCCATTTGCAAAAGAAACAATATTGAGAAAAAAACCCATCGATAACTAGAGTAACTTATATTAAGACAAGAAGAAGACAAACTCATATCCAAAGTCAACTCATATACACAAAACTAAACAGTGAAAGATTGAGACTTGACAGTGCGGGTCTTGTAAAAGAGCAAACCTTGGAAGATTTAGACATATTTCTGGATAATTTGAGACCGTGAGAGGAGGGTGTTGGGGTCATGGGCCAGTTGAGAGGAGAGAGCAGAGCAACATCGGATAATCTCTCTGTTGAGTTCAAAGCATCAGGTGATTCCTCTAGGGTTCGTGGGAGGTACGTGCAGAGATTCAGACCCAAAGCCAGTTTCATCTTCCTCCATTTACTTCCCATTCTTTCGGAATGAGTAAACTAGAAACAGTAAGAGTCCAAAGGAGAGCAACACACGAAAAAACCGAAGAGAGAAATTAGCAAAGTATTGAATCAACGAGAGAAATGTTGCTCCTAATGAGTCAGTGGAAGTGTACTAATGGTGGTGACGACAAGAGAGTGAAGAAGAAGAGATTGAGTAGGCTTCGAGATTTGCGACTGTTTTGACCTTTGTTTTGGTCTTGTTAATAAATCCAGAAAATAAAATAAAAAAGTAAAAAAGAAAAGTGAGACTATAAAGTTATTTAATGCTTCTGCTTTATGCCATATAAATCATTTTGACCTTTGTTTTGGGTCTTGTTTTTATTTATTTATTTTGGGTATTATTAATAATCTTGTTTTACTTTTTCCCATCATTAATAATTTTGCTAATTTTTCATAAGGGCAATTGACTAAAATAACACTATTTCAAGTTTTTGTTCCAAATATAACACTAGTCATTTAAATTTTTAAAAATAGCACAAATTTAATACTAAAATAATTGAAAACTTATTTCTAATAAAAAAATTTTAAACTCTAAATTGGAAAAAGTGAACCCAAACATTATGTTTTAATTTTATATATATTTTATTTAAGGTAAATAATTATTTTTATATAATAATTTATGCTATTTTGGGAATTTTAGTTTTATTGTGCTAAATTTGGAAGATAAACTTAAAATGGTGTTATTTTAGGGTATTACTCTTTTCATAACATACAGACTATTTTTGTACGAGAAAATATTAAATAAAACTATACATATAAAATGACAATAAATATGGTAAAACTACTTTTCCCTTCATCTCTTTTCAATAATTGTTAACTATATAACATAAAAAAGAAACAAAAATATCATAACTTCACAAATTTTAATTATAATTTTAACAAAAATATAGTTAAAATGATAAATTAATTATACGAAATATACGTGAAAATTAATCATTTTATATACTATTGTGAGATTTTAAATTAAATCTAAATAACTATGATCAAATCGTATTAAAAAATTTTGAATTATAATTTTTGAATGGGCAATTGACTAAAATAGCACCATTTCAAGTTTTTATTCCAAATATAGCACTAGTCATTTAAATTTCCAAAATAGCAAAAATTTAATACTAAAATAATTAAAAACTTATTTCTAATGAAAAAAATTTAAACCCTAAATTGGAAAAAGTGAACCCAAACATTATGTTTTAATTTTATATATATTTTATTTAAGGTAAATAATTATTTTTACATAATAATTTATGCTATTTTAGTTTTATTATGCTAAATTTGGAAAATAAACTTAAAATGGTGCTATTTTAGGGTATTACTTTTTTTGAATTTTATAATAGTTTTTTTTGTGCTTTCTCTATTGCAAATTTTGCTTTAGTAGATTTTTTTAAAAAAAATTCATTGGATTAAAAAATATATATTGTATTAAGCCCTAAGCTATTTATTTGTATTATAGTATTGTTCATTTGGTCGATACAAATAGTTGTAGTTGCGATTACGATCAATATTACGGTTGTAGCTGTGATATATGTTGTTCGTTTGTTTGTCACCGATGGTTACGGTTATGATTGATTGCATATTTTTAGCCGTACCAATAGTTTAATCAGTGATTAAAAAAATTGTGATGTAAGTTGAAGTGTTTAAACGTTGTGTATGTCGCAGATAGTTGCGACATCTAAACAAATAATTATTTGTCACAGCTACAACTTGTTACTGACAAATAAACATTAACTATATTCATTTTATTATGCTAATTTATATATCCTTCGTAGTTGGTATCTATCCAAAAATAAAAAGTCAAAAAAAGTTAGATATGGATCGAAAAAAAGCTATCGTATCTGCTAATTAACAAAGAATTAAACAGATATGAAAAAAAAACACAAATTGGGAAGAAAAAAGGTGTGATGATGAGAGCCTGAGAGGAAATGAAATGATGAGAATAGAGAATGATGGAAACAATTGATTTAGACAAAATGGATTTAAAATAAATTTGGTGCGATTAATAATGATAATGTGAGTTTTTAATTTCATAATGCACATGTCACTGTGATGATGAGGTTTTGAGAGCACACGTGCATTTCTTCATCTCCTTACTCATGACTCTTAATTTATGCCTTTAGGTTTCATCCTCTAGTTTCCTTTTTTACTTTGTATAAATTCAATTTTCTTTTAGACTTTACGAAATTAAGTAAATCATTAATGTTTACTTTTATACTTTTGATGAGTGGATATTTTTTACCTAGTAGAGATCTTCGAATCAATATGTTATTTTTTTTTTCTATTTTATTGCTTGATAAAAAAACTAGGAGATTTTAACTTGAATGCTAAAGTTGTAAAAATTATTTTGTTAATGTTTCAAAAAATCCGATTGAATATATATATTTCACTATTACGTATAACACAATAAGGCAATCCAATAATTTAATATTTTCATACGAAAATCTAACACTTTAATATTAAAAAAAGTAAAATCAAACTATTGTAACTACTAATCTACTTACTATTTTTAACTGATTGAGTATTTAACCGTAGAATCTAAGATGTCGAACAATTTTTTTAATATATATATATTGAACGTTATATATCGAATTGAGTTTCGGACAAGTAGCTATCGACTTTTTTGTCGTCAATTCATTGTATTAAAATTACCAATTACCAATCAAAGAAATATTTTTTTAAAAATGATATCATAAAAAGATATTTTATAATCTATTCCCTATTAGCAAAATGATTTACAAAAAGAATTATTATTTGAAGAGATAAGAAATAAATTATTATTTACACTATTCTATGTACTTTAACATTGATAATCTATATTTGAGAGAAAGTTTGAAAAGGTAAATATAAACGACTTTACAAAATATTCTCATTGGGGAACAGTCGGCTTCTTTTGTCAAACTCGATTAATGAGATTATTTGTTTGTAGTAAAGATTTAAAACTATTAAATGTAACATATAAAAGACGAATAGGTGAATTTGTGTATCCAAGAAGTGTAGTGTGTGTCTCGTAGAGATTTTCGAAGTGTTTAGGTTTTTGTAGATTGTCGAATAATGCCACACAAATAACTTTGAAGGACGTAAGCCGATGGGCTCGAGTGGTCAATGTTTTGGTCAAACACACATAACGTTACCAAAATCCTTCCAACATTATTATCGGATGGCTCTTCTCTTTTGACGCCAACTTCAACTTTGCATATCCTTTAACTCTCCAATCGCATATATATATTATATGTTAATCTTATAATTTGGGGTCAACTTTATGATGCATAGAGTAATATTTTAGAATAGTATATTTTTTAAATTTTTCTTTCAAATTTACCATACTAATAATAAAATTATTAAAATAATACAAATTATTATGTTAAAATAATTAATTATTTTAAATAAATTATATATAATTTTAAAACATAATTTTTAAATTCACTTTTTCCAATTTATGATTTAAATTTTTTATTATGAAAAATTTTAAATTATTTTAGTATTCAATTTGTACTAGTTTTGAAAATTTTAATGATTAATGTTATATTTGGAATAAAAATTTTAAAAATGATATTTTATACAATTGTTCTTATGAATATTATAGTGTTGATTAAAGATCAAAATGTGATGTTTATAAATCATTTATGGACGAAAAAGATGTTTAAAAAGTGGCATCATACAAAATAATATATAAAAATAATGCTAAAATAATATCAATAATTTTTCTAAATTTATTTGTTAATTTACATAACCGTTCGATATAAGTAGATTTCGTTAATATTTTAATTATATATATACACTATAAGAATGGAAAAAATCACAATAACTAATTAATAGAAAAGCAATTGGAATCACGAAAGGACATGACAGCTAGTAGCTATGGTGTTGTAGTTAATAATAGTTTGAAGTTACCAACTTCGATACATCAGTATTCAAATTTTAAAGGCACCTCAAAGAAAAGTAAAGAAAAGAGAAAAGTTTGAGCCAAAAGCAAGATAATGAAATAAAATACTCTATGAACTTCAATATTTTTTGATATCGGAGGACTATCAATGGCCTTTGTTTGTTCCCACCACCTTTTTTATTATCTTTTATTCTTCAAGAACACATTTTTTTTCTTGAAGTAATGAAAAATTAAAAGACTTTTTTCCATACAATTTTATTTATTAATTAACAAATAATTATTAAAAACAATTGAAGATAGCTTATGATGATAAATAACCAAGTGATGGTAATTAATATAGTGGTTTATAACTTTGAGATAATTTTTTTGTTAATTATACGTAATCTTTCTTTGGCCACTGCATAATTTACAAAGTAATAGTATGTTTTGACCTTAATTTAGGCTTTGAGTTATAATCAGTCAATTAATTTAAAAGAGAAATATATTAAAAGAATACATTTTTAAGTTTTTTGTTTCAAATATAATATCTTAAAATTAAAATTTTAAAAACAACACAAATAATTATGTAAAAATATTTATTTATTTTAAATAAATTATACATAAAATTAAAATATTATATTTGAGTTTATTTTTTAATTAGAATTTAATTTTTAATAGAATTTTAGTGTATTTTAATAATAAATTTGTGTTATTAATAAAAAATTAAATTAATGATGTTATTTTTAGAACAATTTTTTTTTAAAAAAATACTATTTAAAAAATTATCCTAATTTAAACACACATAATAACTTAAAAATGAAAAGGTTTGATGTGGTGAAACAATATTAAAGAAGAAAGAATCAAAAGGAGTGTTAAATTGAGGTGGAGGATAGGATTCCCTTTATAGTGTCTCTTTATGTCTACCACTATTTCTGGCCTAAGTCAACCGCAAAAGCTGAACTCTTTTTAGCATCTTTCTTACTGTTTTTCCTCTTTAATATTGTAATACACTCACGTCATGAATCCATATGCACATGCACACTTTCTAATATTTTTATTTTTTTTATTTGTGTAAATTCGTTACGACTTTATGAAAAAAAAGTCTTCAACTCAAAACTTCAAACACTTTGAACTAAAAAAAACTGTGCATGAAAAGCCTTAGACGTCACTGCAATTTTAGACACTAATGTAAAGTATTTCGGATGGGACAATTTGTGGATCAAAACCGACTCACAACCCATTAACACATGGAATCACTTGAAGCAGATTTATGAGATTCTTCATAATATCAACCTTATCTCTTCACTGTTCAATGTCGATTTTTTTTTTCAATCTGTTCCTCGAAACGCCAATTTGTTGGCAGATTCGCAAACAAAGAGTTTCGATCAGGAACTTTTTTCCATAGTTGTGAAAATAAAGCACACTGAAAGTATTGAAATCATAATAGGAAACATTATAACGCATAGAGCTATATTGTGTTTGATATATAAGCATATGTAATAAGAAAGCACCATCGGTCCCGACCAAACAATTGGTGCCTTCTTCTCTCACATGCATTTACAGTAACATATAAAAACACACTTAGCCCAACGATTGTTCAAGACTGATACTTCTAATTCTAAACTTGATATCAGGTTTTAATTTCTTTAAGAATCTGAAAATTCTACTATACTATAATCGATGAGTACACTAGTTTTGTGATCTGCTTAAATTGATACATCCACAACAATCAATAAGATTTCACTGGTCATTCTAAGTTTACTTCAGATGTGTCGTCATCAAATTTTAAAATCTTTACTCTTTGTTAGTTTCATGTAAGATTCCAATAGACTCATACAAATCAGTAAAACCAAATAAGTCTCAGCTTTGGGTTTAGCATTGAACTAGATATGGATGCTCGACTAGGTTTGCAATATAATCAAAGGGTTTGTATAACTGTTTCCTGCTTATACTGGTGATCCCACAACCCCCAAACCTCAATTGACCAGCGAAAACAGGTTTCTGAATCTTGTCTAACTTTACTAACTGAGTTCTTCTATGCTTTCTTACCTTTTGTTTGCGCTAAAGATGTCACTACTCTTTCCCATAAGCTGTTCTCTGGAGTGGCATGTCCTCCTGCAATTCGCTCTGCCACAGGACTCATGTCATGCACAAATTTCACTGATTCAGATAATCGGTTGAGCAGATTCATCAATGCAATCACTTCATTCCTCTGCAGTTCAAGCTGAAAAAGAGAAGATATATCAATTGCTTCATTGAAATGCCATGCCCAAGGGAGAAGTTAATATCATATATAATGCATCAGATTCAAAAAAAAAACTGGATGATGTGTGTCACGTGTGTTTTATGCTTAGGAACGCACATTATGATGCAGATTGTCTTCACCATTGACGGTGAATAAGATTTTCAATGCAGTGCCGAGGCCCAGAATCTGGAGCTTTCCCCATAGCCGACATTTCTCACAGCCTACACAGTCCATTATTGCACTGCAAGTACATCATGGAAAATAAAGATTTCAACTTAGCTAGTCAGTTGAATTGACAACTTATTTCTCAAGAAGTTACCAGTAAGCAAATGGCTCACGGTGGAAAATTAATATTAAACATAAAATAAAAAATAAAAACTAGTAAAGGATTCAAGAAGAACCTTATATTTCTGAACTGTTTTTGTATTTGTTGTTTCAGTTCTGGTCCACGTTGGCCTTTCCAGAGCTTAGCTTCATCAAAAGGTACTGGACAAGCTGCTTTAGTTTTGGGGTCACTAAATAGTTGTTTCACCAGAGATTTGGTCTTCAGGTCCTCAGTGGCATTACCAGTCTCATATTCAGCCTCTTCCAAGTACTTTTCTGCCTACAAGTCATGATGGAGGAAAGAAACTAAGTGTGATTATTCTAGACCATTGGGCCCCTCTTACTTGAATTTGGGTATACAAAAGCGCGTATAACTGACCTTTGTTACTGCTCTGAGAACAAACAAAAATGTGAAGTATAGGTTTCGAACACGATCTGGGTATCTTAAAACACGGTCATACAACAACGTCAGGTTTTGACCCCACTGAAACACACAAAAAGGAGATCATTGAATCACTCTAATTCTGCTCAAGCGACATATATAGCGGATAAGACAGATTCATGGGGCAGATCATACCAAGTTTGTAGCTTCATCAAGTAAATAATCTGAAGCTATATGAACAGTAATAGATGAGTGAAGACCAGAGACCAATTTGTACAATATCTTTTCTTCTTGGCAAGACTGTTCAGATGTATCTACTCAGGACATCAAAGCCATTATAATTGCAACAGTCAGGAATCCATATGAATTGATCTGCCACTTGGAGAATAAGGGACCAAAAAAAACACAACCGAGAAAACAAGAATGGAATAGTGCAGCTTACATTTGGGACAGTTCTCAGAGTAAATAGCATCCCATATCCTTCTAGCTGACGGGCCAATATAGCCCGTGTAACGTTCAGGATTCAGCAGAAGATTAACATATGTCATTTCATCTGCGATCATATATTCAGTCATCAAAATCTGCATCCAACACAATGCAATGCAATACTAAAAACACTAATTATTACACATAGTCTCATAAGGCAAGAACTGAGTAATAGTGTTGCCTCGTGAGTACGAAATGCACAGAACATACAAAAGGCCTATGAACCAATGAAAAATTAGATTGTGGAGTAAAGTTAGGTAGACAGACCATTGTCCGTTTCATCATCACTGGTCCAGGGATTGTCTGTTACTGTCCAACCCCTGAAGGCTCTCGTGTCTAAGGTACGGTCAACAGCAGCTTGTGGTTTTCCTTCTTGGCAAACGGGATTGTATTGGCTTAATGGCTTCTTAAATGGTTCAGGGAACTCGCTTTCAGGACATTCACAAACACTGCAGTCTCTTAACCGGCACATGCCATCATCAGGCCAAAACGGGCAATCACACCACAGTTTAACCTATAAAGTGAACTCAGAGCTATCATAACATAGACCTCCAAATTTTCAACCAAAATGCAGGAAAACAAATAATTAACAATCTCTAGATTCTTGCTACGAGTAAAACAAAAAGTACGAAAAAGTGTCTCGTTTCATTATTACAGAAAGAGGAAACCAACCTTGAAATATCGGTAAAATGGTGTCTTAACAAGGTCTTGAAGCAATGGATGCAACACTTCTGAGTTCAGCCGATTCACAGTCTCGTAATCACAACAACAGTCTTCGACCATCCCAATATACTTCTGCTGCTCAGCCTAAAAACAAATCAATATGATTGAAAATGGAGGAAACAAACCAAATCAATAATCAGTAGCACAAGAAAGTAAAGAATCCAACAAATTCATAAGGCGAAATAGAAATTCAAGGCTAATCTCTTAACTTAATCATGCATTCAAGTAAACGAATATCAACTCGCGCTCTCCTAATCCCCAATCAGAAAACTTAAAAGAGTATAAAAAACCTAACCTGACGGCAATTGCATATTTTCCCGGTAAACTCAGAAATCGACGAGTTTCGAGTGTTCAAAAACACAGCGGCCACGGCGGCTAAAAGAACGACAGCTATAGCGCCGATCAGCAAACTCGAGCGCTTCGCTGTTCCTTTCTCCTTCTCATTCACGTTTCCGACTTCCGTTTCCGCCATTGACCTAACGCAAATGGGACTCTACGCTAAGAAGAAGAGTCTTTGTTTAGAGGATGCTGAGAAAATCTGACACAGACGACGAGAAATCCGGGACGGAAATTTTTATTTAAAAAGCCGCAGTAATCAAAAAGAAAACCACTACGGATCACAAAAAAAGAAAAAGTCAACTAATCTAACGGCTGGGATGCCCATTTAATCTTTCCTGATATTTTCTTAATTTATTCACAACTTTTTTATTTTATTCATTAAGATCAATGAAGTGTCTTTACTCTACGACTACCAAATCTAGGATTTATTTTTAAAAACTAAAATAATAATTTAAGAGCTTATATAAACCCTTTTAGTAAAAAAGTATAAGATTATTCTTAAAAGTCAAAAACTAAAATGTAAATTTGGAAAAGATATATAAAAAAGCTGACTTTTACATTTTTATTGGAATTGTAACACTCACGAAAACATGTTTACATATTGAATTATGTTTATAAATTTGTTGTCGCAATGTCTCTTGGTACTGGAAAGACTATTTTGCTTAAACGCATATATAATTGTAAACAGTTGATCGATTAGGTTGAGTCTTATATTAGTTAAAAATCAGAACAACAAAATGGTGTGCTTATGGTGTTTTGCAAATTGTGACTAACAAAATAATACAAACGTCCCTTTTTCTTCATCGTTTCTTATGTTTCTTTGCGGTTTTGACCGTAGAAGAATCGCATGGCCTGGTTGGTTTCTTAGAACAAGGTTTCAAAGGCTCGTTTTCATTATCCTTTTCCTCTTTAACATTCATTATCTCCATGATCGATCTTACTTTCGTCTGCCCTTTAGTTTCAGCTGGAAAATCTTTCCTCATGTTGTCACAGGGTTGTGAACTTGTGATGGCCGGAGAAGCACAATAGTTGCGTTCTATGTTTCCCCATCTGAACATAGAGCTAAGTTTACCTTCCAATGACTCTACAAGAAGATTCAATTCATCCATAGTGTACCGATAAAGAAAAGTCTTCCTGTCACACGGACAGGCACAGAGATTCCTCATGTGGCTCAGACACGAGTAACGATCAGCAGAACATGAACATTGAACAGCTGAAAGATGCAAATCACCGAAACACACAGAGCATTCCCTCTTGCTCACAGCATCATAACTCTTGTCTATCCTTTGCGACTTAAGTGAATTGCTAAGGAATTCACGTCTAATTTTCTCCTGCTTGATCCGTGACTACATACAAAAAAACACGAGGAAAACAAAAAGCAAAATGCATTGACTAAGTTCCTCACACTAGCCAGATTTTGGTGCATAATCTGAGGTATAAGACAGGAAAAGAAGAACGGTGAGCATACCTTAACAACGTTGGAAAATATCCCGTCCTTACCACAAGAACCACACCATGCTGTGCTTTTCTTGGACAAAGATTTTTCCCTTAGGCATTTCACAGCGTCTTTTGCAGCACTAACTAATAGCTTATCATACGATATTAAAGATTTTGTACTATTCTCTTGATTCTGCTGAACAGCTATATCCCCATGGGGCAACCAATCAGGGGGAGCAAAATTTGCTTTCTCCAAACAGTTAAAGCCACAGTCAACAGCAGAGTAATATGACCCCGGAAATATAATAACATACTGGCCTGAGTTCTGGACACACCGGGTCACTGGTACACCCTCCATGCTCAACACGTATGGAGACACTACCATCCCCTGCAAAAAGAATAGCTTCCTTGATAAAATGAACCATGAATTTGAACAGATAAAATCCACACACTGTGTTATTTCTACATCAAAAGTGGAATCATTGTTGTTCGTCACTATTCAGTCGATTTTCCTTTTGAGTTCTGAAAAGTGCGTAACTTGCATTGCTGCTTAATGTGATAACTACTTACAAAATCATGGTTCATCTTTGACTGTTCTCTTGACATCTCAGGGATTAAACTCTTCATGGTAGCCCTAAACTTAGAGCGGTGACATGCTGGTACAGAATACCACACTCTAGGAGCGCCCAAATGCAAATAGCAGAGCAAGTAGAGTCTCTCCTTCTCTGATTTCTGTTCAGCAACAGATATTCCAGGAGACAGATATGAGATTATACAAGGAAATTAGATTGCGGAACCTAAAATGCGAGATTTTTTGTTATACCTTTCAAAACCGATGCTATTTCTAGACTGGCCAGTTCTAACTAAGCTTATAGAAAATGACGATATAGTTTGGTATCAAACTTACCCACAGCTGGGAAGACAAGCACATTCCTACACTTAAGCGAGGAACACAAATTGATTCGCAGTCTTCAAATGATAGAAGGGAGCCAGGAAGCTTAGCCGTATTGTTCAGATTCCAACCTGATGTTCTGTAGTTGCAAGATTCAGATGGTTCAGACAACGGAAATCCACTGCCAAATGTTGTGGTGACTAGATCATTGCCATAAAGCACCTAATTTACACGACGTGTTAGTGCTTTCATAAATGGAAGCAGTGGACTTGAATTTGTCATTACCTCAATTTCAACAAGTGGATCCTCAACAACTTGTCTATACTCTTTTTCAATCTCGGCCATAGTTGGCTCCTTCAGTTTTAGTGATGGAGATGAGTTCTTGGAACCCAAAATCTCATCCTTTCTGCTAAAATGATTTTTCTTGTATGAATCTGCAAATTTCTTAAAGCTCCCCAAAGTATGCTTAGGACCACGTTCTATTCTACAAAACTTAACCTTCTCAGATGCAGTATCATCACTCTCCGCCTCAGCTTCCTTTTTAATCTTCGGATTCTCGATACAAATTCCATCAAAGAGCTGAATTTGAGAGACAAAGCTGGAAGTCTCCCAAATCTTTTTCTCCTTGAGAAGACATGGAGGTTTCCATGAAGGAGGAGGAACAACACAACAAATTCCATAAGGCTCAGCTCTGTCACGCAAGCTTGCTATATATGAGAGCGTGTCTTTGAATTCCTGACGGTTCAGCAACTCTGGGTTAGAGGACAAGGAATATATTCCTCTGTAAGCATACATGATTGTTTACCAAAGATTATGTAAAGCAGTTGAATGCCCTAACTTGTCTTTAACATAAAGCAAAGAGAAATTACCTCCTCGGTTGGCTTAAACACAGGAGCTTCGTCAAGGACTTCAGACTCGGAGACTTTAGATAGCCGTCTTGCCCGTACCTGTGAAAAGAATTTGTAAATACTTCAGTAAAGAATGCAAAAGACTCAACATAAAATCTTGACACCTACACTCTCATACTTCAAAAAGCATAGTTGACCTGAATCTGCAAATCTAGCTCTCCAAAGTGTTCATGCTAAATCATTTAGAGCAGGAAACTAAAACCTTAAATGGCTAGTAAGGTATGGAATTCACAACAAGAAAACTTCCGGCGTAAATAATATTTTATACATCAGGTTTAATGTCTATTATCTGGCCATGCCTTAGCACACATTCCATAAAAATATCCTCTTTGAAATTAAAGAATGCTTGTGATAGGCAAAAGAACCGAGAGAAAATAAGATAATGTAACTCAATCGAAAAAACAAATGGAAAACAATATTCCTTTTCAAGAAACTGACTTCTGTCTCTAACAAGGATACTCAAAAGAGGTGTACAACCCTTGTCCGTGCGGCTGAGCCAAAAGAATTCAAACAACTCCCTACCTATACCTCTCCTCACGAGCTTATTATGGGACCTCACAAGAGCATAATAAGAAAAAACGTACGTGGATGAAAAAGAGGAAAGTGGTAGACATAGTTATGGGACCTCAGATTTCATTGGCTTTAAGGCCTCTGAGATGGGAGTTATGTGATCATGCACTATCCACGGTCGCTTAGTAAGAAACATCTTGAAACCATCTGCATCAGTTGTACCAAATCCAGTTGTCTGCTCCTGTCCCGACACCGACCTAGAATTTTCTTTGTCTGGATGTACATTCCTCAGCACAAACGTTGTTTGAGATACAAAACCTGGCGGAGTCGAATATTTGTCCATATTTCCAGATTTAGAATATGCGGGCACACCTTCAATTCAACCTTGCAGCAACCCAAAAGATTATTAAATAAAATGAACTTCGGAGGAGGTCAAGAAAGCTGCAACTTCCAGCAAAAGAAGGAAAAATCCAATGTCAGGTATAGGGTATAACCCAATTGAATAACTAGGATAAGTTGGCTGGCTAGAAAACTAATGGTGTATCAGTTATGTTTGAATCTTTCAAGTAGAGAACAATAATCCAATGTAAATACGCTAATCATCCTTAGTACCAAGATTAAACATCACAAAGACCACAGACCGAGGATTATTAACAATATGCTCTTCTTGGTTAGTCTTGGAACCTTACTCCTACATTTTCAAGAAAACTAAGCTGGATCAAATACCATAAGATAGCATCTAAACTTTCAAACTGTAGAAAACATCAATTTCTCTGGTGAAAATCGAAACAGTGTTGGATATTTGAAAGCCAATCATTACCCAAAATCGTTCTTCCTTCCTCAAAATTCAACCACTTACAAAAGATAACATGATGTGATCCGACGCCTGTAAATCAAAGCCCTAGGCTAATAATAATATAAAAACGCTTGACCTAGCAATATCGGATCCTTATAATAAAAATTCTGAAATTGGAAGAGGGAAAAGCTTATATTGATGCTGTCAAGCTAAAAAAAACGAGAAGCGAGTAGAACACATACCTGGAACGAAGTGAGATTCTAAGAAGTGAACCATCCAAAAGGAGAAGGAATGTTTAAGATTATCCAATCTTCGTGAAACAAGAAGAGCGATATATGCTGAGAAATTGTCAAATTTAGACAACCTTTTGTTCGATTAGCGATTGCATCTATGGTAATTTATTTGCTTGTCATGGTCAAAAATCAGGTCTTTTTACCAACCTGTGATAAACATCAACTCTATAAAGCCCAATCGCAAGATACAATTAGCGGCCCATACAAACGTGTAGAAAAGTAAATAATAATTTATAGATATTATTAACCTTTTGTCTCAAAATTACACTTAATTGTTTACTAATTTTATAAACTTGTAACCGCTGCTGATATCTATTCAGGGAAATTTTGATTATTATAGCAAATAGACATTAACAGATCATCACAAAAGTAACAACTTGTGTAACAAGAGACAAGAATGAGCAGTGAAGACGAAAACTATTGCAAAAGGCTTCCTTACCACCTAAACTATTGGTACCGTTCTACTATCGTTGTTGCTGTTCTCATTCTCTTCATTTTCACCGGACATTTCCTCTAGCGACTTCCCTTTAGATTCAGGTACCAAGAAAGTGAAAACGATACCCAAAAAATTAACCACACCCAACACGATAAGCGAGTTCCTGACCCCAATCCCTGGTGGGTATCCTGCATCTGTCTTGGTCTTGTCTGGACTTTGGGCCAAGTACAAGAACCCGAAAGCTCCAACCATTGCTCCTAATTTGCCTGATGCTGCAGAGATACCATGGCAGGTTGATCTGAACCTGGCTGGAAAGATCTCGGCCGGCACAACGAAGGTCGTAGCATTGGGTCCAAAGTTTGCGAAAAAGAAAGTTAGTGAGTACATGACCACGAATCCGATTCGGTTCTCTTTGTGAGTCCAGTGGTTGTATGGTATAGCGAGAGCAAACATAAAGACCGTCATGAAGAAGAATCCCATCAGCTGAATAGCGAATCTTCCAATGACGTCGATGAAAGCAACCGTGAACCAATAACCAGGTACCGTGCTACATAAAGCGATGAGGGTTTGTGCGCGAGCAATCTTGAAAACTTCTTGAATTGCGTTCATGGTTTGAGCCGGAGGAATCCACCCAATTGCGCTGAAAATATCTTTCTGGAAGAGGTTTTGACTGTAGAAAGCGATGTCGAGAAGGAACCAGGTGGACGTAGTACCGAGCAAATGAAGCCCATGGCGTTTCATGAATTCCTTGGAAAACAAACCAAAGGCTTTGGACTTATCCTTTGAGATATCTTCCACTTTCCCCTGTTCTGCCTCTATTTCCACTTGTAGAACCTTAGACATGTCAGAAGCCGCTTGCTTTGCATCTTTAGCAACCAAAGCTGTGTATCTTGCAGTTTCCGGCATCTTTGACCTCGAGTAATATGTCATTGCAGCGGGAATAGCACCAACCATCAAGATTATACGCCATACAAAATCCGCCTGAGGAACCGTGGATTCCAAGGCATCATCTGCATAGGCCGGGGCAGGGAATTTAGCTTCAAAAGCAGAGGAAATGATAATAGCGAAAATTCCACCAGCCATGATCCCAAACCCTTGCATAGCGAAAACCGCAGCGATAAACGCCCCACGAGTCTTCTTATTCGCATATTCAGACATGATCGTCGCGGATAAAGGATAATCACCACCAATACCGAATCCTAGCCAAAACCGGAAAAAACAGAGCGTTGCCATCACGGTTTTTGGTTCATGTCCGAACGAGAGACCGGAAGCTATGGAGCAAATAACCATGACCATCAACGTCATACCATAAAC
Organism: Pugionium dolabratum; assembly: GCA_018901945.1. NCBI lineage: Eukaryota > Viridiplantae > Streptophyta > Magnoliopsida > Brassicales > Brassicaceae > Pugionium > Pugionium dolabratum. The sequence goes on from JAEVFF010000157.1 coordinate 219,487, forward strand.
TTTCTTCCTCCCGAGCTTATCACCGAGCCACCCAAAAAAGAGTTGACCAGCGAGGGTTCCACAGAAGGCAACGCCATTGACAGCGGCCGCGACATTAGGGGGGAGAGTCCCAGGCTTCGTGGAACCATCCACGTGGTAATAAATGCGGCCAAGGAGCTTAGTAACGAGAGAGATGCAGAAGAGATCGTAAGCATCGGTGAAAAATCCCATTCCGGCGATTATGATCGCTGTAAAATGATACCATTGGGTTTTAGCTACATCAAGTGCGTTCAACACTTGCAACTGATCCCTAGCCATTCTTCTTCACCTCTGTAATTTCATCAAAATTCTCAATATTAGTAATCTCTAATAACATTTTTTTCGTTATGAATTCGAAACTTGTGGAATCTCTAACTTACAAAAAAACACATGAAAAATATATTGTTGAAATCTACCATTTAAAGACTCGATCGTCTAAGTAATCGTCGATTTTTCAAATAATGAAACATCTCTTTCATTTACTTTGGATATGCAAATAAGAACGAACTCGTTCCAAACAATAAAGCAGTTAGCCTAACTTGGAACTAGGTTTGGCCAGTATTTAAAACCAGATATAGAACTAAACTTTTAAATCCCACTTGAAATTTCATGTAACACTAGATAGTACCAGCACGGTACAATTTTTATTTTTTTCATATTATTAATTTGAATATTAATATTATATTAAATTTTTTGGTATATTTATATTTAAATAAAATATAGTATAAAAACATAAATTAATAAGTATGTTTGATTTTCTAAACTAACTCGTTTCCATCTTTGATGAAGTTGTATCTAGAGGCTACATCAAAGATTTGACTTAAAAGCTTTTATTTCGTCCAAAGAGGATAATAACAGATAGTGTAGGAAACAAAAACCTTGATTTTTCATTCCAACTCCAAGAAGAGGGCAAGACTTTTAAAAAATTAATATCGACTTGTATCTGAAGGATTAGAAATTTTGTAAATTGTGGAAACATACTTTAGTTCAGATACAATAGATCTTTCAATTTACAATAAAACGATTATAAATTGTTCAAGAAAAACTTTTTCATCCATGACAACCATCTCAAAAGTCTCACTACTATTGAGAAATTGTTTCCGTAATTTTAAAATCTTCACTCTGATTTTCCATTGCGTTTTGAATGGTTTCAGAGAATAAATATCGGTAACTAAAACCATGAAAAAAAACCGAAATTGTGTATACTAATTTGTAAAGTTAGAGTGTTTGAGTTAGACGATGAAGTGAAAATAATGACCATTATATAGTGAGTTGTGCATCTAGGGGTTTCCCTAATTTAATTTTGAATTTTTTAAAATTATGCTAAAAAGTATCAATCCTTTGGAAATTTTAAATGGCAAGCCGAGTTTTAAATGGCAAGCACATAACAACAATCATCAGAAATCTTGAAAATGGTAAATTAGTGCTTAAAAGTAGAGGTTTTAAGAAATCAAATATATTTTAAAATTTTTATTGTGTTATTAAGTGGAAAACTACCCAAAATAGGAAATGACATAATGTTAAAAATAGTAATTTTTAGGTTACAATTGTAACATATAAATAGTATTGTCAAGTGGATCGGACCCGCCCCGCATGATCCGCCCCGCAGTGGATTGAAGATTTTTTTTCATAAATTTTTTTTACACGCAAAACCCACGAATCATTTTTTTAAAACCCACACCCGCCCCGCATTAATCTAGCGGGTTTGCGGGTGACCCGCGACCCGTTTTATTTTTAGTTTTTTTATATTTAATTAAAATAAATTCAAATAATAATAAATCTAAAATTAATACATCAAGTATATCAAAATTCAATATTTAAAATATCAAATTACACAAATTTTGAATATCAAGTTTGATATTAAACTGGTTTATGATTAAATTGGTTTAAGATTAAATTAGTTTATAATTAAATTGGTTTAAATTTTGATTAAATGATTTTGATCTAAAATTTGAAGGTATCCGCTAACCCGTAAAATAATAAAATGAAACACGCACCCGCCCCACTCTACCAAAACTTCGACCCGCATCAATCCCGTATATGAAAAAAAAATTTCTTCGGCCTACACCCGCCCGCAGCAGGTCAAACGGGGCGGGACCCGTGGATAATGAACCAAATTGACAGGATTAAATATAAACATATATAGAAAATCAAATATTGAACATTTATTTTAATATATACACATTTATAGAAATTAAATATGGAGTTAAAGTTAATGTTGTGATAAGATATTTTTAACAATTGTTGCAATATATAATTATTATAGAAAATTAAATATTAAAACATTTATTGCAATGATTAAATGTGTAATAGAAAATTAATATTGTCACGAAGTTAATTTTTTAAAAAATTTTATTTAATTTTTTTTATTAAAATTCCTGAGAATAAATATAGTGATTACATTTCAACAATTTTTATTTTCAATACTTCTCTTTTAATATAAAGTAGATAAAACTATAGTATAAGAAATTTATGTTATTTTTCTTCTTCAGTTGATCTCACATTTACAACCCATAAAAGTATGTTGACCGAACTCGAAGTAAGTTAACTGGCAATTTTAAAGCCAAAGTGTTCACAAGAAAAATTTAGGTGACTCTTAACTAAAAAGCCAATACATGATATTTGATTATTTTACAAGAAACCAACCAATTTATACCCAAAAACTCCAATTTTTAATTGATAAGAAAAAGTTGAAACGATGATAAAGTCAACTCCAAGTTTCTTCCAGTCCACTCTTTAATTTGTATTGAAGATATATTTATATATGTTTCCGTACTTATGTGCAACTCCATAATTCAAATAATTGATTCCTATCTGTTTGGTTTCTTTATACCGACGTTACCAATTCTTTAAGAGTAAACGAGGATATAGAGGTTTCATTTATTTATGAATTCTCAACCATTAATATTTTGTCTTTACTCTACAGTTACCCACAAAGGTTGACTTACGACATCTGAATCTGATAAAGAGGCAAGTGATAGTAAGACAACTATGTTTTGTCTTAATTGCAGACACACCAATTCAAACTACACATTTCCTATTGAAGAAGTTATAATTTTTTTAAGAAGTAATTATTTTGCAACCTTTTTCATTTTTTGTTTATTTACTTTCGGATTATACTATTTTATCATATAAATTATGTTTGTTTTTTAAAACTCTCTAGTAGACTACATAAACTAACAATGACAAACTAACGATGAATATGTTAATTTTATATGAATTATTGATATATTTTCATAATTCTATAAATAATTATTTTTACTTAAATCATGATTAATTAAACCTAATTATATTTACCAAATAATTCACATAATCCGTGAATCGCAATTAGTCAATTGGTTGGTTTTCGGATTATATTATAAGTGCAGTTAGATTCAACAGATCGTGATTTATCCAAAAATAATGATTTGTAGAATTACGAAAATATGTTAATAGTTCGTGTAAAATTAAAGTAGATGTTATTAATTTGTATAGTGTAATAGAAGGATGCAAAATTCAAGTAAAAAAGCTATGCACAAGTTGTGTAGTAAAATATTTTTATGAGGATCATGCACTAAATAAAAAAGTCCTCTAGAAAAAGAGAGAAGAGATCCACTAAAAACGTTTCGAGGTAACTAATTCTAATTAACGACCCAAGAAAGTTGGAAAACCAAACAAATTAACTAAACAAAGGAAGCTCAAATGGATCCGAAATCACACAGAGATTGAAAGAGGTACAGAAGAAGACATAACAAAAAAAAGGATATCGTCCTAACTAGAAATGATCAAACTATAGATAAACACCAGACGCATAGATTAAAAGAAAGACTTACATGAATGTACAACAATCTTCTTCTACGTGTGTGGGATCAGCTCTAACCAAGTGTGCTTTAAGTATTTGTCAGAAGACTGTACAGAGAGGATCTCTAATTTCCTTTATTTCTGGGGAAAATTTAGAGAGAAGAAGTGGAAAGAGCGTTGAAGCTACGGATGAACAAATCACAGAGTGCAAACGATTTGAAACGACCATTTATAAGCGATTTCTATGACATATTCCTTTCTCTAGTTCAGTATATTCTCCTCGCTACGACACCGTTTTGCAATCTTGTATTCTTTTTCTTCCTATTCCAAATAATCATTTTTCCTTTCTGTTTTCTACCAATTTTGTTTTTACTTCGTTTATGTATTATTAGGAGTTAATGTTTTGCTGTAATTATTATTTTATTATTATATCAAGTTATATTTTTACTCGTAGTTGACCATCAATTGTTTTTTGATACGATGATTAAATGCATGCGAATATTTAAAAATTTGGGATCTTCATCATTTAATACAATCACTAAGTACACATTACCTAGCATGTGGTTTAGCAGATAAGTTTCAAGTACTAATAAAATAGTAAATAATTATTTGGTCAACTTTTATAACAAAATTTTAATTACATAAAAAAATCCAGTTATTTCTTGACAAATATTCTTTTTGCTTATTGATTTTGATATTGTTTTGTTAAATTAATTTTTTTTTATATTTATATGCATGTATCTAACTTGTTTATTGTAAAGAAGCAATAACTGCAGCCTGCAGGATGTGTATATACAGACAACAATTAGACATGTCATTATAGTTTTAGATCCACGGATTTCACCCCATTTGACCCGTTATGAGGCGAATACGGATCGAATAAAAGAAAAATTTTATAAACGGGACGAATGCGGACTAAAGTTTTGTTACATTGGGATAAATACAAGTTGCTTTTTATTATTTTGCGGGTTAGCAGGTACTCGCTAATTTTGGATCAAAACTAGTTAACTAAAATCTAAACCAATTTAAACTCAATCCAATTTAATTTCAAACCAATTTTATCCAAACCAATTAACCAATACTATAAAACTAACAAACTAATTTGACTTAATTTGAGCTAATTTTAAATATATTTTATAAAAATTTAATTAAATGAAACGGGTCGTGAGTCATCCGCTAAACTCATCAGATTAATGCGATGTGGGTGTGGATTTTAAAAAAATAACTCGCAAATTTTACGGATAAAAAATATTTATGAAAAAAAATCTTAAACCTATCACGAAACACCGGTCAAGCGGGATGGATCCGGCCCGCTTAACATGACTAAAGTCAACAATGAATGTCAATGGTATTTAATAGTCTAGTTTTATTGGGTATGGGCGGGTATGGCCGTATGGGAATAAACACGTATTGTAAGAGATGAATAAGATTCATGATTTCTGGAATGGTCTGTTTCGTATTTGACAAGTAAGAGCCTTCAAGACATTTACAGAAATACAAATATCTTGTTAAAAGCCAAGCATATCTTTTCTTTCTCTTCCGTGACCAAACAAGTTTTAACCTTTTTTTTTAATGGCATCTCAATTTCCATCCACACTTGTATAGTTACAATAATAGTAAAGCTCTTCAAAAAAATCTTTCACGTGACAGAAACCCATGGTGGACATATAAACCATTTAATTTTTACGTATATGATTTGGCAATAAATTTGAAATGCTAAGGGACTTAGCTTACATGTGGTTTAGAATGAAGATTGGTTCTTGTAAAGTAATTTGGCTTAGAATCTGAAAGCTCAAAATTCTCATTTGGTTGATGATATTCGATAGAAACTCTATCTGTGACTGCCTCCTTCGTTGCAGATTAATATCTACTAATCTTTTTTTGTGTGTGTGTACTCTGTAATAATATGTTAAAATAATGATCATTTCATATATGAAGATTAATGTGTGTATTACTAGAAAAGTGTCACTCCTAATTAGGGGCTTTAGTTTCTGAGTATGAGGCATTCTCCAACTTTGTATGAAGTTTTAAGATTTTCCATATAGTTGTTGTAGTCCTCAATAAATGTTCTCTAATATAACAATTGACTGACAAAATATTTATTCGAAGTTGCTAACTAGAGACAAATTCGTCAATGTCATCCCAGCTACTAAATCACCATTAATATGTACCGTTAATCCTTTTAATTACATAGAAAAAAAATTAGTTAAAAGTTGTGAAGAAATTAAATTTTCGACCAATAATAGATACATATTTTACGTTGAAAAAAGTTCACTAAAAACCAATAAGAAATTAGCGACGACTTATTTAATAGCTATACTTTTCAAGATTCTACAACTGGAGTTGTCAACCTGATTGCTCAATTACCATTCAATTTTGATGTCATTTCATACCGGATCGGGCCTGGATGCAACCGTGGTTGTCACCTTTTATATTTTTGTAAAAAAATCAATTTTTATTTTAAAAATATTATAATAAAATAATATAAAATAATTTTTTTTTCTTTTTTATTTACGACCTTGTTAAATTCAGAGCCGAGATATAATTCCGTCAAACTATTACTGAATTTACCATAGATAAATGGTAGAATTTATATGAGTTTTTTTCTTTTTTGATCGGAGAAAAATCATCAAGGAACATCAAATAAATATTTCTTTCTTTTTAAATTAAGAATCATTTTAAAATTATTTTGGTTTTAAAATGTTGTTTTAATTTTACTTTTAAAATTTCAATATATTATGTGTGAACAATCCATATTTAATATAAAATAGAGAGAAAATTAATTTAAAATTGATGGCTTAGACTGTTATCGATCAAAGTGTTGACGAGTTGATGATGTGATATTTGTTGATATATTATTGCTTACAAAGCTAACTTCTAAGTCCACAAATCACGATTCCATCGTTCACATTGAATAACGAAATGTTTAATCAATCACACTATATATTATGTCAATTATATGTTTAAATCCTATGCATAAGGAAAAACGTATACAACTACACATGACTGATTTACAAGACTATAACCATAGTTTTTTGGACTTGTTTTGGAAACATTAGACTTTATTTAAGTCTTTGAGTAAAATTTAGGTTAGAGCAATCCCATAAGAGATAGATTGAGGACCGGAAACAATTGTAGCTCCGGTTTTATTATTAGTTAATTTATCATTTTAATGGAAATTATAATATCTTTTGAATGTTTGTTTGTTTTATGTGATGGATTCATTATATGTGGCCATTTCTTTCTCTCCTCTGGCTAGGATAAACCGTATGAACCAAATTACAATGGTTTTTTGATATTTAAACTTTATAATAAAGAGTTGCTAGAAAATAAAACCCTAAATTTATTGATTTAACATTGAGATGGTCCAAACTATTTTTCTTTTGCTTTTTATATGCTGATTTATTACAAGACTATAATAAGAGTATCTTAAAATGTATAACAATATTACTTTATTAAAATATATGTTGTGTTTTTAGCTATTTAAATCACTTCGTATGATTTCTTTGTCTAAACTTTTGAAAGTCTTCAAAAATAATGTCTTCAAAAAAGTCGTTGATATTTACATGAATATGGGGTCTAGGTTCAAAAAACGATGTTCTTTGAAAATTCATATTAATGATAATGATTGTTGATTAAAATATAAATAAAAATAAAAATTTGTAATTAATTAAAATCGTCAGTATCAAACAAACGAATAACATATATTATAGTCACAATATTAACCGCAGCCGCATGTATGTACGGCGACCAAACAAATATGACTAATATTTTCTTAGAATTTACAATTATATATATATATATATATATTTTTTTTTATAACTTTTAATTAAGGGTGTACAATTATCAGTACGTATCCTACCTTACAAATACAAAAAGAAATGATCAGTATTGGATAAGAAACCACACAGCACTTTTCATTGAAAAACTAATAAAACTGAAAAATAAAAATGATAAATGATTCGATTTTAATTAGTTCACACCTAATTTAATTGAAATTGATGATCATTGAGTGAATGATTTTTGTCCTCTTTTATTTTTTTTTCATAAATCGTAGCGTCAGCAATAATAGAGTAGAGGTGTGGCATTGGTCAACGCTTTGGTCCAATAAAAAAAGGAAGGAGGATGCGTGCATGTGGTTAGGAGTAATGACCAAACCCTTAATGAATACTTTTTTTAATAATTCTTATTTGTTACTATTGTTTTAGACTTTTTGTGTTTATTAGGACAATAATTCTAACCAATTTATTATTCTTTTTGAAGTCAATCCAAAATTATTTGTTTTGGTATCATAGTAAATCAGTCTCTCAAATATGTCAAATTCGCATCTAAACCTATCATACAAGTTATAAGAATTTTGATTTGTTTTTGCTAAATTCATGTATCTAAAAATTGTAAATCTACACCATTCTATTTGAGTTTACTAATAAAAATAGAAAAATTTAAATTATTCATCTTTGTAAAATAAAAAATAGCTTAAAACTAAAAAAACTATTACTTTTAATACATGTATATGTAATTTTTAAATTAATATTATTTAAAATTATATTAATATTAATTTTTGTATATGTAAATTAAAAAAATAAAAATAATTATTTTTGTAAATTTAATAGTATTTTTTGGTTAGTTTAATAAAATATATTGATTTTTAACCAAATTAATAACAATGACATATATTATAATTATTATAATTTAAATTAATTTATATATTTATTGTGTTAATAACACGGTAACCTGATATTTATGTTAGGTAAGATGATTTCTTAGAATATTTTTTAAATAATATATTAGGGATAGTGAATAAATGGTGACAAAACTATGAAGTAAACTAGATTTATACATATTTCTTGCATGGAGAAAAATATACAAATTATATAATATTGTTTATTAGTAGATGTAAATTATATATTTATATAATTTTTGTTTTTATTTAAATTATATTAATATTAATTTTTGTATATGTAAATTAAGAAAGTAAAAATAATTATTTTTATAAATTTAATAGTATTTTTTGGTTAGGTTAATAAAATATATTGATTTTTAACCAAATTAATAACAATGATATATATTATAATTATTATAATTTAAATTAATTTATATATTTATTGTGTTAATAACACGGTAACCTGATATTTATGTTAGGTAAGATTATTTTTTAGAATATTTTTTAAATAATATATTAGAGATAGTGAATAAATGGTGACAAAACTATGAAGTAAACTAGATTTATACATATTTCTTGCATGGAGAAAAATATACAAATTATATAATATTGTTTATTAGTAGATGTAAATTATATATTTATATAATTTTTGTTTTTATTTAAATTATATTAATATTAATTTTTGTATATGTAAATTAAGAAAGTAAAAATAATTATTTTTATAAATTTAATAGTATTTTTTGGTTAGGTTAATAAAATATATTGATTTTTAACCAAATTAATAACAATGACATATATTATAATTATTATAATTTAAATTAATTTATATATTTATTGTGTTAATAACACGGTAACCTGATATTTATGTTAGGTAAGATTATTTTTTAGAATATTTTTTAAATAATATATTAGAGATAGTGAATAAATGGTGACAAAACTATGAAGTAAACTAGATTTATACATATTTCTTGCATGGAGAAAAATATACAAATTATATAATATTGTTTATTAGTAGATGTAAATTATATATTTATATAATTTTTGTTTTTATTTAAATTATATTAATATTAATTTTTGTATATGTAAATTAAGAAAGTAAAAATAATTATTTTTATAAATTTAATAGTATTTTTTGGTTAAGTTAATAAAATATATTGATTTTTAACCAAATTAATAACAATGACATATATTATAATTATTATAATTTAAATTAATTTATATATTTATTGTGTTAATAACACGGTAACCTGATATTTATGTTAGGTAAGATTATTTTTTAGAATATTTTTTAAATAATATATTAGAGATAGTGAATAAATGGTGACAAAACTATGAAGTAAACTAGATTTATACATATTTCTTGCATGGAGAAAAATATACAAATTATATAATATTGTTTATTAGTAGATGTAAATTATATATTTATATAATTTTTGTTTTTATTTAAATTATATTAATATTAATTTTTGTATATGTAAATTAAGAAAGTAAAAATAATTATTTTTATAAATTTAATAGTATTTTTTGGTTAAGTTAATAAAATATATTGATTTTTAACCAAATTAATAACAATGACATATATTATAATTATTATAATTTAAATTAATTTATATATTTATTTGAAACTCATTGTGTTAATAACACGGTAACATGACATTTATGTTAGGTAAGATTATTTTTTGAGAATGTTTTTTAAATAATATATTAGAAATAGTGAATAAATGGTGATAAAACTATGAAGTAAACAATTATAATTAGTTGGTAAATTGTTGACGCAATTAGTTTCGTACAATGTCAAAAACTATCAAAGCCCATTCGGTGAAAGTCTAAACAAAATGATACTTCAACGTACAAATCACGAAAAACCATACTATAATTCAGCTTTTGCTATAAAGAAAAATGTAGAGAATTCAAAGTTTTCGGTAATACTAAACAAAATTCAGAGAAATTATTGTTTGATATGATCGGAAAATTGACAATATATCTTATGGTTGGTAATTTATTGTTGGTCATATTCAAAAAGAATATAAAGACTAAACATTAACCTATGCGTATACACTTATGCATTATGAAGTTGGCGAAAAGCAGTGATAGTTTACACACACACCAACTTTAGAATCTAACTTTTTGCTTAAACTCAAACTAAAGATTGTCTCTTCTTCGACCGTTCGTAGCATCAAAACGTAACGGAGTCGGATTTTCACGTAACCAAAGTTATTCGTTTGTATCGCTTATACATCTATTCATAGACTACAATGTGTGTGGTTAATATATAAGTATAAAGTATTATTGTAAGAATTTTTTGATTCTAAATTAATAAATTGGGTAGATGTTATACGTTTTCTCAAATTACAAAATTCACTACGCATTTGCCAAAAATGTTAAATGACTGTAAAAGTATTCATGGTTTAGTTGTATTCATACATCTATTTTTGAACTAAAATTGTTTATGGGATCGATTTTATTTTTCTGCAATAGAATTAATTGGTTATTTAATTAATTGGTTATTTGATTATCTGTTATAATCCAAAACAATGATAAAAAAATATTATATATTTTTTAATAGTAGTATCTTAAAATAGCATATTTAAATTTTTTTTTCCAAATTTATCTTCCAAATTTAGCACTATTTTAGGTTTATTTTCCAAATTTAGCATATTAAAAATAAAATAATACAAATTATAATTTGAAAATAATTATGAGTAATACCCTAAAATAGCACCATTTTAAGTTTATCTTTCAAATTTAGCACAATAAAATTAAAATTCCCAAAATAGCATAAATTATTATGTAAAAATAATTATTTACCTTAAATAAAATATATATAAAATTAAAATATAATATTTGGACTCACTTTTTCCAATTTAGGGTTTAATTTTTTTTTATTAGGAATAAGTTTTCAATTATTTTAGTATTAAATTTGTGCTATTTTTAGAAATTTAAATGACTAGTGCTATATTTGGAACAAAAACTTGAAATAATGCTATTTTAGTCGATTGTCCAATAATTATTTAACTTAAATAAACTATATATAAAATTAAAACATAATATTTGGACTCACTTTTTCCAATTTATGGTATAATTTTTTTTCATTACGAAGAAGTTTTTAAATATTTTAGTATTAAATTTAGGGCAATTGACTAAAATAGCATCATTTCAAGTTTTTGTTCTAAATATAGCACTAGTCATTTAAATTTCCAAAAATAGCACAAATTTAATACTAAAATAATTAAAAACTTATTCCTAATGAAAACATTTTAAGCCCTAAATTGGAAAAAGTGAACTCAAACATTATGTTTTAATTTTATATATATTTTATTTAAGGTAAATAATTATTTTTACATAATAATTTATGCTATTTTAGGAATTTTAGTTTTATTGTGCTAAATTTAGAAGATAAACTTAAAATGGTGCTATTTTAGGGTATTACTCTTAAATTTATACTATTTTTGGAAATTTAAAAGGCAAATGTCTAAAATAGCATCTTTCTAAGTTTTTATTCTAAAATAGCATCATTAGTTTAAATTTCCAGTAATAACACAAATTTAACATTAAAATGCATTAAACCTATATTTTAATAGAAAAAACTTAAACTTTAAATTAGAAATAATGAACCCAAATACAATATTTTAAGTTTATGTATAATTTATTTAGAATAAATAAGTATTTTCACATAAGTATTTGTGCTATTTTTGGAAATTTAATTTTATTATGCTAGATTTGGAAGAAAAACTTTAAATTGTGCTATTTTAGAATATTAATCAAATTTTTAAATGATTAATGTTATATTTGGAATCAAAATTTGAAATAGTGATATATTAGTCAATTGCCCTATTATATTATATAATTATGATGAAATGTTTCATAATCTAAATTAACAATAATATATATCAAAATCTAATTAATTTAATTATTCTTTGTGTCTCACGTTGAACACACGTCAAAATATTATAATAAAATAAGATTCGTTAAAATTATAACGCAAATAAAACACACACAAATATATTTAAAAAGGAACTTTGAATCTTCCTATATTAATTTAAAGAGTAATATTTTAAAATAGTATCTTTTAAAGTTTTTCTTCCAAATTTAGCATCCCAAAAGTAAAATCCCAAAAATAGCACAAATAACTATATAAAAATACTTATTTACTCTAAATAAATTATACATAAACTTAAAGTATTATATTTGAATTTATTTTTTTCCAATTTAGGATTTAATTTTTTCTATTAAAATATAGTTTTAATATATTTTAATTTTAAATTTATGCTATTATTGGAAATTTAAACTAATGATGCTATTTTTAGAATAAAAACTTAAAAATGTGCTATTTTAGATAATTTCCCTAATTTAATCTCTTTAATATGTTTGTTTCAATAAATTATGAGTAATACCGTAAATTATCACTATTTTAAGTTTATATTCCAAATTTAGCATAATAAAAATAAAAGGGCAATTAACTAAAATAACACTATTTCAATTTTTTGTTCCATATATAGCATAAATCATTTAAATTTCCACAAATAGCACAAATTTAATATTAAAATAATTAAAAACTTATTTCTAATGAAAAAAATTTAAACCCTAAATTGGAAAAAGTGAATCCAAACATTATGTTTTAATTTTATATATAGTTTATTTAAGGTAAATAATTGTTTTTACATAATAATTTATGCTACTTTTGGAATTTTAATTTTAATGTGCTAAATTTGGAAGATAAACTTAAAATAGTGCTATTTTAGGGTATTACTCAAAATAAAATTGCAAAAAATAGCACAAATTATTATGTGAAAATAACTATTTACTTTAAATAAACTATATATAAAATTAAAACATAATGTTTGAGTTCAATTTTTCCAATTTAGAGTTTAATTCTTTTCATTAGGAATAAGTTTTTAATTATTTTAATATTAAATTTATGTTATTTTTAAAAATTTAAATGATTAGTGCTATATTTGGAAAAAAACTTGAAATAGTGATATTTTAATCAATTGCCCATAAATTATTTCCTACAGTTTTTTTATTAAATTACATCAATAATATCATATTATAAGGTGGCATGTTTTGGCTACAAAGTAATCATTGAAACTCAACATAAAATATGATCTTTAAGCCTCCCACGATTCCTAAGTTCAAAACCCACTCATCTTTGCATTCATGTAAGTACTAAGGAATAAAGAAAAAAGGTGAATTATGTCTCGTATAAAAACTATATATTAATTAGTGGAAGTTCCAATACCAAAGGCCATCGTTTAAAGAGTAGGTTCGCTTAACATAAAAGAAAAAAGTGTTTTATTAGCCTTCATGATTCTTTTCCAACATATCATAGCCTCATTCATTTGACCTTTTATACTATAAGATATGATGTTACTACTAAGTGAAAAGTCATGTGGAATATATTTCTTTCCTTGAAACTTCATTCATACTCTTGTTAACTTTTCTATTTAATATTCGATACGTGGATTCACAGTTAAAATCACGTTTTTAGACTTCTTCTAAGTAATAATAGCAATTTTAGTGCATATGGCAACTTTAATTAGCTTTGTGGAAACTCAAACTTAATGTGCAAACATTAATAATCAATTGAAACAAAAAGGGCCTTTCACAATATAACTAAATTTACAGTGTGATATTTGAAAAAAAATTGCGTTAAGAAGATCTAAAAGTTGAGTGAGAATCAAGAATATGCAAGAATCCGAAGTTATCTCCAACTTTGAGAGATAAATAACCATGCAAATAATATTTTTTAATTGATTTGGAGAATATAATTTAGAGTAATTCTATAAAATAGCATATTTTAAAATTTTTATCCCAAACATAGCATTATTAGTTTAAATTTTCAATAATACTATAAATTTAAAATTAAAATACATTGAAACTTCATTTTAATAGAAAATTTTAAATTCTAAATTAGAAAAATAAACTCAAATATAATGTTTTAAATTTATGTATAATTTATTTAGAATAAATAAATATTTTTACAAAATTATTTGTGTTATTTTGGAAATTTTAATTTTAAGATATTAGATTTGTAATAAAAACTTTTAAAAATTATTTTAGGGTATTACTCTATTAGGTTATGTAATATTGAGACTCAATTTAGAGAATTTCTTATGTGAACAATAAAAGAAATATGAGATACATCTTAGTTATTAACTGAAATAAAAATTATGTAGAATTATTATCTGAGATGATAAAAAAAAGATTTGGTATCAAATACCTATATTTCCTTCACAAGATCATGTTTACTTTAGGATGCGAAAATGGTTACAAAACAAATTCAATCTACAATCAGAATTCTTATCATATATGTTGTGATTTGGAATTGGCCAGATATAAAAAATTAAGATTTAAGGTTTCAGATTTCACTGTCTAATAAGTGATATTGTTGATCCACAAAAGAAAATAAGTGATATACATTGTTGAAAATGAAGAATAAATTGTTGTATTTTTGCAAAGTATATATGCTGAATTAATGGCTGCAAATTCACCATAATATCGATCATTTAGGTATATTATTATATAAGAGATTTGATATATTTTTGGTAAATAACTATTGAACAATGAGCACAATTCGTTATTTTCTAACACGTAAGTGACATACCGTTTAAAACGAAACTATGTATTTGACAAAAAATAGTTTTCTAACACAACCCTAAAAATACCAAATAAAAAACCCTAAAATAGTAAGTCGAATACCCAATAAAGTTAAAAAAGCTTTTGTCTTCCTCCACCTTTCTCTCTTGTCGAATTTTCCAGATTCTTCTCTTCTTAATCACCTTAAGGAAAAAAATCCATCTTTTATTCAATGTGTAGTTCTATGTGAGAAGATGAAGTTTGGAGACACGTTCACAGAATATCTACATGGAGAAGAGGAATGGTTCCTAGAAAAATGTCGCCATGTTGAATATAAGAAACTTAAGAAAGTGTTGAAGAAGTGTAACTCCACAAGATCTCATGATCAACACATCATCTCTTCGGCTACTTCCTTGTCTATTTCATGCCAATGCCAAACTTGTCCTTGTATGTACAATATATTCGAAATAAATATATAGAAAATGTATGTAATATGTATTGCTGTCGTCTGATCACAATGAGCACTCCTTTCACATATTTCATTTTGATAAATATATATATGTGAATGTGATAATTAATATATGTTAGGGTGTGATGAAATGTTCTTTGAAGAGTTGATGAAGGAAGCTTCTGAAATAGCAGGATGCTTCAAGTCAAGAGTTAGGCATCTTCTTCATCTTCATGTAGCCAGTGGAATGCAAAGATACATGATGCGTTTACGCAGATGTTTCACAGATGAAAAACAAGCTTTAATCGATGAAGGTCAAATATTGATTCAATACATCACGATGAACGCAATTGCCATCCGTAAAATCCTCAAGAAATATGACAAGGTTTAAGAGTTTTTTTAATACAAAACTAACTGTGTTTATACTTCAAAAAGACAAGCTCTATATATATAGTTAATATAAAATGTTTTCAGGTTCATAGCTCAGTGAATGGGAAGAATTTCAAGTTGAAAATGAGAGAAGAGCGAATAGAACTCTTACACTCACCTTGGCTCATAGAACTTGGAGCATTTTATCTCAATTCTGGTCTTGAATTAAAATCTGGAAACTTCAACAACTCCTTTGGTTGTGTCTCATGTGATAATCTCAACGAAGATGAGCCTGTAATGAAACTCATGCTTCCTAATTCAATAGAGCTTGAGTTTGATCTAACTTGCGCAATCTGCCTGGTAACCAAAAACATAAAAAATACAACTCTAGCTTAATTACTCTTTGCATTTTCATGAATTTGTTGTGAATGTTTGACAGGAAACTGTATTTAATCCTTATGCTTTAAAATGTGGTCACATATTTTGTAAAGCGTGTGTGTGCTCTGCTGCTTCTGTAATGATCTTCCAAGGCGTTAAAGCAGCTCCGCAACATTCCAAATGTCCCATCTGCAGAGAGGTTTAGTTTCTCTCTCTTGCAACATATATAACAAGTTTATACTCTTGCAACATTAACTAAATGATTCTTGCAACATTAAGTTTTGTTTCCATAAATAATTATATATATAGATAGATGTTTATATTGTTTCATTTGGTATGTAGGTTGGAGTTTACGAGGAAGCGGTTCACATGATCGAGTTGCATCTTCTGTTAAAGATACGGTGAGACAAACAAATCTCTAGTTTACATGACACCAAACGAGTATATATCACTATATATTATTTAAAAAATATTTTAACAAACAAACTTAAATTTAACGTGTGATTAACAAATATACTACGATGTCGTTGATGTGTTACATTATCAAAGAATTTTAAGACAATATTACTAAAATATAATTTATTAGACTATTTACGAAAATGGTATTAGATAAATACTAAATCTCTAATACTTCAACATAAAATGCAAACACAATGTAAAACAAAATATTAAAAATTTTAAAATTTAGTCAAACAAAATATAAAACAAAAATTTGGATTAATTAAATATTTATCACATCTATAATTCATTATCTATTTAATAATATTCTCTATCCAACATATAAACAATTTAAATTCATTTGTATAATTTGATTTTATTATATATTTTGTTTGTATAATCAAAATTGAAATTTTTAAAAAATTATTTTAAATAAAAGGTAAATTATATACGTATCTAATTTCTTTTAATAAATAAACAATTAATTATAATATATGAATATTTTTTTATTGGATCTAAATCTAATATATATATATATATATTGCAAGAAATATGGATTTATGTGTGTGTGTCTTTTCTTCCAGTAAATGCGTAAAGATTGCATAATATTTTTTTGTAGAAATAAAGAGAATTGGAAGGAGAGGATGATGGGTGAACGGTCTGAGATGGTGAAGCAGTCGAAGATGTTTTGGAATGAACAGACGAAGCAAATAATCGGTTACTAATTGTTTTCTTCTTCAGTTTTATAGTTTTTAACAACAACAAAAATGTGCTGATACTGGAAAATGAAAAAGAAACAAAAATAACTTTAATTTGTTGAGAGATAAATCAAGTTTTGTTTGTATATACTTTTGTGATGTTATTGGAAATGTCTGTTTATTACTTACTATGTTCCTAATATTGATTTTTTAGATATTTTATTGTTCATCGAGATTGATGTTTTGTGTAGTTTTAATAATTAATGTTAATTAACTGTAAACTTAAGAAATATTAATTAATATTATTTAAATATTTGAATTATTATTGGTTTATAGTTATATGTATGATTGATTAAATTATACATTTATTACAGGGTACTACAAACATAGTAAACAAAAGATTTTAAAAGCATCCAAATTTCAAGAATTAGTTGTGATGTAATCTTTTAGTATGAGTATGAGATTACATCACAAAAGATGCATAATACATATGTTATATAATTCCTTAATGCATGCGAAATATGTATGACAATCCACTAAACTACATGTTATAATTTATACTTATTTTATTATGAAATAGAGGAGAGAATTTTTCTTTAGAGAATATGCATTCATAACTAGTTGATATTATATTATGAGCAAAAATGATGGATGATAAAATTTTAAATAAATTAAAGGGCAATTGACTAAAATAGCACTATTTCAAGTTTTTGTTCCAAATATAGCACTACTCATTTAAATTTCCAAAAATAGCATAAATTTAATACTAAAATAATTGAAAACTTATTTCTAATAAAAAAAATTTAAACCCTAAATTGGAAAAAGTGAACCCAAACATTATGTTTTAATTTTATATATATTTTATTTAAGGTAAATAATTATTTTTACATAATAATTTATGCTATTTTGGGAATTTTAGTTTTATTATGCTAAATTTGAAAAATAAACTTAAAATGGTGCTATTTTAGGATATTACTCTAAATTAAAATTTTTTATCACGTGTGTTCTTTTAAATAAGATTAAATTCACATTTGTTTGTAGTTTATTTAATAATTAATTAACTTTCTTACATTAAACGAAAATATTGGAGTTGAAGTCAACATTTCTTCTTTTCTTTTTTTTTAGTTTTTAATTTTCTTCGTTCAACTAAATAATTTTATGGCAATTGTCTAAAATATCACTTTAAGATTTTTTTTGTCAAAAATAGTATCATTAGATTAAATTTTAAATAATAGTACAAATTTAATATTAAAATATATTAAAATTTTATTTTAAAAGAAAATATTAAACCTTAAATTGGAAAAAACAAAATATAATGTTTTAAATTTATGTACAATTTTGTTTAGAGTAAATAAGTATTTTTAAATAACTATTTATACTATTTTTGAAATTTTAATTTTACAATGTTAGATTTGAAACAAAATTTTAAAAAGTGTTATTTTAAAATATTATTCTAAATTTTTCTCCCAAAAATAAAAAACGCTAAAAGAAAGAGAAAGTATTGTCAATCACAAAGTCTAATGGGCAATTGACTAAAATAATATTATTTTAAGTTTTTGTTCCAAATATAGCATTAATCATTTAAATTTTTAAAAATAGCACAAATTTAATAATAAAATAATTAGAAACTTTTTTCTTAATGAAAAAAATTTAAACCTTAAATTGGAAAAATGAACCCAAATATTATTTTTTAATTTTATATATAGTTTATTTAAAGTAAATAATTATTTTCACATAATAATTTGTGCTATTTTTAGAATTTTAGTTTTAGCGTACTAAATTTGGAAGATAAACTTAAAATGGTGCTATTTTAGGGTATTACTCAAATTTTTATTATTTAAAGTAATTCCTTTATTGAAACCATAATTACTTGAATCAAACACACTTTATATTTGCTTAAGTTTAATTTTACGAATAAATTTATAAACTACTTTACTTGTTTATTTAGTTAATTATATGGAAAACATCCAGAAAAAATATAGAATTAATATGTTCTAAAACTAAAAAGGAATCATAATTTTTTTGTAAAAAAATTAAAAATATCACATGCAAAGAATAACTAAAGTTTTAATAATTATTAAGATAAAATGGGGCCTTCTAAAATTGGTCACTGTATTAAATCTCCAAATGGTCACGTGGAAAAATATAGACGGCCATGCTACAATCTTTTCTTAATCGTCATCCTCATTCTCTCGTCCCTTCTTCTCCCTCCTCGGCCTCTGTTCAGCTTATCAGACTTTCTCGGAAGCAAAATCATCGGACAAAATGTCATAATTCCACGGAGTTTCTCGAGAATTTCGCTTCCGGTGTGCGGAAGGAGAAGCTTTTAAGCGAATATTCATTCGTTTATATCAAATTTTGGAAGTAGTCATCTTCACGTTTCTTCGAGCTGTGTCTAATTTGAAGACACAGCAACATTCGATGGATTCGTTTACGTTAATGGCGCTGTTTAGTGGTTTGTGTTTTCGGTGTAGGAGAGAAACAGAGATCGCGAGAAGCTAAGAGAGATCGAAACAGAGAGAAGAAAAAGAAAATTTGGTTTTTGTGAATTTGAAAATTTTGAATGGGAAACACATGTGTGGGTCCGAATCTGAACGCTAATGGATTCCTGCAATCCGTTAGTGCCGCTGTTTGGCGAAATCAAAAGCCAGACGATAGCATCACAAAGAAGAGCGTTAATGGCAACGATGCTTTCTCCGCCCTGGATCCAGCTCCAGCGACGGGGCCGACTCGGAGTACACCACCTCCGCCGGTGAAAATGGCTGACGAAGAAGCACCCAAAAGTAACCCAGGCAAAATCGCTGAGGGCGAGGCGAATTCGAAGCCGAAGAAAGAGGCCCACATGAAACGAATGGCGAGCGCAGGTCTACAAATCGAATCGGTGCTTGGGAGGAAAACAGAGAATCTGAAGGATATCTACAGTGTGGGGAGGAAATTAGGACAAGGACAATTCGGGACGACGTTTCTATGTGTGGAGAAGAAAACGAGCAAAGAATTCGCTTGCAAAACGATCGCGAAGAGGAAGTTGACGACACCTGAGGATATAGAAGATGTCAGGAGAGAGGTTCAGATAATGCACCATTTATCTGGACATCCAAACGTGATTCAGATCGTGGGTGCTTATGAAGACGCAGTAGCTGTTCATGTTGTTATGGAGATCTGTGCAGGTGGAGAGCTATTCGATAGGATTATACAGAGAGGACATTACACGGAGAGGAAAGCTGCGGAGCTTGCAAGGATCATTGTTGGTGTTATAGAAGCTTGCCATTCTCTTGGTGTGATGCACCGTGATCTTAAGCCTGAGAATTTCTTGTTTGTAAGTGGAGATGAAGAAGCCGCACTCAAAACTATTGATTTTGGTCTCTCTGTCTTCTTTAAACCAGGTATCACAATATATCTCCTTTTAGGTGTTGGCAAAATGTTTTCTTTTTCTTGAACCATTTATTTATATATAGCTTCATGTTCTGATATCTTTCCCATACAGGAGAAACATTCAGTGATGTAGTTGGGAGCCCTTACTATGTGGCTCCAGAAGTATTACGGAAGCATTATAGTCAAGAGTGTGATGTTTGGAGTGCTGGAGTTATGATATACATCTTACTTAGTGGCGTCCCTCCGTTTTGGGATGGTAAGAAAGTTTGATTCATGCTTAATTCCAGTATGTTCATTGGTAGAATACTGATTGAATTTGTTATATGTCAGAAACGGAGCAAGGTATCTTTGAGCAGGTTTTGAATGGTGATCTTGACTTTGTATCAGAACCATGGCCTAGTGTATCAGAAAGCGCAAAAGATTTGGTGCGTCGGATGCTGATCAGAGACCCGAAGAAGCGAATGACTGCTCATGAAGTTCTCTGTAATTGTTCTTCTTCCAAATAAGTTGCATCCTTTGTTTTGAATTGATCGAGAAGAGTAAGCACATATAAAAGTCATTGTAAATGTTTAACTCTGCATGTTGCAGGTCATCCCTGGGCCAGAGTGGATGGTGTTGCTCAAGATAAACCTCTTGATTCTGCTGTCCTCAGTCGTTTGAAACAGTTTTCAGCCATGAACAAGCTCAAGAAAATTGCTATCAAGGTGAACATCAATTTAGAAAATTTCTATAATGTAATACCGAATTAGGTGTACATAATAACTAAAAACATCAGTAAACTCACTTGCTGTTATATGCGCATTCATTCAGGTGATAGCAGAAAGCTTGTCAGAGGAAGAAATAGCAGGATTGAAGCAAATGTTCAAGATGATAGATACAGACAATAGCGGACACATCACTCTCGAAGAACTCAAGAAAGGTTTGGATAGAGTTGGTGCTAACCTTAAAGATTCAGAAATATTAGGATTAATGCAAGCAGTAAGTCAACTTTTCTACTTACCTTTTAGTATATCATATAATGATATATCCAAGAATTTGGAAGAATAAAAAGAAAACAATTTCAGGCGGATATAGATAACAGTGGGACTATAGACTATGGAGAGTTTATAGCAGCGATGGTGCATTTGAACAAAATAGAGAAAGAAGACCATTTGTTCACAGCTTTCTCTTACTTTGATAAAGATGGAAGTGGTTATATAACCCGAGACGAGCTACAGCAAGCTTGCAAGCAATTCGGCTTAGCGGATGTTAATTTAGACGACATTTTACGCGAAGTCGATAAGGACAACGTAAATCAAACTAATCAATCGGCATTATTTTCTCTCAATAGTTGGAATCACATTTGTTGTTTAATGGTTAATGTAATAGTGTTGTGTGTGTGTGTGTATGTTGATATTTTATCAGGATGGAAGAATAGATTACAGTGAATTCGTGGACATGATGCAAGATTCTGGATTTAGCAAAATGGGTTCAAGGTTGAGTTGAAGAGATGACGATCCCAATTTACACTGCTTAGCATTAGTTTTCTTGAGCAGGTTTTGTCCAATGTATTCCCCAATTTTTTTTGTATTCAATTTTCTTCTTCTTTCTCATTTTTGTACTCTCCACAGTGTTTCATTCTGAAAGATACCATAATGGTAGTTCATTTTCAATTTTTAGTAGGTCGAGGTAAAACTCTAGAGAATCTTAAAAGTAAATTGTTCTCTCTGTTACATAAATTATGTCTCTGTTGATATTGATTTGTAATCTCAGGTGTTATTCCCGGTCGATCTTGGTCTATCTCCCTAAATTTTACAATGAAAGAACTCAATCTCACAAACCGGGTAGTAATGTCCATCCTTGATAAATTGATATCTTCAGGTTCTGGCCAAAATTAATGAAAATAGTTTTAAGATCCAGCCGAATTGGTAAAAACTATTTACAGGTACGCAAATGGTTGACGTGTTCTCTCTCTCTTTCTTAAACACATATAAAGCCACACTGTTACGAATGCATTTCCAATATATTCACACGTGTCACAAACCACACTGTAAACACTACACGTGTCAGATATTCACATCTTATTTAACATTAAATACTATTTCATGTATAAATATCAAATAAAATAAAATAATATCATTAAAAATTACCATAAGAGAATTTAAAAGAGAGTCAAAATTTGAAAAAGGGTTTCTCGTGAATTACTCTCGGCAAACATTCAATTCAAAGCCATTGATTGCAGTCACATTTATACTCTTCTGTTGGATGCCTTAAATGTAATATATTCATAGCATTGGTAAAGAAAAACAAATGTAATAAATTGTAATTGACGGTAACGAGAGAGAAAGAGAATGGAGATGAAATCCAAAAAACGAAACTAATAGATTAGAGAACGTGGAGGAGAAATCTTCTTTCTTTTTTTTCAAATATTTTGTCATATCTAACATAAATATTTTAACTACGACCAACTAAACCAGAAATAGATAACCAAAAGTTTCAAATTAAACATAGAACCGAAATTGACAATAAACCTGAAATCGAATCTTTCTCTAAAAAAAGGTCGTCAATCAGCTCAAATATAAACAAGAGACTGATCTCTAATTTTCCCTGCACCATTTTAGATAATTCCACGTTAGACAAACCGTTTCAAAAGGAGAGGAGAAGAATAGCCATTGGGGGTAAGATTCTTTGCCACAACAACTCCACAAGACAATGAGTAACAACTGAATATCAACACGATCAGCAGATTTCACTTAGTATTATAGTTTATGTTTTTACTATCATCACTTTAATTCTTTATTGTAATAGGTAAAGGTTGGATAGAGAACCTACATGCATACAGTTTATATACACGCCTCGGTGTGATAAAGAGAGGAATTACTTGGATCATTTGGCGTTGTTCTTGATCTCTAGAGAGTTTACTTGCAACTTCTTTCACCAGTTCTGTGTAATCAAGATGATGAAATCAGTGCTAAGAACCAAAAAAACATTGGTATCTTTACTTGTCAAAGTCATACCTGCATATCTTCCCCAGAAACACCCCCAGCTGCATCTCTATTAGATCCATCTCCGCTCTTTCCTGATCCCTTATTATCCCCCTGTCATTGTTTTCATAAAATTTCAACGAAATGTAAGATGCCAATGGGGATTCTGAAAAGAACTTCTCTTTCCCAGGGAAATTAAAAAAAAAAGGGTACTTATTTACCTCCAACTGCATCAGCATGAGGTGTTTCAGCAATCATATCAAGCGAATGAAAAGAAACAAATTAGTCTCGCGTATCAAGAAACTTGTTGGATTTATGTGTTAACAGCAAAAAAGGGAAGATAACATGTCATAAAATGCATCCTGAGAGTTCTAAATTTTTTATTTCTTGCTTCAAAGCATCCTATAGTGATACATTGCAAAGATTGCCAACACAGATTTTATGGAAGAAATTGTCAGAAGTTCTATCATGGTGAGTTCTGCTGTTATTCATAACAACTAATGTGTTGAATTTTAACAGTCTGAAAAGGGGTTAATTACCTCCCTGTACCTCGCTAGGTATATCTTTAGGGGTTCCAGATAATCCTCAAATCCTAATGTTGCCATTGCCCACAACAAATCCTCACCATTCACAGTTTTCCTTTTCTCCTTTTGGCACTTATCACTGGCCCTGATTAGCAGAAAAAGGAATTCAAAAGCCGCCATTAGAGGTAAAACAGATAACAGTCAATTGACAACTACAGTCCACTACTCATCATAAGACCAGCAAAAGAACCCAAAGCGCAGTTTCTGCACCTAATGGTCAAAGCAGCTACAGCCAAGCTTATCTAGGACGAATACATATTTCATATTTTCATAGATTACAATTTATTTCTCCATGACAAAGGGTGTGAATCTCATGTTATAAGAAACACATTCAACACAAGCAATATCCGCATAATCAAAAGCATATTTACGCCTTAAAAGAACAGAAAGGAGGAAAAAAACAAACAGATCCGAAAGATAAAAGAATCTTCGAACGGGAGCAAGAAGCACTTCTACTTCATATTTGCCTAAAATGGTTAACAGGATGACTAGATTCCAACAATATGCTTGATAGATTTAAGATAAAATATAGCAGAAGCAACTGTAAAATGGTCCATAGGAAAGCAGCTAGCTTCAGTAACTCATAACTACAATGGTTGATTAACATTGTGAAGAATCATCAACTTTGCTCTAAACTTCTAAGGACTATTTAAGCTAAAATCAAATCGCATGATAGCTTGGGAAAACGCTCACTCACATAACCAGAGCTCAAACAAAGTTACCAACTTTCAGCAAACAAAGAATAAAGAATAAAATCATCGGAGAACTGAGAATCTAAATTCTAAGGGGAGAAAAATTGTTGCCAGATCAATTGAAGATATTGATTAGAAGCATACTCGCTGGTGATGAAGCTGATGAACTCAGAGACGCATTCCTGGACAGTATCCTTTGCATCTTTTCCGATCTTCCCGTTGGGAGGCAACGCCTTCTTCATGATCCTACTGATATTAGCAATAGGAAGATAACGGTCCTGCTCCCTAACAGAGCCGCCGCTTTCTCCGCCATCTGCAGCCGGGCTTGAAGGCGTATCCGCCATTTACTACAGGGAAATATGAAATATTCAAGCATCGTTTCTAAATAGGGACATGTTCGACAAAGTAGGCAACATATGGAAATCCAAAATGGCCTACAGGTTCGAAGAGTGGAAAGCGTAGAACTTGAAATTGGGATGGTTAGGGCTTTAGAGACGTCTAATTTTCTACAAGGGAATTATCGGGTTCGCAGCTTTAGTAAGCGGCTGGTGTACATGATGGACTGTTTGTTTGCGAATCACTTACCGCAAATACCAATTGTATATTGCTTTTGACTTCAAGAATTTTAAACCGTAATTTTTAGCCTTCATTTTTATGATTAAACCATTAATATACAAAATTTACAGCCGATTTAAAACTAGGATCGGATTGTAAAACCACCAAATATGTTTTAGACTACCGTTCAACTTTAGTCTAACCGATTAAACCAAGTTTTTTAATAATAAAAATATTTAAACATAGAGATAAAAAATAAGATATTTTTGGATGAGCCATTGTAGACTATATTAACTAACCGATAATGTTTTCAATTGCTAACTTATATGTTGATATTTTGGTATATGTCATCCCATGGAAATTATCTTCGTTTTCGTTTCTTTGGAATCTGAGGGTTGGTTGGTTTTTATCATCAAAACAAGTCTCTAGGTCGAACTTGTGTCTTTACATGGTCGTGGTCCAACCGGTGGGATAAAAGATTGATTACTGACTAGCCTAGAAATGTCCGGGCAGAGCCAGTCGGTTCGAGTGAGTCACACCCCTAAACAAGAGAGTGGACGTGTTAAATAGCCTGATATTGATAGCTATAGACTCTAATCAAATTAATATATGAAAGTCCAGCTTAGCATACCTAAAACACAACAGTTGTTACACTTACAGTTTTTAATCTGTTATTCCATATGTTATGTTTCTTTCTGACATTAAATTTTCCATCAATCAACCAACAACACACCCACCTTTCTCCAGTTTTTGGATCCACCACATTTCTTCCAAGTTGCATCCTGTTTGTAAGTCGTCAAATTTCCAAAACCAATGAGCATTCAACAATAATGAAGATGGGCTCACACAACACAGTAAACTATAACCGAGTATAGTTATTACTACTACCTCATATCATTGTGGCCTATTCTTTCTCTCTGCACGATTCCAATGTGGCATATTTTCATAAGCATTGCAACTGGTTGGAACAAATGGACTCACCTGTTCAGGCAAGTCGTTGGCTAGGGAAACATTATGTGGAAGAGGCACCTTGGTCGAGGTTTTCAATCCAATATTTCTCACCGGACTCATAGTTAGAGGAACGACAGTGTTGTTTGCAAAGTTGTTCTCCAATCTTTGATTTGGAATCATGCTGGTGATATTTGGGTTTGCTTGTTTCAAAGTGTGATTCAAGTTTCGCTGTGAAGAATCCGCCAATGTACCATTGAATGGTAAGGTGTTTGGTCTTGCCAAAAGTAAAGGGTTCATTCCTGTCACTCTTTTCACAGTTTCCTCTGCCATCTTCACCTGCAAAAGTGTTAACAGAGCTAAGAACCTTAGGAAAAATGCTGGATCATAAACTTGAAGCCTTGCAGGA
The DNA here is from genome assembly GCA_018901945.1 of Pugionium dolabratum. Taxonomy (NCBI): domain Eukaryota; kingdom Viridiplantae; phylum Streptophyta; class Magnoliopsida; order Brassicales; family Brassicaceae; genus Pugionium; species Pugionium dolabratum. The sequence continues at coordinate 246,378 of JAEVFF010000157.1, forward strand.
GTCATTTTATTATCAAGGGAAACGCTTCACGGCAAAATTATAACATTGGAGGGGAGCTCAACTGAGAAATTTTGATGAAGATGAAGAGCAAAATTGATACCTTTGTTCTCAATGTTTCAATATCGGCTTTTAAGATTCTGTTATCGACAGCAGCGGTATCATACTTTTGATTCATGTCACTAAGGCGCTTAAGCAAAGTTGAATGCTCAGCCCGTAATTGGCCAACCTACAAAAATTTAAAACGTTTGTATAAATCCTTGGAAGACTTCTGAACAGAAAGACAGCATTAAGAAATGTGTCCATGCGTGAGCAACTACTGCGAGGTAGAACCTGTGTATCAAGTTCATTCATTTGTTCTTGCTTTCTTTTTCTTGAGCGCCTAGCAGATTCTCGGTTTGAAAGCATCCTGAGAATTTAGGAACTAACAAGTCAGGAAAGCCTTAACAAGAGTAGATAGTAATAATCTACTTAAATTTCGTCTCATGAACATTTACTCCTTGCAGATGTACCACCTAATTTCTGTTAAGACAAATCAAACATTATGAAACCATTCCTTTGGCTGTTTCTTTCACCATTACAACAGTAAGCCCAAGTTACAAACCTTTTCCTGAAGACTAGATTAGTATGTTTGAATATTATACAAATTCACCCGAATTTGAAAAAAGTTGAGTCCATGAACAAATAATCAATGCGAGAAATCTTGATTTAAAAAAAAGCTTCCGATTAGCATGATAAAGAGAAATATAAACTCTAATAAGATGCAAAGAAATTCAAGAAGTGTACCTCCTAGCACGCTTTATGTCAGCAGGATCAGCATTCTCTGTTGTTTCTGTATCTCCATCAAGCTCCTCGTCATCAGAATCATCTCGTGATGAACCACTGGCCGCTTGCCTGACCTGGATATCTGGTTTATTCTGTGTGCTTAATGAGTGAGAAGCACTAACACACGAAACAGCGGGTGACATTTGTGCCACAATAGGGCCTAAATGGTTAAAAAAAGGATCCATTTTTCATGTTAAAGGACAACAATTGAGGCACAATGCTACGAACAGAAAGTAGGATCTAGCAGATTGACTGTATTATTCGGTTAGCAGAATCTGAACGCATACAACATAGCACACAGCGACAAGAGATGTGAAGGTGAAACAAAAACAGTGCTGAAAACGAAACTAGGTCCATATTTAACAGAATCACTCTAATGGTGGCTCCTTAGCAGAAAAAAAACCATTACAAGCGTGAGCCCCTAAATGAGCATATTCCTTTACCACTATGATCATGAAGTAAGCAAAGAAATCACTGTCGCGTACTCAAATTAACATTGGAACGAACCTTGAGTTTGAGATCCTATCGGAGCAGGCTGCTTTTGCATACTTGATGAAGCACTCGAATCTTCCGGTTTCACAGTTGCCCCCTGCGGAAAAATCAATCACCAAACACCAATTAAAGTGTTGTTAATTCCATCAGATGTGCATCTAGGAAAACATAAGAGATGGAACAGAGACGAACACGACGCGCAACGGCAGCGCAAGCGAGTTCGAGCTTGCTCTTGAGAAACGCTTGATAGAGGTTAGGATCGATATCAACGGAAGACGACAGCGCACGATTCAGGTCCCCTGCAAGACGGCGGTCGTTTTGTTGCTTTTGTATCTCAACGACATCAGCGACATCAGATGCAGCTTCTTCCGGTCTCGAAACGGACGGCTCAGATGGAAGCTGCGAAGGTGACCGTACCATTGCGTTATCCATCGCCGAAGATGATGAGACGGGACTCCCTGTGGGAACGGATATCTCTTCGAGAAGCCTTTGCAACGCCCACTCTGATTGACTTCTGGTCATCCCGTCCGCCGGTACAAGTCCCGGAGCTGGATTCGGAGGTGGCCAGAAAGAATCGGTCAAATCATCGACGGAGAAAACAGATTTCATCGCTCTCACCTACCTAATCTCCTGAGATTTTCCAAAATCTCTCTCTATCTCTATCTCTCACTTGGAATGTCCCAAGTGGATCCGTGTAATTACAAGGACCTGCCTAAAATCAAAGGTCACACCCGGCAGTGTATTATTGGATCTTTTTATTGAAGCGACAAGATGACAAAACGTGGGTCCCACAGATATCCCTTTGAAGTGTTCCTGTTGGTGAAAATTTTATCGGATCAGAAAGGGTTAGAGGATCCAGAGACTGGACTACAAAAATAAATTGATCCAGATTTGTATCCAGATAATTAGTGTTTTTGGAAGATGAATATAAAATTTACTTAAAGGGAGATTAGTGGTAAACAGTAGTAGTGTTAGAAAGAAATCATCTGAAAAGTTAGGCAAGTGAGAAAGAAGAAAACTTTGAGTAATTTAGTGTAGGCCAGAAAATCAATGGAGTTTAGGACGCTTATGCTTGGATTTGTGGAGCTGTTGAGATGTGATGAGTTTCTTACGATTATGATAGTTATAAGATCATGATATGAATTTCAGATTCTGATCGTAATTTGATATTGTAGTAAGTGTAATCAGAGAGTTTACACAGAACAATATGAAGAGATCGAGGTTAGGAACTTCACCAATGGTATGTTTGAAGCAATACAATGAAGACTATAGACGAATCAAAGAGGCAGATCAATGAATGGGAAACTTAGGAGTTACATCTCACTTGTGACCATTATCTTTAGGGTAATGTTCTATATTCTTGCATCCTAAATTTATAAGAAATTGGACTCAAAAACTTATCCTTAAATTGGTTTTCTTCCATCTTTATTCTTTACTGTTCATAATTATTCTGATATTGTTCCATCTGATTGTTTCTCTTTTCTCGAATCGATTAATGTTCATTATCTTAGATATGGCTTCAAGGCATTTAGATCTGTTGTAATTTAACCTAAATTACATAACTATGCAAATTGATGGCAACCGTTTCGTCATCAAAATCCCTACTATATTTGTATATGGTCGCAACGAAAATATGTCTAATTAATTTCTAAGTTTTGCTGAGCATTGAGATGGAAAAATATGTTTGAAGAAGATCATTTAGCAAATACAGATAATTAGAAAAAACGATATATATATATGAACAATTCTGCAAAATAGTATTTTTTTATATAAATATAACATCATTAATTTAAATTTTTAAGTATAGTATAAATTTAACACTAAAATAAATTAAAATCTCTTTCAAATAAAAAAAATTAAAAAAAAATTGGAAAAAATGAATTCAAACTTATAATTTAATTTATATATAACTTATTTAGAAATTATTTTTACATAATAATTTGTGTTATTTAAAAATTTTAATTTTAATATACTAAAATTAGAAAAAAAAGTTAAAAAATATTGTTTTAATATATTATTTTATATTATATTTATAACCGTTTCCTATGTGAAATGTCAAACAATATAAAAACGGTATTTCTGCTGTAACACATGGAATTTTAGAGCATTTTTGTTAAATATATTTGATTGAGTATATCTTATTAGAAAAATAAAAACAAAGTAAAAATTAATTCTCAATTAAAACTTTTGATAAACTCTTTAGAGTTTTTGCACATTATGGGTTGTTTTATTTCTTTTATAATGCAAAATGTAGTTATATATTAAGTTATAATAAAATATTATATTAATAAAAAGTTGTTTCAAAAGGAAATGCTAACCACGATTGATTCGACTACCATAGTCTATCTTATCTTCGTCAAAAAAATTGAATATTCGATTATAAAACTTATAATTTCAATGCTTTGCCAAAAGATATAATTTGTCAAAGCTTATCCATCTAATTGTAGATGTCAATGTATTGGTTTTTAAAACTGGTTTGTCAAAGTTTCTGACTTTGAATCTTCAAGCTCACCGACACCGACACCGACGTATTTGATTCTATAAATTCCACTCATATTAGACATCGCAATAACAAATTAAAAGGGAAGAAAAATGTCGTCCGAATGTCCTGGTAAGTTTTTTTTTATTAGTGAATAATTCCATTTTGTTAAAGTAAATATTCTCAAAGCTTTACCAAAGCAATTATAAATGTTTAAGCTTTTCCAAATTTGATAAACGTCAAGGGAATATATATTTGGTTACATACAATTTTTGTTTCTAATTATCTTTTGGAGTTTTCATACGTACGAACGTCGGCGCGCAGGGAAGAGCGCATGGCCGGAGCTTGTGGGAACAAATGGAGACTATGCGGCATCGGTGATTGAAAGAGAGAACAAAAGAGTCGACGCAGTCGTGATTTTGGATGGAATTCCGGTGACTGGAGATTTCAGGTGCGACCGAGTCAGAGTTAGGGTTGATACAAACCGTATCGTCGTCAAAATCCCTACCGTTGGCTAAATTATATAAGAGGACCACGATGACTTTTTGTCGTAATATATGAATAATATGTAAACTATATACAGTGCATGGTTTGTTTGTGATGTAAGTTATATCGTTTGCGTCAATAATTTCGGTTTTCATTTACCGAACAGTACTATTGATCATGATGTGTCCAAAGTTAGTTATAAAGTAATGTTTGAATAAAGACAAATGTATTGTACTTTAAATCCGTCTCACCACACGTCATAACTACCGAAACAAAAGGGGAAGAAAAATTATTAGGAAAGCACCCGGTTCAAAACCAATTATCAATAAAGAAATATTTTATGTATCTTATATAACATCGTAGAAATGTAATATATTTCACATTTTAATAAACTTTTTTGAGACGTGGCGAGACACGTACTATTATATAACGTATATAATGTATTTTAATTATCGTCAATTAGTTTTGAATTGTATGGTCATTTTTGTTAATATAATATCAGAGTACAAAGTTATTCCAAGATACGATTTTTCACAACAATGGTCTTTTATATTGTAAGTGGTCCCTATTATCGTGATATGTTTGAGATTTTGATGTATATCTCGTTGATATGTCGAGAAAACGTATTAGAGTATGAAATGTTTCACATTGGAAGTTGAAATATTTATACACTAATATATAAACCGTATGTACTAATACATTTATCGTTAATTGATTTTCAATTGAATTTGGATGTTTCCTAATAAAAATTCCTAATAAAAATAGCATCCAAACTTCCTAATAATTAAGGAAATCATTTTTGGAAATGTACTTTGAAAGTGCTAAAAAGTAGGTGAAATTGAGTTGGTAGGGATAATGAAAATTCAGAAGTCCCACGTGGACTTTATATATAATGTAGTTGGAGACAGGAAAAAAATACATACAAAGAAAACGATCCTTTAGAGTAAACGTTCGATAGAGACTTTTAAGCGATGGGATCGGCGGTTCAGAAGTCGGCTTTACTGTTATGCGGAGACTACATGGAAGCCTATGAGACGATGGTTCCTCTCTATGTCCTCCAAGCGTTTGGCGTTAACGTTCACTGCGTTTCACCCAACCGCATCGCCGGCGATCGCTGCGTTATGTCAGCTCACGATTTCTTGGGCCTTGAGGTTCCATTTTCCCACTATGATCTTATGTTTCTGTTTCAGTTTTGATAACTTTGTTTTGTGATTTAGTCGATTTTGATTTTGGTGTGTATAAAAGCTATACACTGAGCTGGTGGTTGACCAATTGACTCTAAACGCCAACTTCGATGACGTCATTCCGGAGAATTACGACGTCATCATCATCCCCGGTGGACGTTTCACGGAGATTCTCAGCGCCGACGAGAAATGCGTTGACCTCGTGGCGCGATTCGCCGAATCCAATAAGCTCATCTTCACCAGCTGTCATAGTCAGGTTATGCTGATGGCTGCTGGACTCCTCGCTGGCGGTGTGAAATGCACGGCGTTTGAAAGCATGAAGCATCTGATCGAGTTCTCCGGCGGTACGTGGTGGCAACAGCCTGGGATCGAGAGCATGTTCGACATCACCGATTGCGTTAAGGACGGGAATTTTGTGAGTATGGTTGGATGGCCCACGCTTGGTCACGGGATTAAGGTTTTGCTCGATTCTCTTGGCGCCAAAATCAGCAGCTCGAAGGAGAATCAAGCTTCTGTGCTTTTCCTCATTGGGGTGGGTTCCATTTCCTCACTAAATGCGTAATTATTAGTAGATAGTTCTTGTTCTGATCATCAGATTCGTTGAGCATTACTTTATCTTGCAGTTGTGTTCGAGGATTGTGAAAATCAACTCCTCATTGATTCGTAGGAGAACATCTGAAATTGAGTGGATATTGTTTTAATTGTATTTTGTCTGTGTTTATTTTTAAGGACTATGTAGAAGACTATGGTATCAATGTCGCATTCAGAGCACTCCAAGCTTTAGGATGCAGAGTGGATGCAGTGACACCGAACAAGAAGAAGGGAGAGATGTGTGTAACAGCAGTTTATGATCTCGAAGAGGGAAGGCAACTTCCTGCAGAGAAGCGTGGACACAATTTTGTTGTGACTGCATCGTGGGACGATATATGTGTAGATGATTATGACTGTGTAGTTGTTCCGGGAGGAAGATCACCTGAGCTATTGGTAATGAATGAAAAGGCTGTCGCTTTGGTCAAGAAGTTTGCAGAGAAAGATAAGATTTTTGCAGCTATTGGACAGGGTAAATTGTTATTTGCAGCCACCGGTCTTCTTAAGGTAGATATTGCTTCTTTTAGTCTTTCTTTTTGGGAAGTAATCTGGTTTCTGGATTGTGAAAGAGCACAACAGAAAAATGCAGCTGGAGGACATAATAATAACTCAGATGTACGAAATCACAAGGCGTAAAAATGTAGTACTGAATTGAATAGTAATCGACGCAAAAAACAATTAGAATGGAATAGTAATCTTGTAGGGAATTGTGATTTCTTTGCATCGGGTGTCTCGTACTATTTATCAAATTATGTGTTACAATGTGGAATCTAGGAGCTTTCTTGGTCATATGATGTTTCAAGTTATTAAAATCCAGGGGAAGCGATGTGCGTGTGACAAGGGAATGAAGGTGATGGTGAAGGTGGCTGGAGGTGAAGCTGCTGAGTCAAAGGGATGCATGACTGACGGGAAGCTCGTGACAGCTGCATCCGCCAGAGATCTGCCTGCGTTTTTGTCTGAATTAACTACTGTTCTTGGTGTCTCTGTCATATTCTAAGTTTTTGCTAAAGGGGAAAAACCAAAAAAAAAACACCAAATAATTTGGATAATGCAACTCATCTTTCAAGCTGCATTTTAAAAGTAGAGTCAGACTGAATCGGCCTAGTGTGTTTGCTTTCGCACATATGGACTGAGAGTAATAACAGATCATACCATATATATATGTATATAGAGTTGAAACATACAAAGGTAATTCTATGGAAATGGTACAGGGTGCAGTGAATAAAGGTATCAATCAAACCAACTTGGATAAATCATCCTCTAGATTCATCTTCACTTCTTACTGAAATTCTTCTGCGTCCAAAAAATTGCAAGTAACGGGCAGAGAGCTTCGAATGATAAAAACAACGAGCATGCCCGAGAAGATAGATGCTATAAGTTATTAAGGGGAAGAAGGAATGTGTCTATTCTGACCGTTCCCTGTTCCCACCATTCTTCTGATTGTTGTACATCGGAAGAAGCCAACTAGCCCCGTGTTTCCTCTTTCCATAACACCGCCAATAAAGCACACACATTGCAATTATACAGACTATAGGAATTGCCCATCTATTCACCCAAAGATACATACAAACAAACAAATCAGTTAAAGCAGAGAGGTCGAGAGAAGTTTGGTTAGGACTAGTTTTTACCTGTCCAAGTCGAGAACGGGACTATACACGACAGTTTCCCAAGTCCCAACAATGAAATGCCAGACTGGGTTGTAATAAAGAGATTCAGCTGTCCAGAACATCCTTGTGTATGTCTCCAAGAATATGAAAAGTATCCATGCCGCCATTTCTAATAAAATGAATTTTATAATGAACCGGCCCACAACTACCATTACTAGTGAGAATGCAACCAGCCAGTTGAACAGTCGGTTATTATATTCTTTGATGAACAAAGACCGTGACTTTCCCATCATCTGCACACAAACAGCATAACTGTTAAATTTCCAATGTATTTTGTTCTTCCAAATCTGATTTCGGATGCAGCCCTATATAGATTTCCAATAAGCTACCAGAATATGAATTTCTAAGGTCAAATTGAAAGTCAATACTTCAAGCACAACATTGACGTGTATATATTACCTTAGTTAATCTTTGCTCATAATTTTGTTTTGAAGGACCAACACATTGATGTTCAAAACTTTGGTTGCAGTACACGAAACCTGCGTTAAACTTAGCCATGGAAGGGAGTCGGAGAGCCTGTAAGTGGTCCATGTCATCTTCACACTTTGTATATAGCGCCTCACATAGCTTTGACGATTGGTATTCATTTGCAAGAACAAAATTCTTATATACCTGGATAATGTTTTCAAGGCACCCGAATGTAAAGATAGTAAAAAATTGGAAATCTTATATTACGTATACTTCCAAAATCTGCCAACTCAAAATTCAGAATCATCCTTTCGTTTCATCCACTAAGCTAGTCTTAGAAAAGTCACTTAATAGAAACTCAGATTAGCATACGGATTCATACCTCCTGCATTTGTTCATCCAACTGATCCACAGATTTCTTTGCATGCTGTTTGCCAAAATGTTGTGCATCAAATGCTTTAATAGCTTCATCATGTGCCGTTTCATGGGCACTTTGGAGAGATTCTTCAGACATAGGTAGCCCCAATCTTACCATCCTCTCATTGTACAGCTTCACACATCTCTCAACAATATCTTTATTGAAAACCTCAACTAGTGACCCTGTTGATGGGATCTCTCCTTTATTTAGCGCATCCAATATCTGCAAATTAGAGCAATCAGAATTGGAATATATCAATAGGAAGCATAAAAGGGATACAAGCCATTTGTAGTGTTGCACATCAAGAAAATGTCATGCTCATCAAAAATCGGCTCACGTATTCAAATACACACTCATGTATAATAATGAAAAAAATCCTAATGTGTAATGGGATATTAATATAGTAACGAAGGGAATGAAACAGTCCAATATTATGGAAGACATGAATCACAATGATCACGTATATTTTAACATTATTACACGTATTAAAACTAAATTGCATCTACCAAGGTTTATGCAACTAGTAAAAGAAACGCATACTAAAAGCAGCCAGAATATATCATCCATCCATGAGCAGAGAAAAAATGTTTTTGTTTTTCCTCAAAAAAAAAAACGTCTACTCACATGATGTACGTAATAGCGCCAGAGAGAGCAGGCACTCATTCCTTTTATTTTCTCAAAACACACTTCCAATCATCATATTATTGCTTTCAGAAATTCAGAGCAAAAAGGCTTAAAAAGGCATACAGCAAAAAGATGGAAACTCACCTGTTCAAGGAAAGACAGAAATTCCTTTCCATTAAGTGTTTTCCCCTGCACAATCTTTGGGCGGAGAATACTAGCAACAAGCTTTTTCAATTGATCACGCCTTGCAACATAGGTAGAGTCCAGGTCTTCATCCTTCAGATCACACAGCTTAGTCCGCATGAGATGAGGCTATATAACAAAAAAGGAGCAAAGTTATCACAGAGGAAACACCTATCTAAGCATTAGCTCGAAAAAAAGAGTGTTGATCCACATCAGAGTCAGATCAGACAATTCATAATATTGCACATGAAAGAAAAAAGAATTCAGTTCGGCATGGGTTTTGCATCTAGAGTCAAATCAGACAATTCATTTGTATTCTAAGGCTTCAACAAACACTGAAAAGTAAGGATTTTGCAAAAAGTTTGGAATGGAATATAGGTAACAGCCATACTGACACAAAAACTTGTAAAGTATTTCGCAAAGACCTTTCAAGATACCCATCTTTTGACATGCACAAAGCAGCCATTTTGATCAAAGTTTCCATGTTTTTTTTTTATTTTATCTGAAAAAAAAACGGCTAGTAAATATGAAAAAACATACAATTTACTTACCTGTGGTAAGCTAAAGGCTGTGCTGTTGTCACCCATTATAGCCAAGGAATCCCGGATCTGGTTAACCTGAAAAGGGTGGATAACTAGAGTAAGTTCTTAGATACTAATGATGATAACTGGTACAATGCAGAACAAAGGAGAACATACCTGGTCAATATTTTTGTTACCTGAAAGCATAATAAACAAAAATAATCAATTACCAACGGCTGCCGCCTGAGAAATGGTCTAGGTACATCAGTTCAAGATTAGAAAAGGAACTCTGACCATCTTCATTAGGGACATGTCTGAGAGCTTCATCCACCATTTCCTTCACCGATTTCCCTTCTGCATGAAATTGGAATAGTGTTAATCATGCCTAGCTAACGTGCATAAAATTCAGAGAAAAGTGAAACATTAAAAAGGATCACAAGGACCAGCCACAGACAATACGTTGAATTATAGTACTATTTAGATTGGACTATTATGAATTTTTTTGTCGAAAGCACCATGCACTTACGCAGAAAATCACGCTGGATAAGCCACAGAAGCTTTGCCGGTTCAAAAGCAACATCTTGGCCCTACGGGATATGCAGATAATCAGAAAAAATATTTGACGAATTCCAATGATTGAAAATAACAGAAGCAGTGTTAGGGAGTACCTTTACTCTGCCAATCAAGTCGCATGAGTCAATGAAAATAGAACCTAGTCAGTATTCATAGAAGCATATTAACAAGGCTGAAATGCAGAGTACTATAGAGCAAACCTTCCATAAAATTCTTCTGCTAACTCAACAGCAAAGGAGAGCCGAGAAATATCAGCTTCACGGATCTGATGAGAATTCATATCAGAAAGAGAAGTGTAGATGAAGTTCTTTCAAACACTAGTTACTCTAAGTTACTCATCTGTATTTGCAAACTTCCTACTGACAGATCAAGAGCGCATTCAACTTCCTTTGGGTTTGCATGTCACAAACTGATTTCAACAAAACATGATTGTGCCAACTATACCGATTGATTGTGTTTTACATTGTGCCAACTATTCTGATTGATTGTGTTTTACATACATTAAATACTAAAAGGGAGGAAGATGGCAAAAATGACTAAGATTAATAAATTTGCTTCAGTTCTAAGGAAAAAGTATATTTTTCATAACCAAGGAAAATATATATAAAATTTTATTTAAGGTGTTTGATACCTAGTCCTTTCAAACACTTTGTTCTTTGGTTTTACTAGTGGCATGATAATTGACATCGATATACAGAAACCTATAAGGTTTTACTCTCTTGGGTTATAAGTATAATGTGTCTAGACGCATAAGCAATCAAACAAACACAGAGTCAGGACAACTTACGGTTTCAGGCAGATTATAGACAAGCACAGAACTCATAACCGTTGCAAGAGCAAAAATTCTGAAAATTTACCAAGATAATGATTATTCAGATCTCACGAAAACAAATGTTTAGATGAGCAAATAGTAAACTGTCTGGGTACCGGTCGTCATAAACATTTGACTTTCCAACACTTTCAAAGCCTTCAGTGTCGAGGTAAATTATGGAAGTTTTTACTCCATCAATTTCCAGCTCTATTGGTGTTCCCCATACCCAAATACCTGTTTACAACAATTAAGTGCATTCCAACCAAAAAGTTTAAAGCTTCAAATAGCAATAATATATTTGCAATTGAAGGATTATCTTTTGTTCTCAAGACATTAATGTGATACCTTTTGTTTTGGTATCACGCATGTGCCCAACACCAAAACCTGATGAAAATATTGTGAGTCAAGTATGCAAAATGAATGTTCATTACCAAAAAGTTCTATACACCACGTCCTGATATACATAATATAAGAAAATGAGAACCCAAATATTTGAGATAAGAAGCACCTTCATAACAGGAAAGGGAGAGAAGTTGATTGAGTAGAAATGATTTTCCGGAACGATAAGGGCCAATCACCTAATGTGTCAACAGCATAGGAAATAACAAGAAAAACATGAGAATAACAAAAGCAACAAATTTCTTGGTCCGAGAAAAACAGGTTCAGATAGACAGAACTACAGAACATACAAATAATTAATAATCAGTCAAACATCACTCTCACATACCGCAACAGCAGCAATAGGAGTCGTAATTCTGCTAATTGCTTCCAAACCTTCTTTGCTAAGACGAAGTTTTGTATGATTTGGATCAGGTTCGACGATAGGAAAACTGCATAAGCAACAAGGACCAGTTAGTATTAAGACGAGCCATAAAAATCTTTCCAAAGATTCTCTGCACATCACAGCCAATCACCCATCAAAAGCTGTAAAACCGTGGTTTGCTACCACATCAATGGTTTTTTATAGCAGTTACAGTTGAAGACGATTGATACTGGTCTAAAGTGATAACACTTGTTGCAGCAATGTATCTATAACAATGTTGGATTCTCATCTAGACACACAAAAAAACATTTTTTCCCCTTCAGATTGCAATGAAACAAAACCGTAGGTTCAAATATCAGTCTATAGAATGAGATCCAAGAGCACATCATCCCGACAGCAAAAACAATGTAATTTGCCTTTCCAATTGCTACAACTACAGGATGCGGTCGGAAACGAACAAAACCGAATTCCGATACGCACATTATAAGAATACAAATTTGACGAGTTTCCTGGGGGAAAATCACACACTTACGCTTGGTGAAAATTCTGGATCGAGAGAGAAGTTTGCAACAAGAGGAAGAGAGACAAGCAGAAAACAATTTCCCGGCGAGAAATCTCCATGAATTTGACCCAAGATAGAAAAGAATCCGTTATCTACCCAATTAACGTTTCAAGTCAATACGTGGAAATTGCGACCAACCCAAGGTCGTAGAATAAGGAGAAGAAGAAAGGATCTCTGAGAAGAAGGAAACCAGAGGGAGGTGGGTGTACGTGAAGAATCGTGCACACGCAGAGAGACGGAGGAAAAAGGTTGCACGAGATCTTAGTCTATGTGAGGAACACTGGATTGCAGGATTCGTAGCAAAGAGGGAAACGACGAAAACCCAAAAAAGGTTTGTCGATTTGACCCAAAGAAAAAAACATACAAATTATAAGATGTGCTGATTTGGTCTTAGAGGGTAAAATTGTAGTTTCCTACACATGGTTACGTATCAGTTATTACATTCTCGCCGCGCTTCTTTTATGTAGCACAAATGGCAAGCTGACATGTCAACAATGATAATAAGTTTCAAGAATAATTCGGTGATTACGGGTTAACATGTGACCCCATTAGGATATTTATCCATAGATAATATAAGTTCATATGGATGGCAAAATACTGAGCCCCTTCACAAGTAATACTCAATTGTCTTCTCATTTATTTGAAACAAACAAATCTTTTCTTTGATAAAAACAAACAAAACGTTAGGTTCTCAAACACATATATAATAATGCTTCCCTCAAGATTCACCTCTCTGTTTTGTCCAATATGTGATTGTGATTGTCTCAAAACAATATAATAATAAAAAGCCACTGATCAATAATAATAATAATAATCCCCAGAAAGCAACAACAATAGAGCTCGATCACACTCTCCCTTACACCAAAAAAAAGATAAGGGGAGACACATTATGAGTGTAGATGATCTTCATCAATTCATACCCTTAATGCAAAATAAACTATTAAGGGATTCGAACACTCCTATATCTCACACCTCTCTAGAGGCTTATGTATATATAAAGCTTCACACCATCTTCAGACACCGAAGACTATGGAACCTACCGATTTAGTTAACACTTCTACTGTTCCCTGCTTATCTTTTTCATCTGATGAGTTTTGATCAACACGAACATGAGGAGACAGCCACTTGGATTTGACATACTCAGCTCTCCTCCAAGGCGGTACATGAAGTCCTTTCTTCTTCAAGCTCTGCTTTGCGGCTTTAGATATAAGGATGATGATCTTCTGCAACCGATCTGCTCTACCTACAAAGATGTAAGGCAGAGTTTGTAGAATCGACTTGTATGTCTTTGTTGCTCGAGCTATTTCGAACTTTGATTTGAAATCAACGTCGATCAACAATCTCTCCCCTTTGATTATCACATCTACGTACTCATGTTCACCTGTTTCATTTCACAACAGCCACTGTATTTGTCAAGCATTCATAGCAATCTGTTTTCAGATAATTGCAACCAAAACAGAACCAATAAATTTGACAAAAGAGGGAGTTATGGATTATACCAGCAGGACAAGAAGGTGATTTCTCCCAACGAGATCTGCACAGAGCAGCATCATGGCCTAAGCTCACCAACCCATTCGCCACAATTTTCAAGCAAGATTCGTCTTTACGCTTGCTTGTTTCCACAAGCTTGGTCACATCGGCCATCAAGTTCCTCTCACAGACATTCACACAAAGGACCAAACTCTACACGTTGGATCTGAATCAATCACGTTTATGCTCACCTTTTACTGAAAAACCTATACACGAGAAAAGTTGATAAATTATACCTTGAGAATTTCGAAAGCTTCACTGGAAGAACATCTCAACCCGTCGGACCATTCAGATTCTTCGTCAGAGCTTTCCGTGCAACTCCCGGTAAAGCAGTTGCCGCGGCTAAGACCACACTTATGTGTCTCGCCGTTATCATCCTCGATGAAATTTCGAACCATCTTCGCCAAACAGACAGAGCTCGGCTCGAAATCTCCCGAGCTGCCTCTCGAAAGAGGTGCCTCAAACTCGCCGACGGTAAATTTCTCTGAGGCATTTTTCATTGTGAACTGACGCTCGAAGAGACGTTTCAGCCGCGATTTTGGCATTTGTTTCATCGTCTCCGGGAAAGGAAGCTCGTCCGATACATCGGAGTCGATCGGTCGGATTTTCATATGAAATGGCATTGTGATATCACTCAAAAGTTAATCACTGAATGAGGGGAAAAAACTCCTCTGTTTTTGAGACGAACGAAACTTGGTAATAGTCGAAGATTTAATTCTAAAGATGGGAGTATTTTTCTTGGCTTTTGCTTCCAGATCTCAAAATAAAAAAGTTCTGAGAAGGAAGAAATGTAACCTGACAAGAATTATCCCAAAATAAACGAGAAAATCCTTAACAATGATGTCAAAATTATGACCTTAACATTCACGATAAAGCATAGAATAACTTCGAAACTGGGCAACTTCAGAAAAAAATATTAAAAATATAAAAAGAGAGAAAAGAAAAACATTGCTTTAACTTTAATTCTTTAGAAACGGATTAAAGTTTCGGAGATACGCAACGAATCGAAAACGTCACACTTTATGCTTTTCTGATTACTATAACAACAATCTGACGCAAATCCCACCGTCGATTTTATCATTATCGCACTGAGATCTAACTTTGATATCTCCGAACGAAATTATCGCCGGCGATTATGGGAAACGAAAAAGCCAGAGAGAAAACCGAAATCGAAAATCGAAAATCGATAAAAGAAGCGAAACCTTCTGATCTGAAACAACGATGAGGAAGAAGAGGATAAGCTTTGTGGGGTTTTATAAAGGAAACAGGATATGATGCACACGAGGGTATCCTACGTGTCAAAATAATTCATCGACACGTGTCGTGGGATCAAGGGTTTTGGTCTTCGCACAAGGTCACAAGTGGCTAAGATCCGATGCTCTTGGTTACAAGAAGTCGAAAATACCCTTGTGATGGAGGACGTGTCTGCGACTCCATTCAGGCCGGTTTTCTTTTTAACAGATCGCTACGGAATACGTTGCGAAAGAGTGGGTAGGAAGATGACGAAAATACCCCTCCGTATTTATTGTATGTACTTTTTGCTCGTATATTCGCATATTCTTAGTATCTATCGTATTCCTAGTTTTGATTATGATCAATTGTAATTGGGGATTACAAGAATGTTATTTTATTATTAAATCAGAACGTAACAATGTACGTGTTGTTTCCATCTTCATTTCGAGAATTTGAGTTTTGTTTGCAGGCTGCTGTGATGCATGCTTAGTTTACAGTCATTTTTTTCACAGAAGTTTCACTTTGTAGTTTTCTGCGTATTAGATATTTTCAGTTTGAATGTAAATTTTCAAGAAGAGATCTGTCTGATAATGGTCTCTTACTGGTCTCTTACATTTTTTTTTTTTTTACTTTTTACGAATAAAAGCTACATAATCATATAGTTTAGTCATACAAGTTAGTATCATCACAAACACAAACACATGCAGATAAGCCTCCGCCATTACACTATCATTTGTAGATTATTCTACACGTCTTTGAAATTATAATAAACGTGTAATGTATGCACTTATCTCGGAAGTTGCAGCTTGTCCCAAGAAGCAACTCGAGAATGGTGACAATACGCCACACAAATCAAATACAACTGTCACCTCATGATTGGCCTAAAACCAAAAAAGAAATATTTATTTGATTTCTTTGGACCCATCTAATCATCTTTGAAGAAGTCGTGCCCACATCGTGTTGACAAGTCGGGAACAAGCAAAAGATCTCATCTTTTTTACTCCCAAATCTATCCAACTTCCATCCTTATATTTCTATAGATCCTTTTGTTTTCTTTCTTCAGATATTGAAACACACTAAACAATAACAAATTAAGAACAAAGATACGCTGCTCAAAAGACTTGGGAATCAACTTTTGTGGTAATTGGTGAATAATTATGTCTATGGGGAAGGAACATTTTAGCGTTAACTCTCTGAGTTATCAATCTACAAAGGAAGAAGAAGGCAACAGCTGCAAGAACAATCTCTTCTTTGGATTGTTCGACGATAATGAATCCACAAGGCTAAGAAATGGGAGTATGAAGCGACGATACATCGAGTTGGGAGATATCTACCGCAGAATTTATGAAGAACATCATGCGGACGACGATGATGAAGGATCGAGGACGGACATGAGAGTCTTGATGGTATTGGAGTATATGAGAGAACTTTACGTGAGACAACTTCAGCTGCTGAAAAAGATGTTTCCAGGTGGAGCTAAAGACGAGTTTCTTGGCTTCTTCAACAAAATCGGAGACGCTATATCTCAGTTTAAACAGGATTATCGTCCTGGTAAGTCAATGACTATGCAGAGGAGTCTAAGTGCTGGTTCTCCACGAGTCACCTCGAGAGGACTCAATTTGGGTCCAACAGATTTACGTAATGAAAGGTTTAAAGTTACGACGGTTGATGCCGGAAATGGTCCAGCTGGTGCAGCTGGTGGTGCTGCCGGAGGAGGTAAAGGTGGCTCGGCTACTGGTCAGGGCCAGACCAAGAAGTAGTCAGGCTTTTTTACATGTGGGCATGGATGATTAAACCTTATGCCATTCGGGGTCTTGCATTTCACAAGATGTTACTTTGTGCTAAATAGAATGAAATGTGATACGTATAAGTTTGGGAACAATTAAGACTTTTGAGTCAATTTCTAGTTTCTAAGATGAATTTCAATTTATTTATTTTAGTTATGTATTTTCTAGTTTGGTTTGATTTTATGTTTTAGCATACATAGATATGAAGTATCGGACTCATCCAAAGATTAGACATTGGATTTATGAAGGGACTAGATTTGATCATTGTTTATTTGTTATCTTTGGTGTATGATAAATAGCTTCTCACATTCTTTTATGTTCTTTCACTTAATACGAAATGCGTTGTTTTTTGCTTTTGTATATGATTCTGCAGTCCAACCAACGACTAATTTGGCTGCTTTGCAACACTTAGATGTAAGAAGTTGACAAGAGGTTGTGTCTTCAGTGCACATTCCCTCTCTGTGCAGCCACAAGAAAGACCAATAGAATAGGAGACACAAGAAGAATCACATATGGGAGTGTCTCACTTATTCCCATTGCCTCTCCTTCTTCCTCCGTTTTGTAATTAATTTTGTCTTTTTTGACAAAGGCTTCAAAGTAATTTTCATACCCTGGGTTTATCTGCATGAAGCTCGACCCCTTAACCTTCAACATCTCCATTGCCTACCAATGGGCAAAACAAAACTCAGCTCTTAAGCAAATATGGCCTTTCAAAAGACAAACAAAAAAACACACGAAAGGATAGAAATCACTATGACCATACATGAATTTATTGGGCCAACTCTTTTAATCATTTGGTACACAATAGTAAGGGAACAAGAAAGATTCGAATGGCTCTTGTCCGATCTTGGTCAAATGGAAAACACATATCAATAACTCATCTTGCTTGTCGTGCTTAGTTGCTATTGTACTTTTGTGGGTGTTTGAGTTACCTGAAAACTGAACATGAACTGCCTTGCTTTCTTGCTCACTCTTGGATTTGGGTGGGATAGAAGCTTCTCATACATGCCCCTTGCCTTATCTGCCCTGTCAATCACTCCAAAGTAATATTTTTATTGGATAAGAGCCAATTAAGGACAATACTTAAAAAGACTACTTTTGAGGATCTTTTATAACATCATCAAATGAGCCACCAACTTGATTAGTATAAATATGGGATGTTTAAAATGCTAGGATATCTCAAGTATTTTGTGGTTTTCTTGGGGGCGTTTTGGAGCGTGAGAGAGTTTTCAGGTTCTCTAGAACAAATCCCTGTGTCATTCTGATTTGGTAATTCTGGGTTCAGTGTCTCTAGTTCAGACAGAAATAAAACAGTTTTTGTTTTTGTTTCAAACCTTAACAATCTCATACTACACACAATGGTTGTGCTTAATCAATTATAAACAATTGTGAAGTCAACGAAGAAAAGCGAAAATGGTTTCAAGTTTTCCACAATAAAGCACCATACTTACTTTCGAAGTGAATCCTGACAAATAGACCACTGCAAAGCTGCTAATCCATGAAGCTCACTCTGCACAGCTAAACTCATATCTAGTTAGGGTCACATGTATTGTGGCGAACATAGCAACTTAAAATAACATCGGTTTCTGAAGCAGACTACTTTTGGGAATCAATGGATTAAGATATCGTTAGAGGGACACCCAATAAAATCATGAAACTAATTATGCATGATAATCAGGTTCTTAAAATGCTTTTATTGATTAAGTGGTACACTGTTATATAAGCTTGTTGAATTTTTACTCCACATACCTGCCAATGGGTAGACATATCTCATGCAGAAAAGACGGGTTAGGCATATGCAGAAGGAATAGTAGGATGTGCAGACTAATGCATAAACGCAGACGTGCATATAAGATGAATAAACCAGCTTTGAAGAAATTACCTTAAAAACTATTTTTCCCATGACCTTTTCATAGTATGGCAAAGCTTCTTTGAGTTTCCCCGAATCCATAAGTGAGTTCCCCTTGTCTAGTGCCTGTTATAATTGAAGAAAGTAAGAAATAGACGATAAGCAAAACTATTCTTAGCTAACTTGAAGCATGAAAAGGAGCAAAATATGCCTGTAGACAAAGAAAATAACTTTTTTCTAGCTTTTCATTACTCAAATGGATTTTTCAACTTTCTAGAAAATGTGGCAACGTGCAAAATGCTGAAATGAAAATATGAGAATCTACTAGAGCAAACATGCGTCCATATCACAGTTTCAGCGGAACCTATATCCTTGCTTCATATGATCTACAAATAGGATTCTAAAGACAGCGACTACAAATTTATAAAATTAAGCTTGGAGCATTCTCTTTAAGAGAAAAGGTACTCCGTAGATGAGATTTTCTCCACAAGGAAAGTTTCCAAAACTTCCACGCTTAAGAGGAAACATATGCACATGTTCGGAACAATTAACTGCAGCATCAGGTCTGTCCTCAAGTAAAAGGAGGAACAAAATGTATTGGGAGTATACCTTCTCACACTCAAGTTTGAGTGTGGGATCAATATTCAGTCCGATTGATTCCTTATAGGCAGTGAGCAACTGTTTTGTCCGTTCTTCTCTCGCAATCCTCTCTTCAGGGGTTTCAACCGAATCCCCGGGTTGGATAGTCCTTCCGCCACCAAACTTACAACCAAAAATTATATATCTCTATTATCATGAATTTGATACCACAAATGCCAACAACAAAGTATGCAGTCCAAAATCAATCAAAGTTAAGATTTGCCAAACTTTTCATCAGAAGATACCAATTCATACACGCCAAAATTGGCTTCCCACTCATGACTCATGAGCATGAATGGATCCCTTTAGAGATTCAATTTGTTCAGAAACCTAATGCAAATGCTATATGGAAAACATAGTGTTCTAGGAGACCTATATATTTTTTACTTGTCATGTAGCTTAAAACGAGGGGTATAAACCTAGCAGAGTTGATAGAAATTTACAGATCATCACAAAGAAATGAATATTCAAACAATTCAAAGAACTATCACTATCTACCTACTACAGAATATCAAGCAGATTTTATACCATAGCTCCAATTCATAATGTGCTTACTGCTATAGGTATATTGACCAACAAGTCATTTTGGTTGCATCATATTTGGCAGTAAACTAACGACACAGGATCTAAATGGAAAATCCATGATAACTTTTTGGTACTCCTACCTCTAAATCTCTGGAGTAATGGCTTTATAGATCCGAAACAACATTGGACAAACAAAGTCTTTCCCCTTGGGGTTCGAACAACTAATCAAGTTACCGTTTTAGAAATGTTGCTAGGTCTTGGGAAAACTCCCCATGTCGAAACTTTGGGCTTATATACATCAGAGTTTTCGTCCCTTTCTTGATCGAGCTCTTTGTCTGTCTCCTCAAATCTCGTTTTATCACCAACTATAAACTCCACCTCAGGCAAGTCTCCACCAGGAAAATAGTCAACAACAGGAACCAGGCCTGGTGGAAGCCCCCTTGTGCTCTTCTTATCAGCAAAACCAAGCCCGACGAAATCAATGCTGGAGACTTTCAACTCTTTCTTCTTACAATCAACATCTTCCTCAACCTTATTTGATGATTTAACAAAATTTTGTTCTGTAATACCTGACACCCCATCAGAAGCAAGATCTTGAGATCATGATTTGATTGAATTTCTACATATTAGGATGTATTAAAAACATGAACTTTGCACATATTGACAGCCTCAATAAGCATGAATGCAGCTAAAGTTTATAGGAAACAAATAGTCGAATACATTACTCCATAATCCAATAAAACCTGGTTATGTATATTTACTGCTCAAACCAACTTTTCAAAGAACAGAATGGCAACGAAAAACGCATGAATTTCACAAGAGTCTATTGAAAAGTTGCATTGATCTAGTCAAAGAAAAGCAAAACAATGCAGCAGTTCCAAAAATTTCTGCAAATTACGGTTTTACTGAACTGGGTTTAGCCTCCTGGACACCATCATCTCCAAGCCCTTTCTGTTTCTTATAATCATTAGCCTTTTGCTTAGCAAGCTTCACCGGGAGCGGCAATTCCTCGTCACCGTTATTTCTCTCAGGGTTTTCTTGCTCCGCTTTAGATTTCTTATAAGCAACGGCTTTCTTCAATGCAAGTTTCACGGGATCCACGGCGAGCTCAACCTCCGGCGAACGGTCGGACGAGGACGAATTAGGTAGCGGCAAAGATTTGTTTCGGAAAACAGAGAGCTTTAAGGATTTTGGGTGTGGAGATGGAGACAAGAAGAAAGTGGGAGTTTCGGGGAATGGAGAAGAGAGCCAAGAGTGGTTGAAAGAGGCCATGGCTTCGTCCAGAGAAGAGAAGGTTAGCCATTTTTTTTGAAGTGTGTCTCAACAGACTCGTGGTTGCAAGATGACCACTCATCCATTTGATGATTGCTCATTGATATTGTTAGATTACCTTCAACTTCCATTAATTTTATCCAAAAGCTTGTTACCACAAAGATTTATCAGCCTTAACATACAATTTTTGATAAATTCGGCACAAGAGAATGAAGCTTAAGTACATAATTCATGAAATAAAACACTTTCACATATTCTATTGGTCATCCTATTTTATCATTTCCAATATTGATTATATAAAGATAAAAGTATGTTTAGACTAAAACATTTCTAGCTCGAATTCGGCCCAAGTTCAACTGTAACTAGCGTACCCGGATTGGGTCGGGTCGTAAATACCGCCTTGTATCTTCGACGTCGACGAAATTATTCTCCACGAGGCTTAAGCCCTAAAAAGACCAGCGTACTCTCTCCACTCTCTGAGAAACTTATTCGTTTTCTGTATGTCTTGATTCCTCACTCTTCAAGAGGAAAAAGAGCTTTCGCGTAACATGACGAAGGTCTATGGAACAGGCACGTATGACTTCAAGCGCCACAGAGTGGCTGAGTATCCATTGGAGTTACCTAGCCATCCCGCTGAGAAGCCGCTTGAGTCGAAGCCTGGAACCAATTTGCCGAGCTCCATTACTTTATCTGAGATTCAGGAAGATAGGTTGACGAAAATTGCCGAGGAGAGCTGGATTAAAACCGGAGGCAAGTTGCCGGAGAAACCGTTCGATCCGGAAGTGGTGAAGAAGATTTATGTGACTGAGCTGAAGGTAACTAGTGGCCGGAAACCGGTTCCGCTTCAGCGAGTCATGATTCTGGAAGTGAGCCAGTACTTGGAGAACTATCTATGGCCGAATTTCGATTCTGAGACGGCCTCGTTCGAGCACGTCATGTCCATGATTCTTATGATTAACGAGAAGGTAAGCCTGCTCTCGTCGCATTTGACTGTTTGCAATGGATGAAACAAACATTGTTGTGGGAGTTGCAAATAATGAACTTAAAATCGCGTCACGCTTTGTAGTTCCGTGAGAATGTGGCAGCTTGGATTTGCTTTCATGATCGCGAAGATCTATTCAGAAAGTTTCTTCAGAAGGTTCTTCGCCTTAAAGAGGTTTGTGGTCTTTGTTTTGGCTAATGCTGTTCCTGTCTGATATAATTTTTAATCCTATTTGTGCTTTAAAACATTCCCTAATACCTGAACTTGGTTTATTTTCTGCGATCTGTATTAGTATTGACAGTATTCACATATACCAATTGTATATTCATATTGTTTTTTGCTTACAATTGTAGGGAAGAGACTTGACTATTTCTGAGAAGACAAATTATTTGGTCTTCATGATCAATGCGTTCCAGGTTTGTGCTGGTTCTTTAATATAATGTTTTATATAGGTAGCAAATATTTTAGATTGCTGCGGTACATGGCTCCAGATCAGAAAGACATGATATAGTAAGCAGTAATCATGGACGATATAACTCAGACTCAGTCAAAATGTTTCTCAAACAATTTGTACCCTCGTACTATCTTTGTTTTCTTCAAAATCCTCAACTATGTGATGTTACAGAGTTTGGAAGATGCGGTGGTTAATGAGACTGTTCTAAGTCTAGCAGGATTACAATCTTGGCACAGTTTGTCTTATGGACGTTTCCAGGTGGGGATGCCTTCACACAGATGTTGTTAAGGATGGTGATCTATTTTTTAGTTTCACTGATTTCGTCGTTGATTTTCACAACTGTAGATGGAGCTTTGCCTTCAACCCGATCTAATAAAAAAGTGGAAGAGGTCATCAAAGAAATGGGCAGCTGAGGCAATGTCGAAGGGAGAGCAATTTGATCCATCCTCATCACCCGAAGCAAATTTTGTTCGAGGCCTTATAGAAGAATTCGTCGAGGTAATAGGCCTGTATTTATTAGGCAGAAGTTGTCTATGTTCTTCATATATTTTACCATAGATATGCAAAATTCGAAAAAATATCCAGGTGCTTGATCACGGAGTTTTTGCGGATGAGGTTGATGATACTGCTGGATCCCAATTGGTTGATGATTCTTCTGTTTTATATTGCGAGAGATTCATGGAATTTCTCATTGATATGCTGAACCAACTTCCAACAAGAAGGTATTAATGTTTTAAAGCAGGGCATATTTGCAAGTCATTTGTAGTAGGTCAAAACCTGCATTCTAGGTGTTTTTTTTCCTGATAATGTCCTGTCGTTAATGTTGATATGCTCTGTCCATTTCGGTACTATTTATTTACTGGACCTTTTTTTTCTCAATCTTTATCTTGATTGTTACAGATACTTAAGACCTCTTGTGGCGGATATCGCAGTTGTTGCCAAATGTCGACTGAGTGTCCTATACAAACATGAAAAAGGGAAACTTTTCGCTCAACTAGTTGACTTGTTACAGTTCTACGAAAAGTTTGAAATTAAGGATCATGATGGAACACAATTAACTGATGATGAGGCACTTCAATTTCATTATGATCGTTTTATGGCTTTTCAGCTACTTGCCTTTAAGAAAATACCTAAGGTAACCATGGCTAATTAATAGATAGTTAGTTCTGCATACTAGGTTGTTGTTTTGTTATGGATGGATTTTGAAGCCTTTGATCTACCTTTTTCCTTATTCTCTAATAATTGTTTTTTGAGTCCTCTAAATTTTACACTTTTTGTTATCTTGCTTGCTTCAGCTGCAAGATCTGTCTTTGGCTAACATTGGTTCAGTTCACAAAAGTTCTGATCTTCGGAGGAGATTGTCTGCACTTTCACTTGAAGATTTAAGGGATGTTGTGTGCTCAAAGGTACATATTTGGAGAGCTCATTCTTGTTTCACATGTGAAAATATCATCTGTGGGCATTATTATACAAACTATGCCTAGTGGTTCAGGATATCATTATGGAATCTTGCTGAGGCATCTATGATGATCGGGGGTTTTCTGCTAGTTTCATTTACTAAGGGTCTTATAGCTGTGGACTTCAGTAAGCACCATTGCAAAATGGTTAGCAAAAACACAATACGAAGTCTAAGTTGGCAT
This sequence comes from Pugionium dolabratum, assembly GCA_018901945.1. NCBI lineage: Eukaryota > Viridiplantae > Streptophyta > Magnoliopsida > Brassicales > Brassicaceae > Pugionium > Pugionium dolabratum. Next base: position 270,870 of record JAEVFF010000157.1, read on the forward strand.
ACTAAGAGTTCTATGAGTTGAAAAAATGTAGAAGTCTGATATTCGCTTGTGTAAATTCCCATTGCAGAATTAGGCTAGCGTGAGAAATCAGTCAAGAGATGTATTTTTTCTGGTGGAGGTTGGAAAGAAAATATGTAATTGCATTTGCTTCTTACTGCTGCTGTCTTCTTTTGTTTTTAATAGACTTCTGTTTGCATTAAGAGTTTCATTTACGATAATATTACACCTTCCCACCTACATTAGTTCTCATTTTCATTTGCTTTTGTACAGCTTAAGCTGGTTTCAAGACATGATCCTTGGGCAGATAGTAAGGATTTTCTGACTGAGGTCGTTGTCTCCTCTTTTGAGAAGCAGCGGTCTCAGAAAGAAGCCATAAATGCTCTGCCTTTGTACCCAAATGAGCAAATCATGTGGGACGAAAGTGTTATCCCAAGCATTAACTATTCTGGGGAAGGTTGCCTTGCTCTTCCAAAGCTTAATCTTCAGTTTCTAACACTCCATGATTACCTCCTTAGAAACTTCAATCTCTTCCGTCTGGAATCTACCTATGAGATTCGTGAAGATATACAGGAAGCTGTACCACATCTTCTTGCGCACATAAATAACGAGGGAGAAACTGCTTTTCGTGGTTGGTCAAGAATGGCCGTTCCGATTAACGAATTCAAAATCTCTCAGGTGAAACAGCCTAATATTGGAGAAGAGAAGCCATCATCTGTGACTGCAGAAGTTTCCTTCAGTATTAAAAGTTACAGAACACATATAAGATCTGAATGGAATTCCCTTAAAGAGCATGATGTACTGTTTTTGCTTTGTATACGCCCTTCATTTGAGCCATTAGGTGCAGACGAAGCTGTTAAAGCAACAGTACCACAGAGGCTTGGGCTTCAGTATGTTCGTGGTTGTGAAATCATCGATATCCGTGATGAGGAAGGTAATCTGATGAATGATTTTACCAGAAGAGTTAAACGGGATGAATGGAAGCCCCCAAAAGGTGAAATGAGGACTGTGACTGTTGCTTTAGATGCTGCACAGTATCACATAGATGTTACAGACATTGCTGAAAAAGGTGCTGAGGATGTGTATAGCACATTTAATGTGCTAATGAGGAGGAAACCAAAAGAGAACAACTTCAAGGCTATTCTTGAATCTATCAGAGATCTCATGAATGAATATTGTATTGTTCCGGAGTGGTTGCATAATGTTTTTCTTGGGTATGGCAACCCTTCTGCTGCACAGTGGCCTAATATGCCAAACTTGTTGGAAACCGTGGACTTCAAAGATACTTTCCTTGATGCAAATCATCTCAGTGGAAGTTTTCCAGATTATGAGGTTAGTAATTATTTTCTTATTGTATAATGTGATCTAGAACTGCTTGTTTTTTCATGTCTCTCATACCCCGTGGACGTTAGGTATCTTTCATCAATGCGGATGGTGCTGAAGTTCTGGATCCTAGGCCTCCGTTTCGAATCACTCTTCCAAAAACATTAAAAGGGAATGCTAATGCTCTTTCTGGAAATAAGATATCTGAAGTAAAATCAGCAGACAATGTTGATATGGTGGATGTTTCCCCAAAGGAGAAACTTATTGTCGAGGCATATACCCCACCTGACCCAGGGCCTTATCCACAAGACCAGCCAAAGCAGAATTCAGTTAAATTTACTCCTACACAGGTATTACTAATTTCTACATCTCGGAGCAGTATACACATTTGATTAGGAGGACCATTTGGTTATTATGGAATTATGCTGATATGCTCATCAGCTTTTGTTATTCTTTCATTTTTTGAATGATGAGAAATTGATCATCTTAGATTTCATATATCCTTACAGAACACTCGAGTCATATGAGAATGCTATTATTCATCTTATGGGGCCTCATTGTGTTTGATATCTGAAATTTAATAACCTATAGAATTTCGTCTCTTTGACTGATTTAAATGGGAAAATATTGTTCCCATACTATTCTATATTATTTGGAGAAAGTTCAAAAGCATTTTTTTCCTTCAATGAGGGGACCTTTTCTCTCTGCTTGTTGAGAAAATACTCCAAAAATATGGTTTGGATTCAAGACGTATGGTTTTAGTTGCAACTTGTAATCAAACCATGCCTACTCTTTTCCTGCAGGTTGGAGCGATTATATCTGGTATACAGCCTGGGCTAACTATGGTGGTTGGTCCACCGGGTACCGGAAAGACTGATACAGCAGTACAAATCTTGAATGTTCTATATCACAACTGTCCTTCTCAAAGGACCTTAATTATCACTCACTCAAATCAGGCTTTGAATGATCTTTTTGAGAAGATAATGGAGGTACTACTGGCATCTCTCTGCTTTTTTAATAGATGGCGCACCTAGTGTGTGTAACGGATTCTTAAAGAAAAATGTTTCCTGGATTTGCTTTTTCAGAGGGATGTACCAGCGCGATATCTACTTCGTTTGGGTCAAGGTGAACAAGAGCTTGCCACTGATCTTGACTTTAGCAGACAAGGTCGTGTCAATGCCATGCTTGTTCGACGTTTAGAACTCCTCAGTGAGGTTGAGAGACTAGCCAGATCTCTTCAGCTTCCAGAGGATGTAGGTTATACTTGTGAAACCGCTGGGTATTTCTGGTTGCTTCATGTATATTCGCGTTGGGAGCTATTTCTTGCTGCTTGTGCAGGAAACGAAAACAATCCATCTTTTGTTCAAGATCGCTTCCCTTTCAGAGATTTCTTCTCAGATACACCTAAGCCTGTTTTTAGTGGGGAGTCATTTGAGAAAGACATGAGGGCAGCTAAAGGTTGTTTCTCTCATCTCAAGACTATGTTCCAAGAGCTAGAGGAATGTAGGGCCTTTGAACTACTCAAGTCAACTGCTGATAGAGCAAATTACCTGATGACCAAACAAGCGAAGATTGTAGCAATGACGTGTACTCATGCGGCATTGAAGAGGAGAGATTTTCTTCAGTTGGGGTTCAAGTATGATAACTTATTGATGGAAGAAAGTGCTCAGATTTTGGAAATTGAGACTTTCATACCCATGTTGCTTCAGAGGCAAGAAGATGGTCATGCACGACTCAAGCGCTGTATATTGATTGGTGATCACCACCAGCTGCCTCCCGTGGTGAAGAATATGGCTTTCCAGAAATATAGTCACATGGATCAGAGTTTGTTTACGAGGTTTGTTCGTCTTGGTATTCCTTATATTGAGCTCAATGCCCAAGGAAGAGCCAGGCCAAGCTTAGCCAAACTCTACAACTGGAGATACAGAGATTTAGGAGACCTTTCCATCGTTAAGGAAGCACCCATCTTTCATAGAGCAAATGCTGGATTTTCATATGAATATCAGTTGATAAATGTGCCTGATTATGAGGGGAAAGGAGAGTCGACACCATCCCCGTGGTTTTATCAAAATCAGGGAGAAGCCGAATATATTGTCAGTGTCTATATATACATGAGGTTGCTAGGATATCCTGCCAATAAGATATCAATATTGACGACATATAATGGGCAGAAGCTCTTAATCCGTGATGTTATCAACCGTCGATGTGTTCCCTATGCTTTCATTGGCCCGCCAAGCAAGGTAAAATATCCATAAGGATCGTGTAATGACTTGGTCTACTTTCATCGTTTTCACTTTCATCAACGTTACAATAATAAATATTCACATTTCGGTTTGATTTTGGATTGGGTTTGGTTTGGTCTTGTTTTTATGCCACTCCCTAAGGAAGGTATCTCAGAGTTAGTTTTATGTTTTGACTGTTTGGTGTTGTTTTCTCAGGTGACTACAGTTGACAAGTTCCAAGGACAACAGAATGATTTTATTTTGCTTTCTCTTGTACGAACGCGCTTTGTAGGTCATCTACGTGATGTAAGAAGGTTGGTAGTTGCAATGTCACGTGCTCGGCTTGGTTTGTATGTGTTCTGCCGCCGTTCTCTCTTTGAACAGTGCTATGAGCTGCAACCAACATTTCAACTACTTCTTAAAAGACCTGATCGTCTTGGCCTCAATTTGAATGAAAACACATCGGCGTATACAGATCGTTTGGTCGAGGAAGTTGGAAATCCTTATCTTGTTCATAATGTTGAAGAAATGGCACACATAGTTCACGATAGGATCAACGAGTTCTACAAAGTAAAGACATTAAACTTCTTTGCTTTTGTAACTGAAATTTTTTGGAAACTGGTTTGTTTCATGTTTTTTTTTTTCTTGTGGGTTGGACAGGCACAAGGCGTGTATGAGCAATACCAGAATTACATGCCACAAAATGAAGAAGACATGGAAAGTGATATAGTTGCAGGTGCAGACGGTGAACTGAAGGAGACCGATGAATCTGAGAAGAAGATGCAGCAGCTGAAGAACCAAGCTCCAGAGTTAGACGGTGTAGTTGATGAATCATCAAAGGAGATGGTTGGAATGGAAGTGGACAATGGATTTAACAGTGAGAATGGTGGAAAGGAGGCTGATGAGACTTAGAATATCAGATTAAACTTCGGGATTTTACAAATGTATCCGAACAAATTGAGTTTGTAGTTTGACATCGTTACAGACGGCTCAAGGAGTTTGTTGCTAATGTAAGGTATTTATTTGTATACTGAAATGACTTTTTGTTACGTGGAATTGAGTTTTAAACCTTTCTTTGGTACGTGATGTGATTATTATCAATGTGACTGAAAAAAACAAACATTTTTATCCATGAAAATAATAGAAACATTTTTATCCATGAAAATAATAGAAACACTTGTCCATGAAAATAATAATGTTAAGTAACGAGCGGGAGAGAGCAAATTAAGTGGTAGTATCTACTTGATTACATTTTATAGTATCTACGAAAATATAGTTAATATAATTTTACATAAATGTTTGTAAAATTGACTCGTTCTTCTATAATTATTTGTATTCTTACGCAACTAAATATATTAGAAATATGCTAGTTAAATCAAGATTATTTATTATTCTCCAAATAATAACTTACCCAACATTGAAATATTAGTGAACTGTAGAAAGGTAAAATGGGAAAAAAAATCTCGATTCCTAATTTTACTATTTTTTATGTTATTTGTTGTCTAATTAGTTGAACAAATAAAAGCGCCACGTGGTGAAACAGAGTCCCGTCCCGTCCCCGAATCTTTCTCATTTGTACCATTTTGTCCTCTTCAGATTCTTCAAATTCTCTTCTTTGTTTTTTCACTATTCTCTCAAAACCATTCGTTTCTTCTCGTTTTGCAATCGCAGATTCGTTTTTGTTTTCTCTTACATTTCAGCACAATGAATGGCTTCTCTGATAGGTACGTTTCTCTGATCGTCTTTTCATTTAACGATGCTTAAAGTAGTTTTGTTACAACACTTCGATTTCTTGAAAGTTTTTGGTCTCCAGGATCTGTGGGATTCATTACTATCACGATCTTTCGCGTATATTCGTTCTAGTATAGACCACAAAACCAAAATTCGTTAAACGATAGGCTTTAGATGGTGGTAATGATTTCTGCAAATTATGGATCTCTGGTTTTTTTTTTCTTCTATTTAATCCGTTTCGATATCGTATCTTTAAAACCGTTCGATGCAGTCTCATATCGATTTCTCAGGATTTGATATCTGTGTTCTTATTGTTCAGCTCGTTTTTTTCCATTTTTTTTGTGGAGCAGCAAACCTTCGCTTTCACATCTTGCTCCTTTAGAAGCCATTCTGTTTGATGTTGATGGAACACTGTGTGATTCAGATCCCATCCATCTTATTGCCTTTCAGGAGCTGCTTCAAGAGGTTACTTCCTTTTTCGATCATATCTTCAATTTTACAGGAAGATTTTAAAAATTGTGAACCATATGCCTTGGAACCTTAATATTTTCAGACTATCAAGTTCTTGTGTCAATTTTGCTTCTTTACTCATCTACAGATTGGTTTTAACAATGGTGTCCCAATCGATGAGAAATTCTTTATTGAGAACATTGCTGGAAAACACAATTCTGAAATTGCTGTAGCTCTGTTCCCTGATGATGTTTCAAGAGGCTTAAAATTCTGTGAGGAAAAGGAAGCTCTTTTTCGCAAGTAAGTCAAATGTCTGTGTAAACTTCTTTCAAGGTTTGAGTAAATTTGGAGTAACATTGTTTTTTTTTTTTTTTCTTTTTCTTATTGATTAGACTTGTTGCAGAAAAGATAAAGCCACTTGATGGGCTCATACAACTGACCAAATGGATCGAGGATCGCGGATTGAAACGAGCTGCTGTTACAAACGCTCCAAAAGACAACGCAGAGCTCATAATATCGAAACTTGGTCTGAATAATTTCTTTCAGGCAGTGATTCTTGGATCTGAGTGTGAATATCCCAAACCACACCCGGGGCCTTACTTGAAGGCTCTTGAAGTGCTTAACGTGTCAAAGGATCACACAATAGTGTTTGAGGACTCGATCTCTGGGATAAAAGCTGGAGTTGCAGCTGGAATGCCCGTTATTGGACTAACTACAGGTAATCCAGCAAGTCTTCTTATGCAAGCAAAACCCGCTTTTCTCATTGAGAACTATGCGGATCCAAAACTGTTGGCTGTGTTGGAAGAACTGGATAACAAGAAAAGTTCATAAAAGTCATAAAGGAATAAGTGAGGAGCTTGTCGTTGCCTCACTTGTGTGGCTCATGGAGCCCAAACATGCATGAGCAGCCTCTGAAGTTACCTTTTTCATCTTAATTGATTATTGTTGAATATATTTCTTTCGGAATATTTGACAATGGGAGCTGTCGCTCTCTATTATCTTTTGCCTCGGACATGCACAGTACTAAGTTTGATTCTGGACAATAGTAACACAAACTATGTACTCGGATCATAGCTTACTTTCACCGATTGTTTTGTATGGTAAAAACATATCGGCTTCTGAATACATTTTTGCCCATGGCTCAAAGCTAAAACCTTTTTCTTCTTGCTATGGTACAAATACAATTCAAGATGTATGAGGGTTATTACCATGTGTTTATGCAGGGTGCTTTCGACATGTTTCATATAGGTTATTTTATAAAACTTATGTCTAGAGGTAAAATAATATAGAACTATGAAATTCTAGATCATTAAGGTCTTATCTAATCCAATTAAGTGATGAAGGACGTAGTCGCAATCAAGTGCTCGAATCCTTGGATGGATACTCCTTCGGCCAGGTCCAGAAACTTTTTAGACCGGTTATTTTCGGTTTATATTAAACCGTTAATTTATACTGGTTATCAATTGATTGTATAGATATATAAACAACATTCATGTATTCTTTTACAATTAATGAAGACAATCAGTTTTATTTAGCTTCGTTCTCTAAAATGGTATCAGAGCAATAAAACGATTTTTTCTTCACTCGATTTTTTCTTTCTCGCCATTTTTTCATCTTTCTGCAGCTTCTTTCAGCTTCGATCGTTATCTCGATCGTTTCATTCTTTGAATCTCGCTTCTCCTGATATTCAAATGGCGAAGAAAGGGGCAAAAACTCGTAATCGCGCTAATTCACCTAACATCGATTCGGCAATTGTCTCTCGACAAGCTCAATCTCTGGCGATGGATGATTCTAGAGCTCGATCAAACAATTATGAACGGATCGGAACTTATACCATGCACGATTCTGATGAAAAGATTGCCTACGTTACAAATTCCTTGGACAATCCCCATAGTCCATTTTTTCTTCATGCTGCGGATAATCCAGATTTGTCTTTGGTCTCTAATAACCTGGATGGATTTAATTACAATAGCTGGCAAGTAGCTATGAAAATAGCTTTGAAATGCAAGAATTAATGGAATTTTGTAGATGGAACTCTACCTAGGCCAAATCGATCTGAAATTTTTTTCAAAATATGGAATCGGTGCAACAGTATGGTGAAATCTTGGATGTTAAACTCAGTTAATTCAGAAATCTATAATAGCATCCTATATTATGATTATGTTTATGAGATTTGGACAGATTTGTCAAAGCGTTTTCAGATTAGTAATCTTCCTCGCAAGTATCAGTTAGAGCAGGAGATTCTAAATTTTAGGCAAGGTTCCCTTGAGTTATCTGCCTACTATACTAAGATGAAAACTCTTTGGCAAAGATTGGCTAACACTAAGTCGCAAAAACGTTGCATTTGTAACTGTGGAAAGGTAGAAGAACTGTTAGAAGATGGTGAAACAAGCCGTGTAATACAGTTTCTAATGGGACTGAATGATTCTTATGCTAATATTAAAAGTCAAAATATCAGCAAGAAAAATCGTCCTAGCCTAAGTGAAATATATAACATGTTGGATCAAGATCAGAGTCAAAAGAATGTTGGAAATCACTTAAAAGAGGTCATGTTCCAACTACTGTCTTTCAAGTTGGTAGTTCAGAATCATCATATTATTTTACTACCAATGAGAAACCAGTGGTTGCAGCAAAAAATTTCCAACAGAGACCTAGACATGTTTGTAGTCACTGTGGGGCAGTAGGACATCTTAAGGATAGATGTTACAAATTACATGGTTATCCTCCTGGTTGGACAGCTAAGAAGAAATTTGGACAAAATAATCAACTGACATCAACTTCTCAAAATCAGAAAGGATTTGCAGCAAATTCCAATGCTGTTTCTAATCCTAATATAGGATCTTTAAATTCAACCGAAAAGCATAAGAATTCATAACATCTTCTAACAGATTTATCCGCAGGAAAAATCCAAGACATCATTGCGTTTCTAAGCTCAAAACTTCATAATCAAAACACTACTCCTACTCTGGATGTTTCTTCAGCCTCTACTTCAGCTCCAATACCACATATTTCTTCAATATATGGTACATTCCTTAATCTCTATTCTCCTATTCTTTATGACATGTTTGCTCATGATTCAAATGGAAATGATATCTCTCCAAACTCTTGGGTTATAGATTCAGGGGCTACTCACCATGTTAGTCACTCTAAGCATCATTTTACACAATTTAGAGAGCTAGAAAATCCCTTTGTACACCTCCCTAATGGAACTACAATGAGCATTATTGGAATAGGGGATATTAGATTAAGTGAAAAACTCATTCTCAGTGATGTTTTATTCATTCCCACATTTCGATTCAATCTTTTAAGTGTTAGTATGTTGACTAATCACTTAAATTCGATCTTTCTTTTCACTCCAACTGAATGTTTCATTCAGGACCATATTCGGGAGTCGACGATTGGTCAGGGTAGTCGATTGGCAAACTTTACATTCTGGATTGTAATGAGGCTTTCATTTCTTTACTCCTTCAAGGTAGTGTCAAACCTTCCTGTTCCTCTGTCAAATTGCCTCCTCGATTGTGGCACAATCGATTAGGTCATCCTTCAGAGTCTAGGATTGATCTACTCAAAGACATTTTATCTTTACCCAAAAACACTACAGATCATAATAAAATTTGTCATGTTTGTCCTCTTGCAAAACAGAAACATTTACCTTCCATTTCTAATCAAAACAAATGTTCCAAACTGTTTGAATTGATTCATATAGACACTTGGGGTCCTTTTGCAACAACTACTTATGATGGGTTTAAGTACTTTTTAACTATTGTTGATGATCATAGTAGAGCAACCTGGATTTATTTGATGAAATCAAAGTCTGATGTCTTATCAATTTTTCCTGGTTTCTTGAAAATGATCGAAAATCAACCTAATGTTAGTGTCAAAGCTGTTAGATTTGACAATGCTCAAGAACTAAAGTTTCATAATCTGTTTTTAGACAAGGGTACAATGTCTTTTCATTCATGTCCAGAAACACCCCAACAAAATTTTTGTGGTAGAACGTAAGCATCAACATATTTTAAATGTTGTTAGATCCTTAATGTTTCAATCCAAAGTATCTTTAGAATATTGGGGTGACTGTGTTTTGACAGCTACATTCATAATCAATAGATTCTCTACACCAGTTCTGCAAAATAAAACACCATATGAAACTTTAACTCTTAAAACTCCTGATTACAGTATTCTTAGAACCTTTGGATGTTTATGTTACACATCTACTTCTCCCAAACAACGTCATAAGTTTCAACCAAGGGCTAAAGCTTGTGTCTTTTTAGGATATCCTTCTGGTTTTAAAGGGTATAAGGTTTTAGATTTGTAGAGCAATATTATTTCCATTTCACGGCATGTCATCTTCCATGAGGAAATTTTTCCCTTTATATCTTCTACTATACCGGAAGGTATAAACACTTTCTTTCCTCATTTCTCTTTTCCTGCATCCACTGATGAACATAGGCCTTTTGCTAGTTCATCTTCTGATGATAGTTCTAATATTGAACAATCATCTTCTTAGAATACTTTGCATTCTGCACTAGATTCTCGCAGACACTCCCGGAAACCATTATATTTGCAGGACTACCATTGTTACAACCACACTTCCTCTTCTATTCCTTATCACCTCTCTCGATACATTTCTTATCATAAATTGTCACCTTCATTCAGCTCTTTTATCCATAACATCACCCTTCTTAATGAACCCCGCACCTATTCTAAGGCTAAGAAACATTCCGTATGGTGTATTGCTATGGATGAGGAGTTAAAAACCATGGAACGCACTGGTACTTGGACAATTTGTCCTTTACCTTCTGGCAAAAAGGCGATTGGGTGTAAGTATGTGTACAAAATAAAACATAAGGCAGATGGTAGTATCGAGAGTATAAGGCTCGCCTTGTTGCCAAAGGATACACACAAGAAGAGGTACTTGATTTTATGGATAATTTTTCTCCTGTTGCAAAATTAGCTACTGTTAAGATTCTTCTTGCTGTAGCTGCCAAAATGCAATGGAGCTTAACCCAAATAGATGTCTCCAATGCATTCCTTAATGGAGAAATTGATGAGGAAATTTACATGTCTCTTCCTTTGGGTTATAAACTTCCAGCAGAATATAGTGACAGAAGTGATTTGGTTTGTAAACTCCATCGTTCTATCTACGGTTTGAAATAGGCCTCGAGGCAGTGGTATTTGAAATTATCTAACACGCTTCAAGCCATGGGGTTTTCTCGATCACATGGTGATCATACCCTCTTCACTCGTTTTGATAATGATGGATTCATTGTCATCCTCGTATACGTGGATGATATCATCATTGCCAGCAGCAATTCGATGACAGTTCCTCCTCTGATTAAACTTTTTAACAATCACTTCAAGCTGCGTGATCTTGGAGAGCTTCACTATTTTCTGGGTCTTGAAATAGCTCGGACTTCGACTGGAATTTCTATCTGGCAACGCAAGTATGTGCTTGAGCTTTTACATGATACTGGTTTCATGGACAGTAAACCATCATCCATACCAATGGAGCCGCACCATTCTCTTCACAAATAGGATACTCCTTTGCTAGATAACATTGAATCTTATAGGCGGTTAATGGGCAGACTTCTATATCTCAGCATTACGCGTCCGGATATTTCTTTTGCTGTTACAAAACTCTGTCAATTCTCTGCATTTCCTCGGATGATTCACTTACAAGCTGCTCATAAGATACTTAGGTATCTTAAAGGCACTATTGGCATGGGATTGTTTTACTCATTTATTCCTAACTTCACCATTCAAGGATTTACGGATGCACATTGGGCTTCCTGCCCGGAAATTAGGCGATCGATTACTGGCTATTGTATGTACATTGGCGATGCATTGATATCTTGGAAATCGAAAAAGCAGACCACGGTTTCTTGCAGTTCTGCTGAGGCAGAATATCGGTCGATGGCTTATGGTTCTAAAGAATTGGTGTGGATTCATCATATCTTGTCTGATTTGCAGGTTCCTGCAAGATTACCATCTCTTTTTTTCTTTTATAATACTGCAGCTCTCCACATTGCTAAAAATCATGTTTTTCACGAGAGGACAAAGCATGTGGATATAGACTGTCATTTGATTCGAGAAAAGATTCTTGCTGGTTTCCTAAAGACTCTACATGTTTGATCGGAGCATCAACTTGCAGACTTGTTAACCAAACCTCTTTACCCTTCTTTGTTTCAAAGTTTGAGGTCTAAGATGGGTCTTCTCAACCTCTATGAAGCTCCATCTTGAGGAGAGGTTTTAGACTGGTTATTCTCGATTTACATTAAACCGTTAATTTATACTGGTTATCAATTGATTGTATAGATATATAAACAACATTCATGTATTCTTTTACAATTAATGAAGAGAATCAGTTTTATTTAGCTTCGTCCTCTAAAAAAACTTGTCAATAGTGGCTTTTAGGGAGGCCTACTGCACACTCAGCCTCCCAATAACTCAAGAGGCTCAAACCAATACAATTGGGGCTTTCAAGGTAACCGATCCAAGAGACCATTTTTTTTTTGTTCTTGAACTCTGACTTGTCTAGACAAACTTGGTATATCCTTCTGCCTTGGAAGTAACCTGCTTTCATCTTCTGCTTGGAGTGCTCTGATTAACCCATGGAAAGGAAAGGAATAATAGGTTACACAATAGCATCTCCTTCCTTCAGGATTCCATTTTCAAGCTCATTGATCGATCGTGATGCAACGATGACCCTTATTTATCGAAAGCGGCATAAAAGAATAATATCTCACTAATGAAAATAAAAAAATAAAAGAAATATTTCATTTTTCAAAAAGATATTAAGAATATGATATAAAAAATTTGTCTCGTTAACAATTCCTAAATAATATATAAAAGATATTGACAATTCATTCATTATTTGAATTGATCTCTAGTTTATTCAGGCTTACCTTAGCGTTCTCGTTCCCAACATTCAGTTTCATTCTGTTTTTTTGACCAATGAAACTCGTAGCTCTTATGCACTTATAATCAAACTCATATTCTTTTGATAGTATATTCACAATTTATTAGAAAAGATATGTTCGAATCTTTCCTTAAGATATGTATATTGTGGACTCGGGTGGTTATTTTAAATTAAAGCCCAAGTAAGTACAATTCTAAGCCCAAGTAAGTACAATTGTAATCCCACGTAACTACAATTATAAGCTCAAGTAAGTATAATTCTAAACCCATGTAACTACAATTCTAAGCACAATTAAATATAATTCTAAGCCCAAGTAAGTACAATTGTAACCCCACGTAAGTACAGTTCTCTGCCCAAGTAAATAAATTCTACAATTCTATGCCCAAGTCTACAATTCCAAACCCAATTAAGTCTAAGCCCAAGTAAGTACAATTGAGTAGGCGTCGGAAAAAACTTGAGTGCGCAGAGAATTGATCGCAAAGCAGATACAGAGTGAAAGAGGAAGAGGGGTTTTCCGAAGTTAAGAGATCAGGCCTTTTGAGTTTCGATGAGTTCTGGAGGAGGAATCGTTGCTGCAGCAGCAACAGCAGTAGCTCCTTCAAGCGGCGGTGGAAACGTGGAGTGGCACGTCCGACCACCAAACCCTAAAAACCCTGTTGTCTTCTTCGACGTCTCTATTGGTGGCATCCCCGCAGGTCGTATCAAGATGGAGCTCTTCGCTGACATTGCCCCCAAAACCGCTGAAAACTTCAGGTTCTTTCTCCTTTTTCTCTCCTTTTTCTCCTTTTTCTCTTGAGCTGATGCTGATTCGAAGTAAATCATTGTCTTTTGAACTTTCAGGCAGTTCTGTACAGGGGAACATAGGTATATTCGCTTTTCTACATTGGCTCATGCATTTTGTTCGTCTAAATGCTGATTTTATTGGGTTCACTTCTATCTGAAGTTACTTTGAGATTGATTTCAGGTTTTTATATCAAGTGATTTTGTTATCAAAATTGCCAGTTGTGTGTCTCCTCAAAAGCTTTTTAGATTCAGAAAGATGGGCAAATTTCCATATATTCTTGCACCTGGTGTTTCTTCCTTGCTTTAGTCTACAGTTTGTATTGTTGATGCTTATTGCTTTACTGGCTAAGCAAAGATCAAATGGTTTGGACTAATTAGGAAACTTTTCGTACCTAGTGGTCCTAATCTGGTCTTCTTTGTCGGTTTGGTCGGCTCTGAAACAAATGCAGAAAGGCTGGAAAGCCACTTGGTTACAAAGAATGTCAGTTTCATAGGGTCATCAAGGATTTTATGATTCAAAGTGGTGACTTTATCAAGGTCAGTGCCCTTTACTGAATATGATAAAGCTTTATTCTTTTCTATAGTTTTGAGTTAGTAATTAATTATGTTGGTTTTCAACTCAACTGGCACTGGTTTCTATTTATCTTGTTGATTCAGTGACTGAAGCTCTTGTTTTCTTTTCTGTGCTTACTGAATGCCCAATATGCTAAACTCTGTAGAACGATGGCAGTGGATGCATGTCAATTTATGGCCACAAGTTCGAGGATGAAAATTTTACTGCCAAACATACTGGGCCAGGATTGCTCTCGATGGTATATGCAATTGTCTTTAACAATGTGTTTAAAAATCTGAGTTAGAATTTTGTGTAGTTCCTTTCCTTGTGGTGGATATAATGAATCAATTCCCCTTAAGCAGTTCTTTATTCACGAGTCAAACTCTGTCTTTTGATATAAAACTCATGAATTTGTTCACTAATATTATGGCTTTCATTTATTTATTGTAGGCAAATAGTGGGCCGAACACAAATGGGTGCCAGGTAATTATAGTCTCATTTAATGGCTTTATGTTACCTAAGGAATGAGACAGACGTAACAAAAATATGGATAATGCAAGCAGTGAGGGTTTCGATGTATTTTATTTTGACGATGATGCTAAACTAATATATATCTCTTAAAGGGTTAAAAGGAAATAAGATTTTATAGTTGTTGGTTGGGAATGAAATGTTATCATTCTGGCTAAAATTACATTTTTGTCTTTGCATTGCAGTTCTTCATAAGCTGTGCAAAATGCGACTGGCTTGACAACAAGCATGTTGTCTTTGGGGTATGTCCTCTTTCCAAAAACACTTATTGCATGATTGGACTAAGTACATTTGCAATTTTCTTCCATTGAATTCTTAGTTCTCCCTTTGTGGTTACAACTGAGATGGTGGAATGTAATGCATGAGGCATTAGTTCATGAACCCTTATGCACATAATCTTTATTGCAAGTTCTTGTTTTGATGTACAGAGAGTGCTTGGAGATGGTTTATTAGTGGTGCGGAAGATTGAGAACGTTGCTGTTGGACCCAACAACCGGCCTAAGCTTGCTGTTGTAATTACAGAGTGTGGGGAGATGTGAAATTTCTCACCCAAAACAGTCTTTAAAATCTTTTCTGCTGAAGGAGGAATGTAGTGAGAACCCAAAGCTTATTATTTGTAAACCTTTCGCATTGTCAAAGAAGCAAATTCCCACCACGGGTTTTATAAAACATTGTCTTAGCATATAGTCATCATTCTCTTAAGCAGAGTCTCTTAATCTTTGTCTAGAGATGAATAACTTGTGAGTGAAATGAGCCACTTTATATTCCTACAAAAAAACCAATATCTGTAAAAATTCATAAGCAATGACAGAAGAACATAAAAAAACACGTTAGAGGTCTAAGCTCTTCAATTCCTAATGTAGCTTTCCAAAAGTGCAACAACTATTGTCTTTTTTTCTTATTAAATAAAATCTTTTTTATTGAATTATGGCGACGTATATTGGAAGAAAAACAAACAGGACCGTAGATCGAATAGTTTAGTCCGTGAGAAAAAGACACCAACCAAAAATTGTCAGTGCTCAAAGCTTTCTTAAACGTATACACTTTAACAATTTCACTCATCTTTGATTCTTTTTGCGCCTTATCTCAGGTTTTCGTTCTCTCCGCTCTCCTGTTTATGGTCATATTTGACTATCTATCTGTTTTGCTTTCAATTCTTCTTACAGATCGATCCCCTTCTAGTTTCCGTTACTTTTGTGATTTAATCCTCTCATAGAGTAGAGATCGTTTTGATTTTTCAATTGCTATCATTGTGTGATTCGTTCTTAGATTTTTGAGTTGGTTTCGATTTTTGGCTCTGGGTAGTTTATATCTTCGCTGCAGAATCGGAATTTTATTTCCGATCACACAAAATTGCGGAAAATCCGGTTATATATATATCCTCCATGCGAAGTTGTGTTGTTCTTCTTCTGAAGTTGATTCCATAAGAAGAAAGGATTTTGTATATTTCAGGCTTACATTACTTGCTTATTTGGGTTTTTCTGCGGGGGTATATCTTCAAAGCAAAAATGGCGTCGGCGAACAGAGAAATGGCTGTCTACTGTTTCGACACTTTGGTCTCTCACTACAACAACGAAGACACTCCCCCACCTGCCTTTGATGAAGCAAATCAGTACGTTTCTTTGAACCCTTTTATTGTCTTTTCTGCCATTCATCTTCTTATTCCTCCTCTTGGTTAATGGTTATTAAACGACATGCAAGCTCTGAATCTTTCTCAGATATGCGTGTTTAGATTCTATTTGTCTAGAAACTGGATACAGAAACTTTTGATTCTCATGTAAACAATCTCTAGACTCTAGATTCCTCTGGCTTGCAGATCCTTGTGAACCATCAATATTCTTTCTTTATGCAGATTTTGTGTGACTAATGTCAACATGAACATTCTATTTCCCAAAAATGCTTAATTTTCTTTCATGTTTTTTAAGCTCTGCCTTAACAAGCTCCCAATTCCCTTTTTACATAAATTTGCCTCACTTACACATATAATTTGAATCGTGTATATACATACGTTCTCTTGGTTTGGATTTGGATAAGGCTTAAATGCTCGTCTTCTTTAGCTCATACTTGCAGGATTGCAGCTTTTCTGTTCTATATTGAAACCTTTTACTCTCAATATTTATCTTCAGTAATGAATAGTAGAATTTATATTTAACTCTCTCTTTTGTACAGCTTTTCTTCTGTATTCAATGTTTATATTAAGGGCTTTTTTTGTGTGTCTGGGTTTAATTTGCTGAATATATGGATGTTTGGTATATCCAGAAACACATATCTTCTGTTACTCATAGTCCAATGTTTTTATTTCCGGTAGTCCATTGTTTGTCACCTGGAAGAAAATAGTGAATGGTGGCGAGCCTCGGTTGCGTGGATGTATCGGTACACTTGAAGCACGCCACCTGATCAGTGGCTTCAAGGATTATGCCTTGACGAGGTACTTACTATTCCTCACTCGTTTTGTTTTCTTTTTCCAATTCTCCTGTTTTTTCCTTGGCCAAGCACAACAATGATGTGTTTTAGTTTTTTTTTGGTTAATTGAGCTTCGTTCTTTCAAGGTTGAATTTCGTCCTCCTCAATTCTGCTTATCATATATATTGGCTTCTTAAGTTTTAGATACTGTCTATTAGCAAACTTTTCGTGTTCACTTTTCACTTATTATAATGTACTTTGTTTTGCTTGGTGCTTAAAAGGCACAACAATAGTTTAAGAGAGAGTATAGATGGATAAACATAAAATGTTAAGCAACAAACTAGTGGATAAGTACATATGTAAAAGCACAACATCATGAACATGAATAGCAATATAAATACAGTGCAAACACATAGGGCTCCAACTTCCTGTAAAGGAGCTGAGTAATTCAGTTTTGGAAATTTTGGCCTAGAAACCACCTATAAAGTACATATATGTAGGTGTAATTTGTCTATTCCTTTGGTGCTTCTCTCATAACTTGTCTGCCTTTTTTCAGTTCACGTTTTATGTTTTGTTTTATGCAATATTGCAGTGCCCTAAGGGATCGTAGGTTCCCACCAATACAGCCCAAAGAACTGCCGTTTCTGCAATGTACGGTGTCTGTCTTGACTAATTATGAAACTGCAGAGGATTATCTTGATTGGGAGGTATTCTCTTCCCTCTTCTGTTACTTCATATCAATTGCCACTCACTTTCCCACTCAGTTAACTGCTCTGTTTTGCTGAATTCATGACATTTTAATTTGAAGACACCAAATAGATTTCAGTTTGTCATTTTCTTCGTATTTGTGGATTGTCTTCCACACCTTCCCTGATTTGACTCTGAAGGTCGGAAAGCACGGTATAATAATTGAGTTCACTGAACCTGTGACTAATACAAGGCGAAGCGCCACATATTTGCCAGAAGTGCCAGCTCATGAAGGTATACAATATTCAAGATTTGTTGAAGTGAAACCTATCTTTTAAATGGCCATATGTTTTTCCTAGCGGATTCAATGGAAGTTCGTTAAATTTCAAATGAAGATATCATATTATCACATAATATGTTAGTGATAAAAACTTAGATTTGTCCTGAGAAACCCAGCATATCAAATCTTATGGGCTACTATGTTTTGTGTGCAGGCTGGACAAAGATAGAGGCAATAGATTCGCTGGTGCGCAAAGCGGGATACAATGGGGAAATAGTGGAGTCAGTGCGTAGGCGAATCCATCTAACACGATACCAGAGTACATTATTCAGCATGCATTACAGCGAATATCTTTCATACGTGAAGGCGACAAGGGGCGTTGTCCCGGTTATTAATGGGACCAACAAGCCCGCGACCGCCTTTTCCTGATTTGCACCATAAAACTACTGCAAATTGGTGCGTGATTGTTTCTGTTTCGGTCGTATTCCTAATTTATCTTGTATTCTGTTGCTCTGTTAAAAAAAAATGAAGCCTTTTCAACGAGACTTCTTTCACATTTGTGACATTGATTAAATGAAAGGAACCCTCCTAAAGGAGGGATTCACCATTGGGCTTGATTTTGACTTAACCATTGAGTTTGATTTTAACTCAACCATTGAGCTTGATTTTAACTTAACCATTGAGTTTGATTTTAGCTTAACTATTGAGTTTGATTTTAACTTAACCATTGAGTTTGATTTTAACTTAACCATTGAGTTTGATTTTGACTTAATTATTGGGTTAGACTTTTATTGGACTTGATTTTGATTTGACATCGGTCTTGATTTAAACTTGACAATTAGGATTAATTTCGACTTAACCATTAGGATTGATTTCGACTTAATCAGGGCTAAAGTTCCATTGGGTTTAATTTTGACTTGAACATCGGGCTTGTTTTACATTTGAACATTGGGGTTGATTTAAATTTTTGTTGGGCTTGATTTAAACTTTTATTAGGCTTGATTTAGATTTCACCACTGATTTTGATTTAAATTTCCATTGGGCTTGATTTTGATTTGACTATTGGGCTGATTTATATTTGACCATTGAACTTGATTTAAATTTGACCATTGGACTTGATTAATAGTTCTATTAGGCTTGATTTAGATTTGACAATTGAGCTTTATTTAGATTTGACCATTGAATTTGGTTTAGATTTTCATTTGTTTTGATTTAGACTTCTATTGGGTTTGATTTAGACTTGACCATTGGGCTTGATTTAAACTTCCATTGGATTTGATTTATACTTGACCATTGAGCTTGATTTAAACTTACATTGGGTTCGATTTAGAATTGAGCATTGGGCTTGATTTAGACTTTCATTGGGTTCGATTTAGACTTGACCATTGGATTTGATTTAGACTTCTATTGGGTTCGATTTAGACTTGACCATTAGATTTGATTTAGAGTTTCATTGGGTTTGATTTAGACTTGACCATTGGGCTTGATTTACACTTCCATTGGGTTCAATTTAGAATTGACCATTGGGCTTGATTCAGACTTCCATTGGATTCGATTTAGACTTGACCATTGGGTTTGATTTATATTTCTATTGGATTCGATTTAAACTTGACTATTGGGATTGATTTAGAATTCTACTAGGTTCAACGATTTAGATTTGACCATTGGATTTGATTTAGAATTCATTGGATTAGATTTACACTTGACTATTGGACTTGATTTAGACTTTGGACTTGATTTTGACTTACCTAGTGGGCTTGATTGAAATTTGATTATTGCATTTGATTTAGGCTTGACCATTTGTCTTGAGCTAAAGAACTTCAGTTTCAGTTCGAGTCAATATTAATCGAAAAAAGTCTAAAAATAAACTCTAATTTTCTCAAATAGGATGAAATTTTCTCTCTCTTTTTTGGACATCAAATCCTTTGGAAATATTATCTCCAAATCCATCACTCACAGCATTAGTGTCACGCTTGTTCCCAATCATCTATGCACTCTCACCACCGTCGCTGTTAGTCCCGCCTTCGATCGGGAATATAATGTTGGGAGAAAATAATTTTAGAAGTGGTGGAGAAAGTGTTTAAGAAACTTTGAGAAAATAGGAATTTTAGGAAGAAGAAGAAGATTTTATCTTTAGAGAAACTTGTTGTTTTATTGGAACAAATTGTTTTTTTCTTTGGAACAACTTGACTACAAATAAGAGGGTATGAAGGTATTTATAGCCTCCAAATTACAAAATATCTCAATATTTTATTTCTAAATCTAGATAGTTCTCTCAAAATATCTTTAAACAAATATCTAGATATTTCTTTTTAAGGAGGTGGAAGATGATTCTAGATATGTTCTAAAATTTGTCTAGAATTTGGATCAAGTTTTACTTAGGCCCAATTAGTATTATTAGATCATTGATCCAATAATTAAACTTGACCCAAAATCAAGTTTAATTTTCAAGACCCCCTCTTAAACTTGATTTTGTTATTCCAAGCAAACTTATCATCTTTATAAAATCTTCATGCTTGAGTGGCTTGGTGAAAATATCAGCTACTTGATCATTCGTCTTCACATACTCCACTTGCACATCCTTCTTGGTAACACATTCTCTAATGTAGTGATAACGTGTATCAATGTGCTTACTTCGATCATGGAAGACTGGGTTCTTTGCTAATGCGATTGCTGATTTGTTATCCACTAAGATCTTCGTTGGTTCCTCTTGTGGTAAGCACAACTCTTTTAACAAATTTCGCAGCCAAATTGCGTGACAAACACATGAAGTAGCAGCTACGTACTCCGCTTCACATGTAGAAAGAGTGACAATCGGTTGCTTCTTTGACATCCATGTGAATGCCGTATCTCCAATGTAAAATACAAATCCACTTGTACTTTTTCGATCATCTACGTCTCCACTCCAATCGCTATCGCTATATCCGACAAGCTTGTAATCATTAGAAATAGAGTAGTGTAAACCAAAATTTGTTGTACCTTTGATGTATCGAAGAATCCTCTTGGCCGCCTTAAAGTGAGTTGTGGTTGGATGCTCCATGTATCGACTCACAACTCTAACCGCATATAAAATATCAGGTCTTGTGCATGTTAAGTAACGTAAGCTTCCAACCAAGCTCTTAAATAGTGTTGGATCCACCATTTCTCCTTCTTCATGTTTTGACAACTTAACTCCACATTCCATTGGCGTGCTTACGGGGTTTGAGTCATCCATCTTGAATTTCTTGAGCACCTCTTTAGCATAACCTTCTTGAGTAATGAATATTCCATTGGCTTCTTGCTTCACTTCAATTCCAAGGTAGTAAGACATCAATCCAATATCCGTCATCTCGAACTCTTTTGTCATCTCCATCTTGAAATCTTCAAACATACTTGGATTGTTGCCTGTGAATATCAAATCATCTACATATAAACATGCAATCAATATATCATTCTTTTGAGTTTTGATATAGAGTGCATGTTCATATGGACACTTGATGAAATTTTCTCCTTGAAATACTTATCAATTCGAGTATTCCAAGCTCTTGGTGCTTGTTTTAAGCCATAAAGGGCTTTCTTTAACCTTAAGACTTTGTCTTCTTCTCCTTTAACTATATAGCCTTGTGGTTGCTCAATGTAGACTTCTTCATCAAGATCTCCATTTAAAAAGGCTGATTTGACATCCATTTGATGTATCCTCCAACTGTTTTGGGCTGCCAATGAAATGATTAGTCTAACAGTTTCTAAACGAGCAACAGGAGCGAATACCTCGTCATAGTCGATTCCGGCTCTTTGACTATAGCCTTTTGCCACCAATCTTGCTTTGTATCTTTCGATTTCTCCTTTAGAGTAGTTCTTTGCTTTATACACCCACTTCACACCAATTGCTTTATGCCCATTCGGAAGTGAAGCTAACTCCCATGTCTCATTCTTTTATATTGCTTTGATCTCTTCATCCATTGCATTTCTCCATGTTTTCTTCTCCATAGCCTCTTGAAATTTCATGGGTTCGCAATCCGCAAATAAACAAAATAATGTAAGGTTGTCTTGATTTTCGGTTACCTCATAGAGTTCTTGTAAACTTCTATAACGTGGAGTCCTTTCACTCGGACTTTCATCTTCTTGATAACTTGTAGTTGGTGAAGTTGGCGGTGCAGCTTGTTCCTCTTTAGGTTGCTCCAAAATTTCTTCTTCAAAAGGTGGAAAGAAATTATAATCTTCATGATTTGAACTCCAATCCCATTCTTCTTCTTCATCAAAAATGACATTTTGACTAACGATTGTCTTCCTTGTATCCGGATTGTAGAGCTTATAACCTTTGGTATTATTGGCATAACCAATGAAGATATACTTCTCACTTTTATCATCTAGTTTGTTCCGTTTTTCATCCGGTATATGAGCATGAGCAATGCTTCCAAAAACTCTTAGATGAGAAATACCGGGTTTCCTTCCACTCCAAGCTTCTTGTGGTGTTTTTTCCGAGACACTTCTTGTTGGAGATCGGTTTGATAGATAAACCACGCATGCAACCGCTTCTGCCCATAGTTCTTTTGGTAATCTTTTGCTTTTGAGCATGCTCCTCGCCATCTCAAGGATTGTTCTATTCTTTCTTTCCGCTACTCCATTTTGTTGAGGTGATCTTGGCACCGTCAATTGTCTACGAATCCCATTATCCTCACAATACTTCTGAAATTCTTTAGAAGTAAACTCTCCTCCACGATCGGATCTCATGGCTTTGATTACAAGGCCACTTTCCTTCTCAACAAGAGCTTTGAACTTTTTGAAGTTTTCAAACACTTCTGATTTTTCCTTCAAAAAATAAACCCATGTTTTTCTTGAAAAATCATCAATAAAGAGAAGAAAATAGTTACTTTTACCGAGTGAACTTAGCTTGATCGGTCCACAAACATCTGTGTGTATAAGTTCTAGTGGCTTCCGAGCTCTTGTGTTTGACTCCTTCGGAAAACTCATTTTGAATTGTTTTCCAAGTAGACACCCTTCACAAACTTGTTTTGGATGGTTGATATAAGGCAATCCTCTCACCATTCCTTTCTTAGAAAGTAGCTCCAATCCTCCAAAGTTGAGATGTCCAAATCGAAGATGCCGAAGCCAAGATTCTTCCTTATAACACATCTTGAGACATTGTGCGATATCATTTTGAATGTTAAGAACAAACATTCTATTTCTTGACATCGGCACCTTGGTGATGAGATTATTTGCACAATCTCTTATAGAAAAGTTATTATCTTTTAAGTGAATATCATAACTTTTCTCTAAGAGTTGTCCAATACTCAAGATATTTGTCTTCATATTTGACACATAGTAAACATTGGAAATGAATTGATGATCTCCATTCTTCAATCGGATGAGAATATTACCTTTGCTTTTTACTTCCATCTTTGATTCATCTCCTAATGCCACATTTCCTTTCACCGATTCATCAAGCTCTATGAACATGCCTCTTTTTCCACACATGTGATTGCTTGCACCGCTATCAAGGTACCACATTTGAGCATCATCTCTTTCATCTTTCTTTTTAGCCATTAATAACACTTCATCTTCTTGGATTTTCTCTTCAACGTAGTTGGACTTCTCTTCAACTTGATTATTTCTTGGAGCTTTACATTCGGAAGCATAATGTCCAAATTTTCCACAATTATAACATTTAATGTTTGATTTATCGTACCTTGACCTTTGATTTCCTCTCCCATTACCTCTTGATGAGTTTTCTCCTCTTTGGTTAACATTGTTTTCAAAAGACCTCATACCTCTTCCATTTGCATATCCACGACCTCTTCCTCGGAATTGACCTCCACCTCGTCTTGGATGGATTCGATCGCTTTCTTCTTTATCAATATGCATCTTGAGTACCTTATCCGTGATTTCTTCTTTCTTCTTCTTCTTTTCTTCATAAGCTTGTAACGATCCAAGAAGTTGCTCCATCGTCATAGTCTCTAAATCCTTTGTCTCTTCAATGACGGTAACAATATGCTCGAATTTTGAATCCAACGATCTAAGAACCTTCTCCATTATTCTCACTTCATCTAATTTCTCACCATTTCTTTTAAGGTTATTAGTAACCGTTAACACTCTTGAGAAGTAATCGGAAACTAGTTCACCTTCTTTCATTTGCAATGCTTCAAATTCTTTTCTTAGAGTTTGAAGACGTACCTTCTTGACTTGTTCCACTCCCTTGTAAGAGATTCGAAGCTTCTCCCATGCTTCTTTGGCCGTTTTTGCTTCGGCGACTTTCTCGAATGTATCTTCATTTAAACCTTGATAAATTAGGCAGAGAGCTTTCTTGTCTCTCTTCCTTAGATCTCTCAAACTATCGTTTTGAGTTTGAGATAGATTAGCTTCATTATTTGATTCAATGAAACCTCTCTCGACTATATCCCACACATCATGTGCTCCTAGAATTTCCATCATTCTAAGACTCCAATTATCGTAGTTGCTCTTTGTGAGCATGAGAACTTGGAGGGGAAAACCATTATTTGCCATCTCTAAAAGAGTAGTATGGCTCTGATACCACTTTGTTGGGAGAAAATAATTTTAGAAGTGGTGGAGAAAGTGTTTAAGAAACTTTGAGAAAATAAGAATTTTAGGAAGAAGAAGAAGATTTTATCTTTAGAGGAACTTGTTGTTTTATTGGAACAACTTGTTTTTTCTTTGGAATAACTTGACTACAAATGAGAGGGTATGGAGGTATTTATAGCCTCCAAATTACAAAATATCTCAATATTTTATTTTTAAATCTAGATAGTTCTCTCAAAATATCTTTAAACAAATATCTAGATATTTCTTTTTAAGGAGGTGGAAGATGATTCTAGATATGTTCTAGAATTTGTCTAGAATTTGGATCAAGTTTTACTTAGGCCCAATTATTATTATTGGATCATTGATCCAATAATTAAACTTGACCCAAAATCAAGTTTAATTTTCAACATATAAAACCGTCTCCCTTAGGCTTTAACCAAAACCACAACTGTTGTGTAAAAGCAAAACCTTACCAAATGTGGTTATTGGGTTCAATCACTCTTCATCATCATCTATAAATTTATTTGGAGATTCAACAACAAACTGAATATGTTTTCGAATTTGAAATGTTCCATTTTTAGTGAAAGAACCAAATTAGCGAGAAAAGAGAGAAAAAGGAAGCAAGAAGATTGAAGAAGAAGAAAAAGAAGAGAAGAAGAAGAAGAAGAAGAAGAAGAAGAAGAAGAAGAAGAAGAAGAAGAAGAAGATGATGATGATGGAAGACCAATTTCAGAACCGTGACTTTCTGAGCCTCGAAGACACTGATCTCTCTCTCTCCTCCGTCTCTCCTCCCCACCTCAGGACTACTTTTGCTCCTCTTTCTTCTCCACGGTTTCTCCTGAAATCAGCCCCTTGAAACGCTCCTCTCCTGTTTCCGACGATTCCGATCAGCCCAAACACAGGACAATCTCCCTTCAAAACCCAATCTTGATCACCTCTCCTCTTCGAGGTTTTATAACTAAGCATTTCTCTACTCTTCCCTTTTCTTCTGCTTTTTAACTTCAAATCAAGAATCTTCAATTGGTGTGCAACTGATGGTGAAGATGATAAACAATCGAGTGGTGGAGATTAACAAGAATTATTTTAGGGTCACATATGTATAATCGATGTGTTATGGTCATTATCTAAAGTAGTCAAAATTATGTGGTCACTTATTTGTAAAGATAAAAGACTATGAGGCATAAGTGTTATGGAAAATTTGTGTGTGGATACATTATGTAATTTCTAATTTGATGAAGGGCCGAATTAAAAATTATTTTCTATATAAATAGAAGGGTTATGGTCCCCATGGTAACCCGAACAAGAAATTTAGCTACTTTTGTATCCCATCAACAAAGATCTTCAGCTATTCTGGATTTATCGTGGAAGATCCATTCCCAACTTCAGTATCATAAGTCATGGATCCAAAAGGTACGCTTCCGCTATTGTGTTTCTTATTATTCAGGAATTAACATGAATTTTATGATTATAGAAATCATAAAATAAGCTACAATTGGTATCAGAGCATCATGTCTAGTTTCTGTATAATAATCAGATTATTTTTTTGTTAAAATTCATATTTAATAATATGTTTAGGATTTTCATATTGTTGAATTTGGTTTTTTGGTTAAAGTTTAGAGATTAAATCTGTATTTTGTGATCTGTGGTTAAATTGTTGAAAGATCTGAAATTATGCTTATCATTTTAGATCTGTTTATAGTGAAAATCATGTTTATATCTAGAATAAAAAAAATCTTGAAATTGGGATGGAATCATAAAACATAGTTTTCCTAAAAAAATTTTTTTGTGAAATAATTTTTCAGATTAAATTCGATTTTATTTTTAGTAGTCGATTTCATGCTCGTAAAAATTTACTCGAAATTTTGGGATTTTTTTGAAAATTTTTTGAGCAATTTAAAAATATCAAATATATTAAAAAACATTGGTGGCTATTCATCTTCCTTTTGTCGGTTTCGTTATTAAGTATAACCGTAACCGTTAAGGTTGAAGAAGAATGAATAAGAGAGAAAAAAAATTATTATTTCATTTAATAATATTTTAGGCTTATTAGCCTTAAAAAGAAATTTTTTAATCAATAAAATAAGTTTGATTGTGCAAGTTTAATTCTTGAAGTGGATTAATTGATACAAGATGTTGCCAAAGTGACCTCTTTGTGAATATTTTTCCATGAATAGTTTTGAATGATATGTGTATGTATTTTCATGCGAATATTAAATCGACTCAAAGGTAGATTTAAATTTGACCGAACTACATACATACCTGTGATGATAAGCATGTGACAATTATTAGGAATTAACATGTGAATGATAAATCGGTCCAAAGAAAGGTTTATCATTTTATCATGTATTATTGTCAGTGTTTGATCTTTACAACAAGAGTATCACTAGCAGTTAATAATATTGTCCAAATACTTGTTATTAATGTTGCACTTGGTATCTTGAGATGGGTTGTACAATTTTTATAATTTATTTGTTGATTATATTTGGTTAAATTGTGAGTTACTAATTAAGAATTGTTCTCTTTTCAGCAAATTTCACTATATTATCTGCTAACTTAGGTTCAATTCCAACACTTGCTGGTTCCAACTATATGGAATGGAAAAGTAAGGTTAAAATTGTCCTTGTGTGTATGGATCTTGACCTTGCATTAAGGATGAAACAACCTACTTCTCCTTCAGATGCCAGCACTGCTGAGTATAAGATGGTTTATGAGAAGTGGGAACATTCTAACCGCATTGGTTTAATGATCATTATGTACACCATTCCAGAAACCTTTAGAGGTGATGATGAGATCCAAGATCTCAAACAGTTCCTTGCTGAAATGGACTTGCGTTTTGCAAAAAGTGATAAAGCAGAAATAAGTACGCTTTTGTATCGTTTTAGTACCATGAGGTATCACGGCAAAAGAAACATAAGAGAGTACATTTTGGAAATGTCTAACATTGTTTCAAAACTTAAAACACTCAAGACTGAGCTTCCAAAAGAAGTGCTCATATTTTTTGTCTTGAACTCTTCCTCCTAGTTTCAATCAATTGAAATCCAGTTACAACACACAGAAGGAGAAATGATCTCTTAATGAGCTTATTTCATATTGTGTGCAAGAGGAGGATAGGATGAAACAAGAAAAGTCTGAAAGTGCTCATATGGTTAACACCTCTAAGGGACAGGGCAAGAAAAAAAAAATTGAGGATGTTAAGAATGATGTTGCTAAAGGTCAACACAAAAGAAGCAGACTAAGGTTGAAGATATCTGCTTCTTTTGTAAGAAAGTTAGACATATGAAGAAGGACTGCCAAAAGTACCATGCTTGGCGTGCAAAGAAAGGTATGTTTCTTGCTATGGTCTGTTCTGAAGTGAACATAGTTGAAGTACCCAAAAACATTTGGTGGCTAGATTCAGGTGCAACTACTAACATCAGTGTTTTATTGTAGGATTGCCTGAGCTACCGAAAATCAACTGATGCTGAAAGACGCATTTATATAGCTAATGGAATTCCGGTTTATGTGGAGGAAATTGCGCATTTTAGATTGTTTTTTAGTACTTGTTGTTTTTTGAATTTGAAAGACACTTTTGTTGTACCGTCAATTAGACAAAATTTGGTTTCTGTTCCTTATTTAGACAAATCTGGTTATTCTTGTCTAACTGAGCATAGAAAAGTTACTTTATCTTTAAATTCAGTTTTAATTGGAACTGGTACACTCATGGATAATCACAATCTTTATATGCTTGACATTATAGCTTCTCGTGATGAAAGTTTAAATGTTGAATCAAGGGGTACAAAACGTAAATTAGAAAATGCAAGTTCAGGAACTTTATGGCACAAACACTTAGGTCACATTTCTAGGAATAGAATTGAGCGATTTGTGTCTAATGGTATATTGGGTTCTGTTGATTTCACAAATTGTGAAGTCTGTGTGGATTGCATTAAAGGAAAACAGATTAAACATAAGAGATTAGGTGCATATAGAGCTACAGAAGTTCTTGAGTTGATACATACCAACATTTGTGGATCTATCCCTACGGCATCATGGAACGGTCAACAATACTTTATATCATTTATAGACGATTACTTTCGATACGCATACTTGTTTCTTATTCATGAAAAGTCGGAGTCTTTAGACGTGTTCAAGAAATTTAAAGCTGAAGTTGAGAATCAACTCGACCGAAGGATAAAGTCTGTCAAATCTGATCGTGGTGGTGAGTATTACGGTTGGTATGACGGTTCAGGTGAACAACGTCCAGGGCCATTTGCCAGATACCTAGAGGAGTGTGGAATCATCCCACAATACACTATGCTTGGGTCTCCTAGCAT
Organism: Pugionium dolabratum; assembly: GCA_018901945.1. Lineage (NCBI taxonomy): Eukaryota > Viridiplantae > Streptophyta > Magnoliopsida > Brassicales > Brassicaceae > Pugionium > Pugionium dolabratum. The sequence continues at coordinate 299,572 of JAEVFF010000157.1, forward strand.
GAATGGTGTGTCAGAAAGACATAACCGCACTCTTAAAGATATGGTGAGGAGTATGATCTGTCACTCCACCTTACCTGAATCACTCTAGGGAGAGGCATTAAAGACTGTAACATACATTCTTAATCGGGTACCAACTAAGGCAACTGCAAAAAACACCTTATGAGCTTTGGACAAGAAGAAAACCTAGTCTAAAGCATTTTCACATATGGGGATGTCCAGCTGAAGCTAGGCCTTACAAGCCGTTTGAGAAAAAGCTGGACTCTAGAACTGTGAGCAGTTACTTTATTGGTTATTCTGAGCGATCTCGGGGCTATAAGTTTTATGATCCCACACAAAGAATATTTTTGAGACGGGAATAGCTACGTTCTTCGAGGATGTTGAATTTGGGGGAAAAATGAAGTTAGAGACATCATCTTTGAGGAAGAATCGGATTCAGTTTCTAAACCGATTCATATAGTTGCTTTTGATAAAGCAAATTTAGATCCTCAAATTGATACTGAAGTTCTTCCTACAAATCAAGATGACGATGTTATCGAACATGAAAGTCAAATTCAAAATCCTTAAGAACCTGTGCAACAAGAACAAGTGCCTTTGCGGCGATCCACTAGAGAAAGGAGAAGTGCTATTCCAGATGATTACATAGTATTTCTTATGGAACAAGAGGAAAATCATACCCAGTTGGAAGATGATCCTATCAACTTCCGTGAGGCCATGGGTAGTTTCAATTCAGATAAGTGGGTCAAAGCTAGTAAAGAAGAGTATCAGTCAATGCTAGACAATAAGGTTTGGAACATTGTCCAATTGCCAGAAGGAAAGAAAGCCATTGGTTACAAATGGATATTTAAGACCAAAATGGATTCAAGTGGTAATGTGGAAAGGTATAAAGCTCGTCTAGTAGCTAAAGGCTATACTCAGAAAGAAGAGATTGACTATAAAGAAACTTTTTCTCCAGTTTCATCAAAGGATTCTTTTAGGATAATCATGGCCCTTGTTGCACACTATGACTTAGAGCTTCATCAGATGGATGTCAAGACAACGTTTCTCAATGGTGACATTGATGAGATAATTTATATGGAGCAACTAGAAAATTTTGTAATAGGTGATTCAAAGAAAATGGTATGCAAATTAAATAAATCCATCTATGGGCTAAAACAAGCTTCTCATCAATGGTACCATAAATTTCATAAGGTAGTCGTCTCATTTGGTTTTGAGGTAAATTTAGTCGAAGATTGTGTGTATCAAAAGTTCAGTGGGAGTAAGTGTATTTTCCTGGTCTACTAGCCACTAACGATATGGGCATGCTACATGAGACCAATATATTTCTGAAGGATAATTTTGAAATGAAAGATCTTGGTGAAGCATCTTTTGTATTAGGAATTCAGATTCACCGAGATCGAACTCAGGGAATTCTTGGATTATCTCAAAAGAGCTATATCGATAAAGTACTCAAGAGATTTGGTATGCAGGATTGCAAACCAGGTGATACCCCAGTCGCTAGAGGAGATAAATTTTGTCTTAATCAGTGCCCTAAAGGAAATTTCGAAATTCAAGAGATGCAAAAGATTCCTTATGCGTCGGATGTAGGGAGTCTATTGTATGCTCAAGTTTGTACGCATCCTGATTTAGCCTACATTGTTGGAGTTTTGGGCAGATACTTAAGTAATCCAGGTTTGGACCATTGGAAAGCAGCCAAAAGGGTCATGAGGTATCTGAAGAGAACAAAAGACTATATGCTCACATATCAGAGATCAGATAACTTGGAGATCATTGGGTATTCTGATTCTGATTTTGCTGGATGTCAAGATAGTAGAAACTCTACATCAGGTTTTGTTTTTCTGTTGGCTGGTGGAGATATTTCTTGGCATAGTGCAAAACAAACACTCGTAGCTTCCTCCACAATGGCGGCAGAATTTGTAGCAGTTTTTGAGGCATCCAATCATGGACTTTGGTTGAGGAATTTTGTCACTGGGCTACGAATTCTTGAAGAAATTTAAAGACCACTAAAGATATATTGTGACAATAAATCAACTGTTTTGTACTCCAACAAAAATAGCAGCACAACAAAGTCCAAGTTTATTGACATTAACTTCCTCGTCGTTCAAGAAAGGGTACAAAGTGGAAAATTTCCATAGAACACTTAGGGACAAACTCTATGATAGCAGATCCTCTTACAAAGGGCATTCCACCTAAGGTCTTTCTTGAGCATACTGCTCGAATGGGTGTTTCAATGTTTGAGGATCATTTGGTTTAGTGGGAGTTTTTCATTTGGTTTTGGGTTTTATGTTTTAGTTGTGTTTATGCATATTTATTTTCTGATCAAAAATAAAGTTTTGTTTTTTGGTTTACTCTTTGTACAATAAAGTTAAAAGATCTCAATAAGGTAGGACCAGTTGAAAATCGACATGTATTGATTATTTTTCATGTGATTTTCATGCCACACTTTTCATAATTGATCTATGTCGTTTGTCTATATTAATTTCAGTGATTATGGAAGGTTTAGTTATTTATCATTATAACGAAAACCGCTATGATCCTATGTTACTATAGTCAATGGACGGGATTGTTTATGCCCTGCTATATAATGACAATTTTGAGCTCATAAAGTCTATCATATTTTCAGAATACATATGTGACCCAGTGGGAGATTGTAAAAATTATTTTGGGGTCACACATGTATAATCGATGTGTTAGGGTCATTATCTAAAATAGTCAAAATTATATGGTCACTTATTTGTAAAGAGACTATGAGACATAAGTGTTATAGAAAATTTGTGTGGATACATTATATAATTTCTAATTTGATGGATGACCGAATTAAAAATTATTTTCTATATAAATAGAAAGGTTATGGTCCTCATGGCAACCCTAACAAGAAATTCAACCATATTTGTATCCCATCAACAAAGATCTTTTAACTATTCTGGTTTTATCGTGGAGGATCTTTTTCCAACTTCAGTATCATAAGCCATAAATCCAAAATGTACAATATTTATTATTATTTAGGAATTAACGTAAATTTTATGTTTATAGAAATCATAAAATAATCTATATAACCACGAAAAGACTAACAATGATGCTTACGAGGTTTCTGTATCATTTTTCTGAGCTTTTAGTATAAAGATTTCAAGGGACTATTGATGATTAATGGTGAATTTTATCATAAAATTGCAGAAGCAGCAAGAGGTGGAGGAATATTGCGAAGAAGGGATGAGGATTGAGAGATCTGGAGATGGATATATATTCAGATTGAAGTGTAGATGCAAACAAGCTTTTAGGGTTCTTTTCTCTGATCATCACTTCTACTTCAAGTCTCTCTGAGCTTCATTCTTGTAGTGTGATTCAGAATGTTGCAACGTTTTTTTTTTCTTATTGGGCTCATTGCTGAGAGCAAGATCTCGGTTTGTTTACTTTTAACTGTTGTGTTGAAGATGGAATGCAAAAGGTTACATCTTTTTAGGAGCTGTAATTGGAGTCAATGTCAAAACTTTAAACTTATTTATAGATTATCCAGAAACTCGTCGTCGTCTGAATTGGAATTTAGATGAGAAGAGACCGAACAATTAACCTGAAAGGGCTCAATTTTATTTGAGAACCTTCGATGAAAATCATATCCCCCAAGAGATGTTTCCGATATCTCGCCATTAGAGAGGTAATGCAGCGTAAAATTGCTAATTCCATCGCTTGAGCATCTCTGATGCGTACTATCAGCTGCTGCACGCGCTTTCACGCACCGTCGTCGATTCGTCTCTCCGTCTTCCGCCGTAATAATCCGCAAACATATTCATCCTCTCAGAATTGCTTCGGCCACGAAGTCTGTCACTCTCTCACTCTCACTCTCAATTATAAATATTAACATTTTCCATATAAAAGTTATCCCTTTCTCTCAGAATTGCATCCTGCGCAAAAATCAAATGGAACAGCTTGATTTATCTGCCAACACTGTGATAGATCATCCTCAAGCTCTTACTGATAAAATAAGCCAGATTCGTGTGGCGGGTCCTTCCAAATTCCAGGTCTTTCCCTCTCAATCTCTCTCTCGGAATCTAAGGCGAAGTTTGTTTTTCATTCTCAAAGTTTAAATTTGTCTGTTTGTCTCTGCGAATGTTGAAGGTAATTGCAGATTTTGACGCGACTTTAACGAAATATCGAGTAAATGGACGCCGAGGCCAGAGTATGTTCTTACACATTTTATCAGTCCGAATCTTCTCTTCTCACTTTACCAATACAAATGCAATCAAGTTTCAACAACTTTATCGCTCTGCATAATCTCTGTTTATAGCCAGTCATGGCCTCTTGCAGCAAGGGAACACAGATTACGATGCTAAGAGGCAAGCATTATATGAACACTACCATCCTCTTGAAATTTCTCCTGTCATTCCCATTGAAGAGAAAACCACACTCATGGAAGAATGGTAACTCTCTTTATCAATTTTTATTTTGACATTGTTTTGCATTTTGGAAAATTTGACAACTTTTTTCATCGTTGTGATGATGTAAGGTGGAGTAAAACTCATGATCTTCTCATTGAGGGAGGTTTAACATATGATGCAATCAAGAACTCCGTTTCCAGTTCCTCCATAGCTTTTAGAGAAGGTGTGGTTGAATTCTTTGAATTTTTGGAGGTATAGGATCAAAATCATGATTGCAGTTATACTTACTATGGTGTAAGAAAAAGCTAATGTTATATATAATTCCAACTTTTTTTACCATCTGATTCAGGAAAAGGAGATCCCAGTTTTGATTTTTTCAGCAGGACTTGCTGATGTTATTGAAGAGGTGACCCTAAAGAGTATTAGTTAAGTAGATTTACTCTCCTGTATCTGCTCTCTCTTTAATGAATATGCTTTAGCTATATTTTTCACATTTTACCAGGTTTTGAGGCAGAACCTTCATAGAACATTCAAGAATGTAAAGATTGTATCAAACAGGATGGTTTTCGATGACCATGGACGGCTCATGTCTTTTAAAGGTATATTTGGGTGTGTTCTGCGCTTTTTCTTTTTAATTTATGCACATTCATCAGCTCACATTTGTGATTTTTCTTCTGGAACTAAAGGTTTGATTTATATTGTTGCAATTAAACTAGTTTCTTCATTGGCTTTTAACAATTTGGTCTCTGCAAACGTGAAAACAATATACAGGAAAGCTGATTCACGTGCTAAACAAAAACGAACACGCTTTAGACATGGCTGATCCACTTGGTGTTGAAATTGGTGAGGAAGATGAAGAAAATGCATATGTGAAGCAAAGAAGCAACGTTTTGCTTCTGGGAGATCATTTAGGAGATCTGAGGATGTCTGATGGTTTGAGTTATGAGACTCGTATATCTATTGGATTTCTGTGAGTATATTTTGTTCATCTTCTTATTTATTTTTGCGCTGTATCAAATTTCATTTTCATTTTTTTTTACTACTTCAGGAACGATAACATTGAGAAGAGTCTTGAAAGCTACCGTGAGGCCTTTGATCTTGTTTATCTTGTAAGTCACATACACATTCCCATGTTATACATAATCTGAATCACAATGCTAATAAGGAATTTGTCTTGTGGGTCTCAAATAGAATGATGCACCTATGTGGGGAGCTGTGGAACTTGTTTCTCGGTTGTTCTCAACAGAAGCGAGCTAGCTTCAAATGCCTGGGAGGATTTTATTTACATCTTAGTGAAAGCTGGTAAATTCATATCAATTTGATTTAATAAGTGGTAACATTTTTGAATATATTTTAAAATGTTATAACCACTCTTATGTAAAACCAAACGAATCTTAGCATCTGGACGAATTTTCTGAAATCTGGTTGGTTGTGATAACACTCATTTAGAGAAATGCTGGTGTCTCTTGTGTCATTTCATCGTTGTATTTTGAGATATTTGTGGCAAGCAAAAAACGAAAATAAAAAGAAGGAAAAAAATGGCAAAAATGAAGAATAGAAAAGAAGTAAATGGTACTAAAACCATCAATGCCCATTTTATGTAAATCGTAAAAACTAGAGAACAAAATGGAAATATGTAGAGCATTGGAGTCTCATCCAGAAACATCCTACTGTAGATAGTACAAAGATATTATAGTTAAAGCGAGAAACTGATTCAAATCCACAAGATGGAGGAGTTTTAAGCATATAGCTTTTGAATCTATCATATCAGTCCCCCGACACAAACGACTTCTGCTCGTAGTACTTTTTCTCACTAGCTTCCTTTTTCAAATTACGTTTCTATAGAATACAAAGAATGTCAGACTAATGAAAGAGCCAAAGAAAGACCAAAAAAAATAATGGAAATCAAATACTTGCCTGATAAGCTTCATGGTTGGCTACAATCCTCTTGATTATGGTGGAAGTTGTGATATCAAGAGGGCTTTCTAGGATTTCGAATATGCCCATGCTAATTGGTACCGCATATGGATTATCTTCCTCCTGTTAAATCATCAACCACATTCTATTTAAACACAGCTCTTTTGTCTTTTACCTAATAACATATGCATTTACCCACATCGCATTCTTGTTTTACCTTTTGAAAATCGTCGCTCTCGGCTACTGTCCCATGAACTACCAACGAAATGTCAAATGTCGTGATCTGCAATAATCCAAGCATGTCAAAAATGGCTTTTCGCAGATCCAGCTAGTCTAAGTAAAGATCAGCGAAGCTCACCGTGTCTCTTGACACCTCCCATGGAGCACCAATTATCACCTCATCTACATAACGGCATGCCAGAACACTTAAACTCCTTTCATGGAGATTCATGATTGGGCGATGCGCTCCTCTTTTAGCACTGCCCACCAACACATAACCAGCAAGATTTCTGTCATACTACTTTAAGCAGAGATGCAATAATGCACTTCCAAAAATTCTCAACACAGCCAATATTTAAGGTAGATATCAGAATGGAGACGATAACTATTTATTTTACCCTAAAACTAAGATCACCAATTAGATTGATCAGTCCCCATAACACTTGCCAGAACATGAAAACGAAATATTACGAAAGTAGAATGCTAAAATTGAGCTTTTTTAACCTGACAGTCTGGTCATTATGTATTCCAACAAGAAGAAAGTCTCCAAGCTCTCGAGCGCGCCTGAGTATCTGTATGAATTGAATCAAGAACAAGAATCAACATTTATAAAACAAGAAACACTAGGTGGCCGCTCAATAACATTCAGGCAATTCTAGTTGGACTAGTCGACAAACATATAGGATATGTATCCATAGGTAGAATGATATATTAGCATTTAATCTTGGGTGCACTTTATTAACTTGCTTACCTCAACATGGCCAGCATGGAAAAGATCAAAAGCACCATCTATGTAAATTATACGTGCATCAGGTCCAGGCCCCTGTCACCATAAGATACAAAAATGAGAAGGAGAATGAAAAAAAAAGGAAGTAAAGACAGAACTTGGGGAAAAGTGAATCAATCAAGGAAAAAAAATCTCATAAATCTAGCAGGTATGAATTGTTACATGCCATGAGATGAGGTGAGAAACAACCTTGTTTCACTTAATAAGAAAAATATATATGAACTCATCAAACGTATCCAATGATTGGTGAAGCAGTCACAGATAGGGTGAACCATTAACTTGTTAATTAGTTTCAGGATGTAAGAACCAAGAGTGAATCAGACAGTATTCCCATAATGATGAGAAAAAACTGCTGATGCTGCTGTTTTTGAGCCCATTCTCCTTAATAATCAAAACAACTAAAAGCAGTAAACTCAGAGCCCCTTGCATAACTGTTAGAAATCAAGGGTCTTGTACTCGTTCAAACTACTAGATCATAAAGAAGCAGATACATACAACTCGAAAGATCTTTCTACGATAAATAGTAGAAACACAAGTATGCAATACATGAGTACATGACACTCTTAAGAATTGAATACCTTGCCATTGGAGAACTGAACAATCCTGCGGGAAGTAGGAAGAAAATGAGATACGCGAGTACCAGCAGAAGAACCTCTGTCCTCAAACTTTGGGCTATTATGCCCATGACTAAATTGCCTTTGCAGAGAAGAATGACTATGACTGTCACTAACGGATCTTTCTCTTACACAGAGAAGCATGCGACCTGTGCACAGATTACACATCGAAAATTTTGGAAACATTTCAGGAATCAGAAAATCAAAGCCGTCATGGACCCTAAATCAGAAGGGAAGATGTTTAGTTTACCAACGATATCGGTGCTGGAAACTCCTTCTGTACGCTTAATCTGCTTGTAACGACCAGCTTTCTTAGCGTGTGCATAAGCATCAGTTCCATCGGGAAGAACGCAAGGATCGTCCCCATGGATGATGTAATCGATCTGGTACTCATCGAACAATTTCTTCATAAAATCTTCCGTTATGGCATAAGGAGCGTCTGATATGACTTCATCAACCCACTTGACAGCTTTCACCATTATCATTCTGACAAAGCAACGAAAATCACAATAAAACATACGCAATAGGATATACGAGGAATAACGAATTGAGATCAGAGAGACACCTCTCGTGAAGAGGCGTTACGGGAGGTCCCTTGTTCGCTATGATTTCTTCGTCACTGACAACGCCAACGACCAATTGGTCACCGAGAGCACGAGCTTGTCGCAGGGCGTTGCAGTGGCCATAGTGCATCATGTCGAAGCAACCATCCATGTAAACGCGAACGGGCTTCCGTTTCCTCAAGCTACGCCATGGTGAAACCAAACCTAAACCTAAGCCTAAGGGAAGCTCACCTTTAAGGAAAAGATGAAGGAAAGAAGCTCCGACGGCGAACGCAGCTCCTCCGAACAAACAACTTCCAACGATCTTCTCTTTCTCCCAAACCATTTTTACTTCACAAAATATTTTAACTCTCAGATCCTTTTCTCCTTTTCTTCCTTCACATTTCCAGACGTCCCAGATCTCTCACAGACGTTCTTCTCTTTGGAACTAGAGACTCGGAATCGTAATCCTTTTTTTTCTTTTTTTTTCTTTTTTAAATATATTTTCTCTTGAGCCAGACACACACGCCTTAACCGAATCGAAATTGAATGGTTTTGGGACGGTTTGGCTTAGCATAACATAAATAACTAAATACTAGATTTATATCCACGCAGAAAAAATATTTATAAATTATATTTTACTAGTAAATATAAATTAAATATTTATATAATTTTATTTTTATTTAAAATTATTTTTAACATTAATTTTATACATATAAATTAAGAAAGAAAAAAATAATTATTTTTTATGAATTTAATAATATTTTTTAGTTAGTTTAATAAAATATATTAATACTCTAACCTAATTAATAATAATGATATATATTGTAATTATTCGAATAAGTTAACCCTATTTATATATTTATTTAAAATTTACTGTAATGATGAAATGTAAGCATGATATTTCTGTTAATAACACGTGAGAGTAAAATTATTTTTTAAAATTTTTTCTCAAATAATATATTAAAGATTAGGTAATAACATAAATTTATTTATATTTATTTAAAATTATTTATAAATTAATGTATTAAAAATTTAAAGAAATATAAAAAATTATTTGAATAAAATGTATACTATTAACGCAAATGTAATACTATTTTTTGGTTAGTTGAATAAAATATATTGATTTTCTAACCAAATTAATATCAGTGGCATGTATTGTAATTATTCTAGTAAATTAAACTTTTTTATATATTTAAGCAAAACTCGTTGTGGTGTTGACACGTCAGCATGACATTTTTGTTATTAACACGTCATGATAAGGTTATTTTGTTAAAAAGTTTTCCAAATAATATATTAGAGATAATACTCTGTAAATATCAAATTTATAAAGTTGCAGTTTCATAAAGATTTCGATAATGTATTAGTGTTCACAGAGATTTTTAACTATGCAAAGTGCCTCTTCTTTCAAATATGTCACATGTTATAATAACTTAAAATGTTTGCTTAACAGAAATATAAGATTACATTAAGTCAGTTTTTGTATATTATGACTAAGAAGACGAAGAAGAAATACAAACTTAAAATAAGAATGGAGTAAAGGGAAAAGGATATTTCAGAGAAGAAAAAAAACATGTATCAGATGTAATAATCAATATATCATCTGGATTTTAGTTGGTTCAGATATTTTCAAATCAGACAAAGAAAGAAAACCAAAACTTAAACCAAAGTGAATAATAACAAAGAATTTTTATTTGGTTTCAGAACCAAACCGCAAACCGAACTAAAGCAAAGAATGAGGACAATCAATACTTTCCTTGCACACTTAAGCTCCTCAAGGTGAAACTTAACACGTTTAAAAATTGGAGCAAACATATTTTTCGTGATTCTTCATGTGACACCTCTTGCTTGACTCATTCGCTATCCCTTAACGTAAAGATGCAACTACCAGTCTCTCACATCGATAACTTATAATGGCTTCCCCTTCTTGTACTTTGCTTCACAAAATAAATCTTCATAAGCCACTACACTTACTGTTGAACGAGTAGGATAACTCATGGCAACCGCGATCTATAAGAAATCAACAATAAAAGATAGAATTAAAAAGGATTGTGGTATTGTGATCAACTCCGAAAACTTGAGATCTCATATCTCCTTTTCAAGAATTTCATTAGATATCATTTATCAAAAGGATATCTGCTTGGCAGCATCCAAAGCATTGCATAGTAGCATGGCGATTGTCATGGGTCCGAATCCTCCAGGTACAGGAGTGATAGCCGAGGCAACACCTAATGCTTCCTCGTAACATACATCCACAACAAGATGGTAACCATAATCACAGCTACTATCCTGCCAACATCCTCCAATGTCTAACCATTTACAACAAAACAATCCCAAGGAAAAACATTTGGTCTCTTCATTTTTAGCTGTAACGGCTAACCTATTTCAGTTTAAGCTTTTAAGGGTTTCTGTAACTTATTCATGCTACTGTAGGTGTGTTTTACACTGGGAAGTACAAGAATTTTAATCAGCTTATGAAAATAGTTCTTCTACCTCAACCAGACATGTTCCCACTTCAATGACAACTGCTCCAGGTTTCATCCAACTTCAACGAACCAGATTAGGTATACCCGCGGCCACAATATCAGCCTCCCTAGTAATGTGCTCTGGATCCTTTGAAAAAGCATGCACCTGTGTTTACTTGTAGCGTCATACCTCTACAGAAGAATGTAAGCAAAGACATAAATGCACAGCTAATAGTCAATACCTGAACTGAAATGCTTAAGCATAAGACTCCTATTGCACTAACTCCAACAATTATAAATACCTGCAACAATAAAGACATGGGAGACCAACGATTTTGCTTCTTCCATTCACCACAGCATTTTTTCCAGCTATTTCAACACCTGATCTGATCAACAACTCCACACAGCCCTTAGGAGTGCAAGATATGAATAGTGGTTCCCTCTCTCTCATTGCAAGATTCCCCATATTTAACGGATGAAACCCATCAACATCTTTCTCCAACCTCACCATATTCAAGATCTTTGCTTCATCAAGATGCTAGTGCAGGATATCTTCCATTACTTGCTGGTACTCAAATGAAAAAAGAAGGAAAATAAAAAACAGTTATACTACAAGAACGTTCTCCTGAAAAAGATATCCACAGATAAGATGTTTCAGATGGTCTATGAGGCGAGTTAAAACAAAGGAGTGTACCAAAGAACTGCCAGCAAGATTAAAGGAAGGAAATAGTTCCTTTGCAAGAGCAACAAGCATGTATGTGGGTATCGAAAACTAGATTAAAAACAGAATCAAGCATTTCTACAAAATGTATGAAACATAAACATAAAAACTTGACCTCCTGACATAGAACTAATCTTTGATGTCAACAACACTAATATCCCTCGTCACTGCAGCTGCACAAGAACCCCCTGAATGGATGTGCCTTCATTGAATTTTTTCAATATACTGGTAACTTGTCCTTCAGTAAAATACTACAATCCTCAGACAATTCAGCCAAAACAGATTTAATACCAGTTTCTTCACAAGCTTTAATTGTGTTCCGAACATAAGTTTGTGAGTCTCTTTGTTGGCCAACCAAAACAACCACAAGACCCGGGACTTTTCCAACAGTCTTTTTCATCTTCCACACGCCATCAACAATCCTTGTTCTGATTTCCTCGGCGATAACTTTACCATTTATTACCACGGTCTTGTGTTCATTTTCTGTATAATTGCATACACACAAAAGATACATAAAAAATATAGGTGAGAAGAGTACAACTAAGACTGCAGTCAACTCATACAAATTGAAGAACTTTCTTGTACTATATGGAGAGAAAAATAAGGCTACGTAAATGCAACAAGCAGTACATTAGAGTTAGAAGAGGGAAGTTACCAAAGGGAACAGGGGATGGAGGATCTGAGTAAGGAATCCAATTTTCAGGCAAATCAAGGGAGACACTAAAATGGAGCTTAAGTAATGCACTTCCCTTGTTGTCAAACGAATAGCCTTATTGCGCCAAGGCCAAAGCTTTCCTCGCAATCAATAACATGCTCGAAATGATACGTAACAGTTCGATGAATCACATCAGACACAGAAAAAGCATTGAAAGAAACCTACTCAGTGAAAGTAAAACACGCAGACCAGAAAAGAGAACCTTAAACAGGTAAGCTGAAATAAAGCTTAGTCCTTTCATGGTCTGATCGTTTTAAGTCATCTGGTTTCACAAAATCCACACAAACAAATAACGTGGCGCATAAATAAAAGAGAAACAAAACTTGCACCAGATTCTTCGTCCATAACTTTTTAACGGAAAATAAAATCGGCGAACAGAAAAAGTACGGAGGAGGAGAAAAGCGCATAAGCGTCAATGGCGTCGACGATGATGAAAATCGCTAGGCATATCGGTGGACTATAAACGATGCAAAAACAAAAACAAAAAATTAAGTCACCACCGTGTGAAAAATACACGTGTTATGATCTGGAGATAGATAGTGCAAGTGGGCTGAATAATCAAACGGTAATGACAGTTCCACACGTGCGAAAAAGAGTTGGGTGTATCTCTCTTCCTTCCCCTTCCAAGTAGCAAAAGCAAGGGAAAGCGACGATGCGATCGGGCAAAGTGCAGCACTTATAGTTCTGCATTCTGCAACACACAGAGCGACAAAGAGAGTGAGTGAGAGAGGGAGAGGGAGAGAGAGAGTGATAGAGATATTGGCATCTTTACAGAGAGTGTGGATTTGAGTGTAATCGAGGAGAGAAACATCGTTGCCGACGTTTTTGGGATCCAATGCGTGAAGGCATTGATTCAATCTGAATCGGCAATATGAAAGGCGGAGGCGGTGGAGGAGGCGGAGGCGGAAAGCGCAGGTGGAAAGTTCTGGTTATTGGAGTTTTGGTTCTAGTTATCGTCTCTATGTTTGTTCCTCTGGTTTTCTTGCTCGGCCTTCACAACGGCTTTCACTCTCCTGGTATCTCTCACACTGTCTTCTCTTCGATCTCTGTTTCAGATCTATCTCATCTCTCCCCTTTTTCACTTTATTTCTTCAGGATTTGTCACTGTCCAACCGGCTTCTTCTGTAAGTGTTCTGTTTCTTTATGGTAAGTAATGGACTAATGGTTGATTGATTTGATTTTATTCTGAACGCTTTTTTCTTTGGAATCAGTTTGAGAGCTTAAGCAGAATCAATGCTACCAAACATTCCCAGGTACTGTTACTCTCGTCTGATTAATTCGATTCCCATTTATAACAAACCGTTTGCTGCTTTTTGATCTTCCTTCGACGCTTTTGTAGAGAGATCTATCTGACCGAGTCGATGAGGTTCTCCAAAAATTCAATCCAGTTCTTCCCAAGGTTGGTCCTCCAGTTTTCTCCCTTTTGGGTTTCACTTGTTTAATTGTAGAATTAAGGCATCGACATTTTCCATTTCTGTACTGTGGGGCTTTCATCGATAGATATAGTTAGTTGTGGTACAAATGTGGAATTAAATCTTTATGATGGCTGGAGGACCTTCATTATCTTACACATTGTTCTCAACTTGACACACACATATCAGATCTGGTTTTAAGTGTAATTTAATGATTGTTCTGTCATAGTTCTTGGCATTGATGCATTCCAGAGGTCTAAAGATTAGCTTGATTACTGATAACAGGACTATCTGATTTATTTGACCTAACAAAAATGCATGTGTGTCTGTAGAAAGAAAAAAAAAGCTCCTATTCCTGCTTGTCTTATGGAAATGCAAAATGCCCCATAATTAACCAGTGAGTCTAAAAAAAATTGGCCCAAAAACAAACTAGACGAGAAGAGGCTGTAGTTAATCACTTGTTGTATCTTTTGTGAATGTTGCTTAAGGAGTAGAAAATTTGGATGAATGAGTGGATGTTTTATTTGACTCTCTTAGAAAGTTGAAATACTTTCACGAATTATCTTGCTTCATGAGTCTCAACATGTCTTGGGCGAGGTAAAGAATTGGTTCCATGTGTGAGATGGTTAAACTGTTTGTAACAATTTTTGTACTAACGTTTTTGTTTTCTTGTTTCAAATGCTAGAAAAGCGACAAAAACTTGGATTCCAGAGATATCAATGGGACAAGCAGCAGCGGTTCTAAAAAAAGAGGTTTACTTTACAAGTTCCTTTCTTGAAAATACCCCCCACCGTTATTATATTTTGATTCTGCTCTGCAACTTTACATATGCTCCCTCAATTAATCGCAGAAATACCAGTGTCTCCAGCTGTTGTTGCCAACCCAAGCCCTGCGAATGTACGAATAGATTAAATTGTTTCTGTAGTAGTCACTTTTTTATTTCTGACCAATAATCTCTTAACCTTAATTCTGCCTTATTTTTTGAACAGAAAACAAAAACCGAATCCTCGTATAAAGGTGTTCAGGGGGCATCAGTAAGTGCTGATGAAACTACGAGAACTTGTGAAGTGAAATATGGGAGCTACTGTCTCTGGAGGGAGGAAAATAAGGAACCAATGAAAGATGCTAAGGTGAAGCACATGAAAGACCTGCTATTTGTGGCTAGGGCATACTATCCAAGTATTGCTAAAATGCCTAGTCAAAACAAATTGACGCGGGATATGAAACAGAATATTCAAGAGTTTGAGCGTATTCTTAGTGAAAGTTCAGCAGATGCTGACCTTCCACCACAGTAAGTTCTTTACCAGTTTGGGTTTAAGCATCTTTGTACTGAAAGTGAAAGTTAGCTCCTTACTGGAGAAGATAATGCTAGTGACATGAAATTCTCCTAGTTTGCAGTTTTATGTTATAGAAAAAATCTTATCATAATATTCTCTAGTCACCTGTTCAATGAGCAGCACACTGATAAATAAATTCTACTCTGAAACCTTATCTGTGCCAATATCTTAAACCAACATAGGAATTAATAAACTAATGTACTAAATAGGAGAGATGCCATGAATGTTGTTTGTTCTCTTTTTTAGTAGAAGCTTTTATGTGTAGAATCCTCTGCTAATTTCCTCTAATCTAACTTATTGTGTCTCTTTCCACTGTTTTTTCAGGGTTGATAAAAAGTTTCAGAAGATGGAAGCTGTAATTTCAAAGGCGAAGTCTTTTCCAGTTGATTGTAACAATGTTGACAAGAAATTGAGACAGATCCTGGATTTGACTGAGGATGAAGCTAGTTTCCACATGAAACAGAGTGTGTTCCTGTACCAGCTTGCAGTACAGACAATGCCTAAGAGTCTTCATTGCTTGTCAATGAGACTAACTGTGGAATATTTCAAGTCAGCTTCACTTGATATTGAGGATAGTGACAAATTTTCAGATCCCTCACTGCTTCACTTTGTTATCATCTCTGAAAATATACTTGCATCGTCCGTTGTGATCAATTCTACGGTTTTACACGCAAGGGTATGTATCAAAATCCAGGTTTAATTAATTTGTATTCTTTTATCATGCAGTCGTAGAACCTTATTTTATTCTTTGTTGGTTGATGTTTCAGGAAAGTAAAAACTTTGTTTTCCATATACTGACGGACGAGCAGAATTACTTTGCGATGAAACAATGGTTTATTAGGAATCCCTGCAAACAAGCTACCGTTCAAGTATTGAACATTGAAAAACTCGAGCAGGACAATTCAGAAATGAAGCTGTCTTTGCCTGCGGAGTTCCGTGTCTCCTTGGCTGGTGGTGACCAGTTGGCGTCACAACAGAATAGAACACACTACTTATCTATTTTCTCTGAATCTCACTATCTTATTCCAAAATTATTTCAAAAGTTGGAAAAGGTTGTGATTATGGATGATGACGTTGTAGTCCAGCGAGACTTATCTCCCCTTTGGGACCTTGATATGGAAGGGAAAGTGAATGGCGCTGTGAAGTCTTGCACTGTGAGATTGGGTCAGCTAAAGAGTATCAAGAGAAGAGAAAATTTTGATACTAATGCTTGCCTGTGGATGTCTGGATTGAATGTCATTGATCTGGCTAGATGGAGGGAATTGGGCGTTTCAGAAACCTACCAGAAATTTTATAAAGAGGTCAGCTTTCTCAAAGAAAAACAAACCCTGGATGATTCTTTTGTATGTTTGTTTGTGAGGGATGAGTATCTTTTTTTGTATTTGTGTAACAGATGAGTAGTGGAGATGAGTCTAGAGAAGCAGTTGCACTGCAAGCAAGCTTACTTACGTTTGAAGACAAAGTTTATGAACTTGAAGACAAATGGGCAATATCGGGACTTGGTTATGACTACTACATGAATACAGAAGCCATAAAAAACGCAGGCATTTTGCACTATAACGGGAACATGAAGCCGTGGCTTGAGCTGGGAATCCCACAGTACAAAAGCTACTGGAGAAAGCATTTGAATCGGGAAGATGGATTCTTGAGTGACTGTAACGTGAATCCTTGAGATGAGTAAGTAAAAGAAAATGCTTTAGAAGCAGATGACACAATGCAAAGAAAAAGATTTATGTGACATTTCATATTATTTGTTGAGGCGTGGGGGTAAAAAATAAACCCGAATGCATTGCAGGAGATATGATTGGAAATTAGCTTTGATGTTGTATACGATTTTTGGCAAAAGAAGTGTGCCATTCTTTTCCTCGTGTTATTTTTCCATTCTCTACTTTTTTAAGGTGATAACATTTTTTAATATATTTCTCAGTTTACACAGTTGGTAAAAAAATCATGAAAAAATTGATATTACTGAATTGTATTTGATATGAAATCCCAACTTACATATAAAATTATTATCGATAAAGTAAATTCGATTCATCGACTGGAATCAATTGTCTCATACTTACATGATTTAACTTAGAAACAAATTCATTCACATGACTGGCCATTCAACGATGACGGACGAGGTATAAGATGCAAAATAAGCATATAATAAAACACTACAAAAAATGATGGCATATCAGGTTGTATCACACTGCATTGCATTATAAAGACCGAAACAGAACATATTCTCATAAATACAGATCGTTGTAATAATGGAACGCGTCTTACCACCCAAAGGTCGTAATCACTTTTCCTTTATACATATGACGCAGAAAACCGCAATCTTTTTGTTCATAAACAAACGATAGATAACGAAAATAATAATATTTATTGTTATAAAAAAAACTATGTAATATAAGAGGTCAACGTAAGTGGAACAATCATAATAACAATGGACGTGGAAATATATATCAGGTGGAATTATATTACAAATTTAATGTAAATAAAAAAAATAGTGGAATTTTGTTGTGATGGTTTTTCTTTTCTCTTCCCACCGCTAATTGCTTCTCCACCACACATTTTTAATTTTGTTAATTAAGCTTAATTAATTATAATGATGATATAGTGCGTGGTCCTCCTTTAACCATATCATATTAAAACCAAGGATTGGTTCAAAACTCCATTTCTTAACTCACCTCCATGTGTTGAAACTTTGAATTGAATTGTTTTAATTTAATTTACTTTGATTTCCACTCGTTCTTCTTATCCTCCACTAAATTAGTATTTCTTATTACCTTAGTGCCCATGGTAATAATTCAAAGCTTTGACGTCTATTAAAACTATATTATCCAATATTTTGAAACATTAACTGTTTGTCTTAAAGAGCCAATTACCAGAATTGGATTTCGGACCTGCCAGAAGTTGATTGATCAACGAAGTTATTTTAAATACACATATTGATTATTATTATAGTGATAACATATATATTATATTTATATATTACGTTGGCCTTTGGGTTCAGTTTTGGAGAATAATTCGTAAATTCTGCAGAAAATAGTTTGTAATATAAAGTAATGAAGAATATTTTCATATACTGTCTTTTCCATTATAAAAAGATGCAGTGGAAATGACGATGGATTTTGGCCCGTAGGTTTTCTTTGCTGTAGATTCGCTTTTTTTTTAGTGATACAATAATATTCTCTATAATAACTAAAAAGATTGTTAAAAACATGGAATATTTTTTATATTCTCTATAAAAAGTAATGTTTAACGTGATAAATATTTTAAAAACAGAAAAGTGAATAAAAAGACCATTTTAGTCTAAAAAGTACAGAAATGTATAGAACATGGAATAAAAATACATAATTTGTAATTTTAAATTATCAATTTGAAAAATGTTACAAGTCAACAATATAACAATATATAGTAATCATGTTATTTTTATAAATTTATTTAAAATCTCAACCATATGAATTAGAGTTAGCCTTAGATTAGGTTTCGGCATTCGGATATTGAGTTCGGTTATTTTCGGTTTTGACTTTTTCGGTTGATAAGATTAAATATCCATTAAGTTATTTTTATATTTTAGTTTGGTTTTGGTTCAGTTATATCTCGGTTTTGGTCTGGTTATATCTCAGTTTTGGTCGGTTCGATTATTAAATTTAAAAACTGAAAATAACTGAAATAACAGAATTAACAAAAAAATAACAAAAAATAACAAAAAATAACCAAATTATAACCAAATTATAACAAAAAAATAACCAAAAATAACCAAAATATCCAAAATATTTTTGGATAACCAAAAATAATTCGGTTTTTCCAGATATTTTCGGCTTTCGGTTCGATTTCAGTTAGTAAGCAATAACCATGGTTTTCCAAAATAATATCCGTTCGGTTATTTTTTTATAACCGAATACCAACTAAAATCTATTTTCTGATTCCATTTTTGTTTGGTTTCGGTTCGGTTTCTTCGGTTCGGATTATTTATCCCGGCCTACCTTAGATTTATACTATATAAACATAAGACCAAAAGCTATTTTGTAGGTCAAATATTGGTCATATCAAAACACACAACAAGTTCGTATATAATATTTCGTTGGAGTTTAGGTGAAACTAAAACTATACTATTTGATTATAGAAAGGAATAAATTAATTTAATATATGCACTAAAAATTGAGATAAATTAAAGAGTAGATATCTTATAGTAATGGAGTGAAAAGGATATATCTATAGTGGACAACAAGAAGATGAGACCATTCTTTTCATTTGAGCACCAGATTCTATGTTTCTACGTACATTTTATATATAAACACCCAAAGACCTCTTCTTAATTCTACCATCAAAAAAATCAACTCATCTCCTCAACACAAACAAAAAAGACAGAAACACATATAGAAACAGAAGATGACAAAAGTTCACCCAAAGTTCCCAAACACTAGCGAGGAGAGTTTGTCCGGTAATAGAGCAGCCGTGGTTTTAACTGTTTGGAAGAAGTCACTTCTCTTCAACTGCGATGGATTCACAGTTTACAACTCCAATGGAGATCTTGTTTTTAGGGTTGACAATTACATGAATTGTCCTAAAGATAATATCGTCCTTATGGACGCTTCCGGCTTGCCTCTTCTCTCCATCCGCCGCAAGGTACCTTTTTCTCTCTGTATTAAATCAATAATAATTGAAATCGCATGGAAGAACTCAAACTATTTGACGATTATGAAATGAATCTTAAATTTTTTTGATTTTCTTGAACAGAAGTTGAGTTTGGGAGATTGTTGGATGGTATACGATGGAGAAAGTGAGAGAAACGCAATATTTACAGCGAGAAAGAACGTTAATATAATAACAAACAAGAAGAGTTTGGCGTGGATTAGCACGAAAAAGACAGTATTGTATGAAATAGATGGATCATATGGTCAGAAAAGCTGCAAAATATTGGACGAGAGGAGGAACAAGAAGAAGACAGCAGAGATTAAAAGAAAAGAAGCAATGATCGGAGGAGTCGCTTTCGGAAAAGATGTATTTAAACTTGTCGTTGAGTCGGAGATGGAGCCTCGTGTGGCTATGGCATTTACCATCATTCTCGACCAAATGTATCGATCTTATTGAGTTTTTCATTATCAAGCTTTGTAAGTATATATATTAGTTCCCTTTTTTAGTTATGTAATTTATGCATGTTTTCTTATATCTTACACATGAACAAAGACAACTTTTGTTTTTGTTCTCCTGAAAATACAAACACAGTTCAAATTCTCAACAGATTTGCTAAAAACTGTTACGTTTCTAAATTCAATATCAAAATTGATGTCGAAAATAAATGACATAGATAAGTTACATTTAGGTCGTGTCATTTTTCAACGTCTGTCTTACATGACCGATGCCATGAAGTGGTGAGTACCTTTGCACATAAAGGATGGTCTCAATTCATATGCTTTAGGAGGAATCGAAATTTGAGAATCGAATAATCAAAATGGCTTAGTTGGAAATTCTAAAATGAAGATTTTATGCCAAAATGGCTGATTCGGAAATATAAAAATATATACAAAATTTCTTAATGGTTCCTTTTTTGAATTTGAAATAGTAACAATTCCAATTTACTTATTTAGCACCAAAATTGTGAATATGACAACATTTTGTGATATTAAAAAAAAAAAACTAAATTTAGGAAGAGCAAGAATGTGTAGAGATTTAAATATCTTAATGCAAAAACAGAAGGAAGCCTAACTTTCTCTTGATATATTTTTCACATGGTTCCTCTTTTGTAACTGATTCAGATTGACACTGATATTTTGAAAGAGAAGCCATTGGAATCTACTTCACCAGTTGCATCTTCCTTCTTCTCTAATCCATGATTCTTCTACCCTAAATCTTCTACTCAAAAGAAACCTAATGGAAGGAAGAAGGATCACTGGATCATTGCAAATCCTAGATCTTGCAATGGTAGAAGTAGTAAATCTTCTTCTCTAGACCTTTAACATATCTCGTCCCGTATGGATCGAGCTTTCTCAATTAGCACGGCTGAGGAGTGATTCCGCAATATGCGTCTCGTGGTATGTCTGATTTCTCACTCCATCAAAATTTCTGCTCTTCTCTCACCTGTTTGAATTTTGAACCAGGAGCAATATGATATTCACGATCCTAAAGGACACTGTCTAGTTGCATTACCCTTCTTGATGAAACGAACCAGAGAAATCGAAATTGTCGCTGCACGGGACATCGTCTTTGCGCTTGCTCATTCTGGTGTTTGCGCATCTTTTAGCAGAGGTACGTACTATTCCTCCCACCAACCTTTTGCTTTCTCACTGTGATTTGACACAGACATTTTTTTTAACCTTTTGGAGTTTTGTCTGTTTGATTACAGAGACGAACAAAAGGGTTTGCTTTTTAAATGTTAGCCTTGATGAAGTCATACGGAGCTTGTTCTACAACAAGAACAATGATTCTCTCATTATTGTTTCTGTTTACGCCACCGACAATTTCAGCTCTTTGAAATGCAGATCCATTAGAATCGAGTATGCTTACTCTCCTACCTTCTCCTGTATTGTTAGTTCTCAGTTTCTTAAAACTAACGTGTGCTTTCCTTGTACTGTTAGATATATTTTGACGGGTCAAGCAGACGCTGGATTTCCCCTTTTTGAGTCCGAGTCACTAAAGTGGCCAGGTTTCGTTGAGTTTGATGATGTTAATGGAAGGTGCTGATATATTCTGCGCAGGACATGTACTTTCTGTTCTTCATTACCCAAACTGTGTTAGCTTGAAGCTTTTCAACTGATCCACAGACTTGTTCTGCAGTGTTTACAGGGTGTTTGATCTGAAAACTATGCAATGCTATATTCAATATCAGACAAAAATGTCCAGGAAATTAAGATAAGGTGACAATTCTACATCTGCTTTCTTTCCCTTTATATGTTTCATGTTTGCAAATACTGAGGTGAGGTTGCTTCTAAGTGGTTTTGTGTACTTTTATTAGATTGGAAGAATTGTCAACTTAGCTATGGGTTACCTTTAACTCTTTACATGTGTTTGTGTACCTGCATCAGTCCAGGGATAATGTTATTGATTTTCAAGAGAGCTACAAGTCATGTTCCCTTGAAGATTTTATCAATCGAAGATGGCATGGTTCTCAAGTCCTTCAGTCTCATGAGTGTAAGACTTGAGAGGGACAGTGAAAGCACGACCAAGACCCAAATCAGCGATCTTAAGGATTCCTTTATCCTTATCCAAAAGAAGGTTCTATGGTTTAAGATCACGGTGAAGCACACCATGGCCATGGCAATGAGCCACGCCTTTACAAAGCTGATACATTAATCTCTGTACAAGACAAGGTTCAAGAGGTTTAGGATTGAATCCCTTTCTATGCGAATCAATGAACTTCTTGAGATCAGTATCAAGATACTCGAAATCGAGATAAAGGTTAAACTTTTGGGAGTGAGAAACTGGTGGCGATGAAGAAACTGAGTCCTTGGATTGAAGAACATGTTCGACGCAGAGAAGCCGAACAACGTAGATTGACTGAGACAGCATCTAGAGAAGAGAAATCTCACGAAGAGCGGTCGGTAGTACACCTTCTTCGTCCATCTCGAGCCTCGTCTTTTTCAAAGCAACAAGCTTCCCAGTGTCTTTCTCAATCGCCTTGTACACTTTCCCATACGTTCCTTCACCAACCTTTTCAAGCTTCGCATACATCTCTATTGGTGGGTAGATCTTTCTCAGATTGTACAAATGTTCTGAAGAACGAAGAATGAAAATGATGAATTTCCTCTTTCGATTGATAAGAACCCTAAGCCCCTTTTCTATTAGATCTGGTAAGCGCCTCTTCGCTTTAACGTTAACGTTGTACCAGCCGAACAGTTCCACGTGGCCTCTCGTTTCCCGCTCCTTTTTTTTTTTTTTGCCAATAAATACTTTATTAATAATCAACATCATTGTTTACATACAATAGTAAATATAAAGGACAATTATAATAAATGTTCCATGCAGATTCAGATGTTGTGGATGAAGAAGCTAAATGATGAGCTGCTCGATTTCCTGATCTTGGGGTGTGTGTAAATTTAACACCATCAAACATTAAAATCCAAAATTGAATTGTATGAATATAATGTTGAAGTTGTATAGATGATGCCTTATTGTTGATAAGATTGGTCAAAGAGAGATTGTCTCCTTCAAAGATTATATGCCGATAACCCAAAGCCCAGGTAGCCTGTAATGCCCAGATAAGAGTTGTACACTCAGCTTCAATAACAGAAGCCCGTCCTTGAAATTTACCTCTTCCAGCGTTGAGGAACATACCCTTATCATTTCGAATAATCCAACCTAATCCAGAGTGTGATGGACCATTACGGAAAGCAGCATCATAATTGCATTTAATCCAACCATGTGTTGGTTTTCTCCATTTTATTGAGGTCGGTATACGCTTTGATTTTTGTATCCCAAAATCCGATTTTGTCGTCATTTGTATCCACTCCACCGCATCTTCAAAGCATTTATTTACTAGTTGGGTGTCCGATAACTCCGTGTTGTTAAAAGTGAGTTCATTTCTAGATTTCCATAGTCTCCATAGGATGTAGAAGGGAACATATTTCTGGGTTTCTGAGACCTCAAATTGGCAATAGCTTTCAAACAAATACCTGATATTATCGTAGATATTTGTATGATTCGAGCATATAACCGTTGTTGAAATTCCGAGTTTCCTCCATACCATTTGAGCAAATGGGCATAGGAAAAAAGTATGTAGCTCAGATTCCTCAGATTCACAGCATCTGTTACATGTGACATCAGAAATAATTTTCCGTCTATAGAGTTGACATTTCAGCGGCAATGCACCTGATAATAGACGCCAAAGAAAATGTTTTATCTTCGGAGGAATATGTAGATTCCAAGTTTTTTTCGTCAGATCTGGTTGTGATGCCAATACTGGTCGGCTTGTGGCTGAATCATTACGGAATACCTCAATAGCCTTTCTATACCCTGACTTGACCGAATACATTCCATTACTTGTATGCTTCCAATACCAACTATCCTTACATGGAATCGTAGGCAAGTAAATATTATGGATAAGACGATGATCCTCTTTTTCAACCATATCCTTAATTAGTTCATCATCCCATTGCCCAGATTCTTGATTAATAAAACAATCAAGCTTCAGCAATGGGTTTGTATAGGGTAACAACCTTGGAGGACGAGAAGGTACTATAGGCAGCCAATTTGCATCCCCAATGGATGTATCCGAGCCATTTCCAATGATTCTATGTAATCCGGTTTGAAGTAAACACCGCCCATGTAATATAGATTGCCATCCCAAAGACGATCTATAACCCACAGCAGCAGAGAGAAGATCTCCCTTATCATAATACCTACTTTTTAAAATTCTCGAGAGAAAGCAATGAGGTCTCAGTATTATTTTCCAACACGTATTTGCTAGAAGAGCCTGATTAAAATACTGAAAATCACGGAAACCCATCCCACCAACTAGCTTCGGTGTACTCATTTTTTTCCAAGATATCCATGTGGCTTTCCTTTTATGTATTGTAGATCCCCACCAAAACCGAGATATTGTTTGGTCCATAATCCGACAAATTTCCTTTGGGAGTTTAAATACATTCATTGAGAATATTGGTAGAGAACATGCGACAGATTTGATAAGAACTTCCTTACCCGCAGAAGATAGAAATTGTGATTCCCATCCTGAAATTCTCGCTTTTATTTTATCAGTAATATAACGGAAAAGTTGACGTCGGTTCCGTTTGAACTGTTCAGGTAGTCCCAGATATTTGCCACCTCCACCAACGCTATAAATATTCAACATTCTTTGTACTGTCTGTCGAGTATGAGGGAAGACCTTTTCCCCAAATATAATTGAGGACTTATCCATATTAATTCGTTGACCGGAGACCTTACAATACACATCAAATATATGTTTTAATCTTGCAACATTCTGAACATCAGCTCGTATGAAGAAGAGAGAATCATCCGCAAAAAATAAGTGAGAAATAGGAGGTCCTTTCCTATTTAGACGTAATGGTGTAATAGAATGATCATGTTCCGCACGTTGTAGCATTATGCTTAACACGTCGGAACAAATAATGAATAAGTAAGGAGACAATGGATCCCCTTGTCTTAAACCACATTCTGGCTGAAATCTTCCATATGGACTACCATTAATAAGCACTGAAAACGATGAAGAGGAGATACATTGCATAATCCAATTAACCCACTGAGCAGAGAATCCTTTTTTTAACATCACTGATTCCAAAAACTTCCATTCAACCCGGTCATATGCTTTACTCATATCAGTTTTAACAGCCATAAAAGATTTCGAGCAAGTACGTTGTACCCGTAAGGAATGGAGAGCCTCATGTGCAATGAGAATATTATCAGTAATTTGGCGTCCAGGGATGAAGGCGGCCTGATTCTCAGAGATTAAACCGTTTAGAACCTTCTTCAACCGTAGAACTAAAATTTTTGATATAACTTTGTAAATAACATTGCACAACGAGATGGGTCTAAAATCATTCATTCTTACTGGGCATTCCACCTTTGGTATTAAACATATGTTGGTGTGGTTGAACTGTGGGATCATGTGACCCGTGAAAAAGAAGCGTTCAACTTCCGCAAAAATAGCATCCCCGACAATTTCCCAATTCTGATGATAAAAGACTGCAGATAATCCATCAGGCCCCGGTGCCTTTGTTGCACCAATAGAAGAGATAGCTAAAAAGGTTTCATCCTTTGTTACAGGTTTAGTGAGTTCTGTATTCATCTCTTCCGTGACAACTGGTAGAACGATCGAAAGAGCCGAGTCAATATTACTTGGAGAAGAGGTTGTGAACAACTTCTTAAAATAATTCAAAGCTTCATTTGCAATAGCCTGATTACCAAAGACGTCCAACCCCTCTTCTGACTTAATCGAAATAATCGAATTACGTGATCTGCGGTTTCTAGTCACTGCATGAAAGAACTTCGTATTTCGATCACCCGAATTAAGCCATAGATTTCGACTTTTGATTTTCCAAAATATTTCCTCGTCTATATAGGCTTGCGTTAACTCCTTTTTCAGTGATACAATTTTAGCACTGTCCAACTGATTATTAGTGTGTGCATCATCAAGTACCGATGTGATCTCCCTGATTCTGCGATCAGAGCTAACATATGATCTTCGTTTCCAAGAAGTCATTGCTTTCCTAGAAGATGTCAATTTATCTAACAGTCCAGATGATGATCCACCAGAATTATTCCAACAGGAAGTAAGCATACCCGTAAACTGTTCATGGGTTTTCCATCGAGGGTCATATTTAAACCTCGAAGACCGAGACCCTGTATGTTGACGGATACAGATTATACCAGGCCTATGATCCGAATCAACGAGATCTAAGTACTGAACAAAAGATGCAGGGTACATATTTTTCCAAATATCATTTGCCATACTTCTGTCTAACCAGCATTGGACTATCTGATTCATCCTCTTACCGATCTATGTCAAATTATTTCCTCGAAATTGTAAATCACTCATTTTACAATTTGAAACCATATTTTGGAAATCATAAAGATTCCAGGGCTCCACAGGGGCACCACCAACTTTATCATGTGAATTCAGAATTGCGTTAAAATCCCCACACATCAGCCATGGATTATTACGGTTGAGAGCAATTCTTTGTAATCTTTCCCAAAGATTATTTCTATATTTACGTACAGGATGTCCATAAATACATGATAAGTAGAAATCAAATCCAGGTCTGATGATTTTACAATCGATCATTCTATCATCAGCCGATACAACTCGTACATCTACATACTTTTTCCACAACAAAGCAAGACCACCACCAATTCCATTTGGGGGGACACAGTAGATACAACCATAATCTAACACAGCAGCAACGTCATGAACAACATTATTTTTATTTTTTGTTTCTATCAGGAAGAGTACGTCCGGGGAAAATTCCTTTTTGATTCCCTTCAGGCGTCGAACTGTCAGAGACCCTCCCAAACCCCGATAGTTCCAAAAGGCGACATTCATTTGGGACCTGGTGGATTATGGCCCACCAAACCATCACCTGAATATCTCGTAGAAGAACCAATGTGTATGTAGAGTTTAAAAATGTTGTTTATAAATGAAATTATCAATAGCATTAACGAAATGCATCCAATTTCATTACCCCACAACAACCATGTGCTGACATAACCACTTCCCAAATCAATATCGATTGTCATGATAACCAAAAAACCAACACCCATGAGGGAATAATTAGACTCGGTTGACTTACGCAATTTTAAATTTATGTAACCGAGACTAATATTCAAGTTTAATAATAAATTAAGTGTTGGTATGGTTATCATAATTGAATCAAATCTACCACATCCGGTTAACGTACTCCTATACCCAACTGTAAGGAGTCTATCCGAAACAAATGACATGAGATCCGATAACCTAAGTTTCCGGTGTTCCGACTGACCTGGGTTTGGTGTGCCGGAAGTCTGACCCTGCCACGGAACTCGTTTCGGTGATGCCTGACCAGTAGCATTTTTTCGACGTTTAGGGTCCGGAATGTCGACATCTTCGGTGGTGGTATACGGCGATGGCGGACATAACAGTGGACGATTAAAACCCGGGGGGGATTTTCCGTCATCAGAATCTCCATCATCGGGAGGAGGAGATTCAATCGGAGGAGGAGCAATTACCCTAGAAGGGCATTCAGAGGCATCGTGGGTTAGAAATCCACACCGGTTGCAGAAATTACGCAACTTTTCATAACGAAATCGGAGAGTGGCTTCCTGATTCTGAAACACGAACTTCCGTTGGAACTGGAAAGGCTGGTCAATTCTCATGAGGACTCTAACCCGGACAAATTCAACGCGAAGGGATGCTTCCGCGTTAAAGTCAGATTCAAGTAATTCGCCGAGAGTGCCTCCGACGAACATCACCATCTGGTACGTTAAGAAATTTAACGGAATACCTCTGATTTGCACCCAAAACGGGATAACCTGGAGATCAGCATCAGAGATTGAAGGCGACCATTTGTGGAGGATGCACATCCATTCGTTGAAAGACCACGGCCCACGGCGGAGGACAGAGATAAGTGCGTCTTCGGTTTGAAACAGGAACTGTGTCCTGTTATTTTCAATGATGCGAGAAACAACCGTTTCGCCGGCACACCAAAGACGCGGTAAGGTTGTCATCATAGCCCTGAGATTTTGTTTTCGTGGATTAACCGGCTTTCCAATCAAGGAAAATCGAGTTTCCGTTGCTGCCTGAACACATAATTCTGCCGGGAGTGCGATTGGAGGGTTATTAATACCGAGATCAATCTCTTGCATCTTTTTGGAAAGAAAATCCGACATTTCAAGGGATCTATTTAGGGGATTAACACTGATAAAGAGAAGTGTCGGAAGAAAACGAGAATGGAAGAAGAAGGGAGGATTTGAGAACATAGGTAGAGGTTTATAAACAGGGAGAGGAGAGTGTAACTGAGGATGGAGGGATCTGTAACCGTCAAAATCGACGACATACGCACTTCCAAGGAAGAGAAAACCCATCAACGGACGGAAAACCGTCGCCGATGACTTAGCCGGAGAAATCGCAGAGAGATTCGCAGTACAGTTTTAGAGAGAGAAAAACAGTTTTCCCCGATTATTTGTTTTCTCTCGTTTCCCGCTCCTTTGGACTTTGAACTCCTTTCTTTTTAAATAAATAATTCATTTGTTCACATTTTCTTTTGGTAAAATGTTAAATCAATTTGATCATACTTTAAATGTTAACTGCGTGTTTTATTAATTTTCAAAAGTAATTAGGGGTTTGATTTGGTAACTCCAACAATATGAAACTTACCATTTTAATAGTTCAAATGTTAATAGTTAGCATTTCATAGAATATTCTTAGTTTTTATTTATACCTCTTTATCTCACCATTCTTTTACCTCTTTTAATTATTCTCCCATAATTATGTTTCCTTTTTTTTCTTGTTTACTATTTATACTATATTTAGATCTACGCTCTTGAGTTAAAAAATATTCGCATAATATAATTACCTATTTATTTAATAAATATAAAGTAAAAATATATATCATTTATTTATTATTTAAAGTATTTTTAATATTGATTATATAAATAAATTAGATAATGAAATTAGATTATATAAATGAATTTAAATTATATTTATCTTGGATAGACAATACTATTAAATAAATAAAAAATTATAGATATAATCAATATTCAATTAATTTTGTTTGACTAAATTTTCAAAATCTCTAAAACTCTTTTTATGCCAAAATATCTTTTATGTCGAAATATTATGAATTTTATCTATATTATACTATTAAATATTTATCTAATATTATTTTCGTAAATAATATAGTAAATTATATTTAATATAATTACTTTAAAATATTCTGATAGATTGACACGTTACACATTTATAAGTTATACTAAAAATAAAGTTTTTTATTAAAATATTTATTAAATAATATATTAGCGATTATAAACATCGGTTTCTACATAAAATCTGATTACTTAAAAATCTGATTACTAAAATATATTTCTCTACAAAAGCTGTGTATTCAAACTGATTCCAGACATATATACTTTTCTATATATCTTAAAAGTTAATTCGAACTTTTGACCATTTTCCTATCTTATATAGAAAGCATATTAATCTTTTTAGTAGTTGCAAGCCCAACAAATTTCTTTGGAACAACTTTTTCCAAAGCCTCTCTTAATTATATCAATCGAACCTAACATCATGATTAAACACTAATCGGAGATTTTCGGTGGCATAGTTTCATATCATATGGTTTCCACACTGCCGACCGCCAGATAAGCGGCAGCTCAAGACATTCTTTTTGTTTTTTCCTTTTTGACATCGCTCAAGACATCCTTAAAACACATGATTTTTGATTTTTGTCATCTTACTTTTTAAATTATCAAAATTAAATACAAAGTAGAATACTTTTTTGTATATATATTATAGTCAGCAAAAACTCATTTTCTGAAAATAAACTCCTAAAAATGAGAAAACTAAACGAGGAATGACAAAGAAAGGACTTGATAAGTCTACCAATAAAAAACCCAAAACATAACTTTTCTCTTTTATGAAATTCATTATTTATATGGATATTTATATTTTATTACTTATCATTTCATGTAAATATTAGTATGACCATTTCATAGACGTTTACGATAACTAAACTATATATGTATCTACATATCAGAATATCACAATGTTTCATTTTCTATAAATATTTATAATTTTCTTTCCATGTGCATAAGTATGAGAGCAAATTAGTATCATTATCCCTGCATTGTTTAACATATCTTTATGGGAAAATGGCTAAAAATGGCCAAAACAAATGATATTATTAAAAATGTTCAACATAATACTCCATTTCGTCACATGCATCGTGTTATTTACTAGTTAGCAAACAAAGATAGCCAGTAACAAAAACTATATATTAACTTTTCTTTTCCGAAGTGATGACAAATAATAACTTGACCATCACAGTTCGCAAAAGTGCCAATAATCTGGTCTACATGTTGATGTCATATATTTACTAAACAGTCATAAAAAATCTTCACTTTTTTGAATAATGTCCCGTAACTTGAAAATATTTGTTAAATTAGTAATAATTACGAATTCTTAAGGTACAAAGAATTTTCGAAAAATGAAAAAAAGTTTGACCCTAAAATTCTTACCAGTTGAAAAAGGAGAAGAGACTTTGAAGAATAGCCATAGCCATTCGGATATTCAATTCGATTTCGGTCGGTTATTTTCGATTTTAGTTTTTTTGGTTGTTAAGATTAAAGATCCATTCATTTTTTTATATTTCGGTTCGATTTCAATTTGGTTATATATCGTTTTGGTCGGTTTGGTTATTAAATTTAAACACCGAAAGTAACTGAAATAACCAAAATAACCGAAAATAACAAAAAATAACCGAAAATAATCGAAAATAACCAAAAAATAACCGAAATAACAAAAAAATAACAAAAAATAACCGAAAATAACTAAAATAACTAAAAATAACTGAAATATCTGAAAATAACCGAAAATAATCGGTTTTTCGAATATTATTTCAATTTTCGGTTCGGTTTCAGTTACTAACCAATAACCATAGTTTTCCAAAATAATATATATTCGGTTATTTTTTTATAACCGAATACCAGTCAAAATCATTTTTTCAGTTTAATTTCGAATCAGTTTATTCGATTCAAATTATTTGTCATGCCTATTGAAGAGTATTGAATCTAGAGACCACTCTAAACAACAACCATACAAAAAAACAATCGGACAAATTGTTGATACAGAAGTTATTGTTAATCTAATTATTAATACCCAAAAAAGACAGCTTTAATATAAGCGATTGCATGCTTGACACGTGTCTACTTTTAGCAGCGTTAAATGATACGGTCTACGTAGTCCCGCACACATACCACAATTCCTCCGTATTTTTATAATCAAACAGCGACTCTGTTGAAGAAAATCACAAATAATCACTAATATTTTTTCAACCTTTGTAATTGTGTAACAGAGAGATCCACACTGTCTCTTCAACCTTTTTATCTAGTTTTTGTCTGAGTTAAAATTTCATATTTTTTCTCAAAAGATCAAAAAGAAATATAGAAAAGAGAAATTTATTTTAGAGAGAAGAGCAAAAAAGGGAGAAACAATAATAAAAATTAAAAAAAAAGTCAGGCGTCTTCTGCAGAATTCACATTTGGTGTCTGCTGGCTTTGTTTTGTTTCTTTCTCTCTCTCTCTCTCTACTTTTCGATTGCTGCGATTCCATTTCGTTCTCGCTCTTGTACACGCTTCTTAGAGAAGAAATTGAGCACAAAGCCCATGTCTGGTTTATACAATAACTCTTCCTACTTCTCTCCTGCTAGAGCTGCTTCTCCTCAGATTAGAAGCACTCCTGAGATCGACAGGTGTGTCGAAAACGCTGATTTCTCCTGCCTACGAGACACTCCTTTTGTTTGGTTTTTATAGGAAAATCGATCTGTTTTTTTTTTCGTTTCTTGCTCCAACAGCTCTCAGTACTTGACGGAACTTCTCGCCGAACATCAAAAGCTTACACCTTTTATGCAGGTCCTACCGATATGCAGCCGCTTGTTGAATCAAGGTTTCTCTTTTTCACTCTTTTCTTGATTTTGATTCGGATCTAAGCATTTTTTTTTCTGTTTCACCCCACTCAAGTGTTATCGTCTGCTTTCACCAGATTGCGATGACTTCAAGTCATATTTTTGATTATAAATCAGTTAATCTAATGTATTTTTGATTCAAGGGAGTGAGATCAAGTTAAATGGTCAGATCATTGCTTGGGTCTATAGAGATGTTGTGGTCGTTGTAGTATTGACATGTTCCTTGACTGATTTGATTCTTCAATTGGTCTGATTGAACTAATGTGTCCAACATTACTGACTTAAGTACTAGCCTTTGTATCAATGGCCTTGTGGTGATGTGGCTCATATAAAGCTTCCTCGATGTGCAGAGATGTTCAGGGTATCAGGAATGATGTCTAACCAAGGATTTGGCGATTTTGATAGACTCAGACACAGAAGTCCCAGCCCTATGGCTTCTTCTAATCTTATGTCTAATGTGTCTAATACCGGCTTAGGTGGCTGGAACAGTCTCTCTCAGGAGGTATTATCATATCCCTTTTTTAATTATCCATCCTATTTCATAACACATAATCAATTTGCCTACTGTCTTCAGTTACACAGTTCTATATTTTAGTGATAAGTTATAAGCAATGTTCTAATGTTGCATATGTTTCACTTGTCATTTAAAATTGATATATTATGCCAGAGTACTAGAATCATTTACGTTAGCTTCTGTCTTTCGCAATGTTTCACCAAACTTGTCCAAACCGTTGATCAGTTTTACTTGTGCTTCTGTTAAGCATTGTGAGATAAGCTAAACGAGTCAGTTTCTTACAGAGACTTAGTGGAACACCTGGAATGACAATGGATTGGCAAGGTGCACCTGGAAGCCCTAGTTCATACACGGTGAAAAGGATATTGCGTCTGGAAATCCCCGTAGATAGCTATCCTAATGTGAGTACTCAGGATTCTTAGTCACTTTATGTGTTTCTTCATCATTCGCTCAGTACGTATGGAAAGGAATTTGTGGTAATAATTCAGCTTTTCCATGTTTTTTTGCTTTGTTTTATCAGTTCAATTTTGTTGGACGGCTTCTTGGTCCTAGAGGCAACTCACTAAAACGTGTTGAAGCTACCACGGGTTGCCGCGTGTTCATCAGAGGGAAAGGTTCAATCAAGGATCCCGAAAAGGTTAGATCCATGAGAAATCTGGGACTTAACCTACCAGTTGTCTCCTTCTGGCAATTAAAAGATGTTGATAAGAGTTTTATCGATTTAACTGTTTTTTATATGATAAAAATGTAGGAAGATAAGCTAAGGGGAAGACCAGGCTATGAACATCTAAATGAGCAGCTTCACATCTTAATAGAAGCAGATCTTCCAGCCAGTATAGTGGAGATACGTTTGCGACAAGCTCAAGAAATTATAGAAGAGTTACTAAAGCCTGTGGTAACACACATTTTCCCTACATATTATATTCAATCTCTCTTCTATTATTTGGTTTGGTCTCGTCTTCCTTAATGGGATTCAATTGAAAGGCCACGTTTTTTATTTTGGGTTCTTCCTTAGTTGTTTTGCTTCTTTGAGTCTCTATACTTATTACCTGTAGGGCCTCTTGCTTTTGTCTCAGTGTTTATATTTCAGTACCCACTCTTTGTAGTTTTGCGGTTAGTATTCAATTACGTAGACATGTGTGTGACCACTACACCAGTCAAGGAAGCAAAACGGTGTCATCATCTTAAACGCAAAAAAAAGAAACCATCTTGTTTACTTTGTTATCAATGATATGAATGATAGGATTCAAGTAATATAACATATATGTTTATTTTGGTTGATAATGAAGGACGAGTCGCAAGATTTCATAAAGAGACAGCAGCTGAGGGAACTTGCGTTACTAAACTCGAACAATCTAAGGGAAGAGAGTCCAGGGCCAAGCGGTGGTGGAAGTGTTTCGCCTTTCAATTCAAGTGGTAAACGTCCGAAAACAGGATGCTGAAAAATAGCGTTTTGTTCTATCCGGCCAAAACGCTGTTTTTGAAGGCTTGTAATGGTTTCTTCAACGAACAAAAAGTACATGTCTGAATACACATGTGTATACACTTGCTTTGGCGTGGCTGCAATGGTGGTGGTCAGTTCAAAGCTCTCCCTGGTCTCTCTCCGGTGAGCGACCCTGTGGCTTTTTTTTTGGTTTTCCTTCTTTATTTATTTGGTTTTATTTTTCTCTTATTTATAAGACGACGTCGGAGATTCATTACACATTATTAAAAAAAAAGATTCGGAAAAAAAGATATATATTAGGGAAAAATGATATGGTGGCTGGGGATGGTAAAAAGGAGTGT
This sequence comes from Pugionium dolabratum, assembly GCA_018901945.1. NCBI lineage: Eukaryota > Viridiplantae > Streptophyta > Magnoliopsida > Brassicales > Brassicaceae > Pugionium > Pugionium dolabratum. Next base: position 334,075 of record JAEVFF010000157.1, read on the forward strand.
GGATTGAAATTCTTATTGTAAAAAACAGACACATTTATATTGGATTGATTCTTATCGTTTGATTTTGGAAACTTTTATGTAAAAGTTTGGTTATCTTTATTTTCAAACGTTATATTCATAGTATTTTTTTTTCTGTCCAACTATATTCATATTTAAGTAAAACTTCAGTTGGTGTGTGTTATATTAACAACTATTTTTGTTTAATTGACAGTTCATGCGTGGTTTTAAAAGTAAGATAGTGATTATTAGTTGAAGTTGGAATGGGATCACACTATTCTTTTGTAAGGGTACAATTTGTCACACACAAGGCCCATGTGTATATATAGTCCTTTTATATATGTATTTGATTTGTAGAAAATGGGGTTTTGGAGAAATTCTTATGGAACAAAGTAGATCGGATTAAGGAATCTCCAAGGTGCGAGTTTCTGAATAGTCAGTGGTTTCTTTGGTTCTTTATTCCTCGATCTTTAAATTGAGCCTTTGATTGTTGGTCGTAGTGCAAAAATTAGAAGACTAGATACTGTTTTTGTAAGCCACATTTTTCTGGTTTGGGTTGACTTAACCAGTTTTCTTTAATATAGTTTCACCAATGTTGGCAGAAAAATGAATTAAATTCCTTTCATAATTAAGTTAGAAACCTGTCAACTTTCACATAATATCAAAATTTGCAAGAATAGAAAAATCAACCAAATATCCGATAAACAAAACCCCGTAAGAGTTAAAGATCATTGAATTTGTTGTTTCCATGATACATGTCTTTTCTCACATGTCTTAGTTTCAACTCACAAGTTTTTTTTTTCGAATGCCGAGATAAAAAAGAAAGAAAGAAAGAGAAACAAAACACTATCGAGAACTTGATGCAAAGCTAATCAATGATCCTCTCTGAGTATATGTAATCTCCCTTGAGATAACAAAAGAGAGAGAGAGAGAGTTTGTGCATCTTCTTCTGCCTCCAATGTGTTAGAGTTTTACAAAAACTGTTTCTTTTCTGCCAAATCAGCACCACTCACGTATCTTGCTACAAAAGAGACTAGCCTGAACGGAGCACCGATGAGCGGAGCGTCCACAAGAGGCACACCAACACTTACCTCGTCTTCTCCAGCTCCTACAACCTGTGATTCCATGTCTACTTCCCCATTCGCATCCAGAGAAACTGGCACTGTTTCTTCTGTTTGACCCTCTGACAAGTTTCTCTCTACTAATACAGTGTCCATGTCCCTAGAGTTATTATCACTTCTTATCAACTCATCATGTATGGATATTTCTTCTAAAGATTCAGACTTCTGTACTTCAATTGCTAGGCTCTTAGGGGATGAAGGAAATCCGTGCTGCGATTGGTTTAGCTTAATACACAACTCGTTCACCTGACAATGTAAATTAGCCGATGATATTTTCGATCACCCAACAACAAAAGTATCTCGATATCCATAGCAGTACACCTTACCTTCTCTACAAGTTCAGCATTTTCGGTGATAAGCTTTTCAACTAGAATACAAGCTGCTTCAATCTGTGAGTGCAATTCTTCCTCAGAGGCACCCTATATAAACCAACAGAAACTGTTTCATGCATTTCCCAGCAACTTCATTTGAAACGTATTACAGGTCTTCTCACATTAGTTTTTTTAGAATTAAGAATCTTGCATATTGGAAGTATTCATTCAAAGCCTAACCTTCTTGTTACCCTCATAGTCTTCATGCTGGACCTGAAGACTGGAAACAGTTCCCACCAGACTCTGATTCTGCTCCAGAAGATTACTCCTAGATTCTTCCAACTCCATAACCTGAAAAAACTTTGTTTTAATCTTACATATCAGACTATGCAGCATTATTATGGTTAGCGGCTTCCTGTTCTACACGAGTAAAAGCACTCAATTTTTACTTAGGAGGCTACAGTAACTTGTTTAGATGCAAATCCGTGAACCATTACGAGAAAATCACTAATGTTTAAACTTTAAACAGATGAGACACATACCTGCGCTCTTAGCCTTGCAATTTCATTGTTCAGGCTAGAAATCATTTCTCTGGATGATTTCTGCACGATTAAATGTGTCTGATGAGTAAATCATGACCATCTTATTCCAACTCTTAAGAGACTCAACTTAGAAATGGGTATCGAGCTTTTCTAGCGTAAGAAAGAGTTACCTCCACAGCCACCGAGGATTCTTCATCATGTTGAAGTTGTCGAAGTTTCTTTTCTAGACTCGCCTGATTTAAATCAGGCAATTTTTACAAAGATTATGAATCAGAATGCATCATAAGAGAAGAAGATGCAATCTTCCAATGAATGGAGGCATACCTCTTTCTGAGTGAAGGTAGATCTTTCATCTAGCAATTGTCTCATCTTGACTTCTGTACTAGACTGCCAAATGTATATAAATGTCAGAACTACACATAACATTTTTCTGCATATGAAATGTAATATGACATCTAATCAAAATCTGATATGTCCTGGCAATATGACTTTCTTGCACGTTAACCACTATCAATATCCTACTCTACTAATTTGTGAGGGCGATAATATTTGTCCTTCTTAAATCATCTTCTGATTTAATGCTAAAAATTAATGGTCCTGTTTTGCACACAGAGAGATAATTAGGAAGCAAACCAAGTTGACGAGATAAAAATAACTCACATATGATCACACAAGGAAGAAACCATAGGTACTAAAAGAACGCTTTTAGAGTTGAGGATATCTCACCATTTCACGAACAAGAACATCGTTCTTTGTTTTATACTGCATAAGTCTTTCCTCCAACTTTCCCTACATAAACACTATGTTACTTTGACCTTCCGCTTGCAGAAGACCCAGCAAAATAACAAAGCTAAGCATACAGCTGTCGACTACTTTCTTCACTTACCTCATTCTGTTCGTGAGCTTCATTCTCAGTTCTCAAATGCAAGAGCCTGTCTTCTAACAGTACCTGTAAAACACAATGTTATTTTGACCTTCGGCTTGTAGATAATGCAGCAAAATAACAAATATAAGGATACGGATTTATGCTATTTCTTCATTAACCTCATTTTGTTTGTAAGCTTCATTCTCTGATCTCAAATGCAAGAGCTTTTCATCTAACTCTGCCTGTAACACAACATGTTATTTTGACCTTCAGCTTGCAGATAATGCAGCAAAGTAGCAAAGCCATAGATACAGCTATATGCTACATCTCCACTAACCTCACTTTGTATGTGAGCTTGATTTGCTGTTCTTAAATGCATAAGCCTGTCTTCTAACAGTGCCTGTATAAACACAGTGTTATTTTGAGCTTCGACTTGTAGATAATGCAGAAAAATAGCAAATATAAGAATACAGATTTACGCTGTTTCTTCACTAACCTCATTTTGTTTGTAAGCTTCATTCTCTGTTCTCAAATGCAAGAGCCTTTCTTCTAACCCTGCCTGTAACACAACATGTTATTTTGACCTTCACCTTGCAGATAATGCAGCAAAGTAGCAAAGCTATAGATACAGCTATATGCTATATCATCACTAACCTCACTTTGTATGTGAGCTTCATTTTCTGTTCTCAAATGCATAAGCCTTTCTTCTAACAGTGCCTGTATAAACACAATGTTATTTTGACCTTCGGCTTGTAGATAACGCAGAAAAATAGCAAATATAGGAATACGAATTTATGCTGTTTCTTCACTAACCTCATTTTGTTTGTAAGCTTCATTCTCTGTTCTCAAATGCAAGAGCCTTTCTTCTAACTCTGCCTGTACAACAACATGTTATTTTGACCTTCAGCTTGCAGATAATGCAGCAAAGTAGCAAAGCTATAGATACAGCTATATGCTAGATCTTCACTAACCTCCCTTTGTATGTGAGCTTCATTTTCTATTCTGAAATGCATAAGCCTTTCTTCTAACAATGCCTGTGACACACCATGTTAATTTCACCTATCAGCTTGCAGGTGAAGCAGGAAAACAGCAAAGTAATGAAAAAGGTTTTCCTCTATTCTTCACTAACCTCTTTTTGTATGTGATCTTCATTCTCAGTTTTCAAGCGTCTAACAGTTTCTTCAAAAACAGCCTATTAAGACACGGCAATTCCTATTTTCACAATTCCATTGAGTAAAGAACAACCAAAAAATACTTGATAAGAGAATATCACCTCTTTCTGAAGGTAGGATCCATTTTCATCACCTAACTGTTTGGTTGTTTCTTCCAGCAGCGCCTACAACAGAATTACAAACTAGTTCTGGGATTCAAGTGAAAAGATATAAAATAAGAGACTCTTGAAGAAAACTGTCGTAGATTTCACTCAGACAAGTAATAAAAAACACTACTGCTAACAAGAAGTTTAAACAGCAGATGCAAACAGATGATCAAATTATAGATAGAAATGCAAAGTTTGACTTGTATTGCCTCCTTTCACATACAACAAGCAGTGTTTTTCTGTTGACAAAGGATATTTCTCTTCTAAATTGGCCTGTTAAAACGACAGTTATCTACTCTGCCAGAAGAGACCCAACAAAAACCAGTTTACGGAAAGATGGCAAAGACTTACATATAAGACAAATTGAGAAATCTCACCTCACTGGTTCGAGACTTGTTCTCAACACCAGATTCATCTGCCTGCTTGAAATAAGAATATTTAAAAGAATCATACCATGAGGAGCACTATCTCTATACAAACCAATTGGATTACAAGTAGACATCTCGATTACAATAAGCTAAATGCAATCAATCAACCATACAATGTGAGACAAATAAATGTCAAAAATTTCGACGGAATTGACATAGAAACTAAGAATGTAAAACAAAAAGACAATAATCACAGAATGTTTAATGATAAACGAGAAGCAATCTATACAGCGATGTTCCTTCGATCTAGATATCGTGAACTTACATTTCCAGCGACATTGATTTGTGGACATGGAACTTGCAACTCATCGGAATCTGGGACTCGGCTAATTTGAGCAATGTCACCGTCTTCGACATGATTTTCATCCGCCGATGTCGTGACCCCGGCAGCTATAGCGTCGTCTGCACGTTTATTATTTTGTTTGTTCTTCTTTTTCTTGTTTCTCTTTTTCTTCTTCTCATCATCCATACCTGATCCTGCTTCCAAAACATAACCAGTTAAAGGATTGAATACAATATTCAAGAGACTCTAAGGTTTCTCTCTCTCTATCAAAAACCGCTGAAAAAGAAAAACCACGAACTCAGATCTGAAAGTACTACTTAGAAGAAGATCTCTGCGAGAAAACAAGAGAGGAGGAAATCAAAATTCGAGGAGAGAAATGAAATTGCGTGATTCGGTATGCTCACTCTGCGACAAAAAGGATGGTGAAACGAGGCGAGTGAAAAATCCGATACGAAAACTTAGCGCTTGAGACTTTTTTTTCTGAGGAAAAGACAAGAGAATAAAACGTCTTTGTTTTTTTTTAATCGGACGTCTCCGAGCGAACAAGTTACGAGTAATACAAACTTCTTTGTTGTTAACTCATTTTCATTGAACAAAAAAGTTACATGAAAACATTCTTCCTAATACATCCCAATACCTTCTTCCAATAAACCCTGGCTCGAGATCGAATCTTGTTGAATCGATCACCTTTCAAGCAAAAAATTTCACAAGCAATGGTTTCAGGTTTGTCTCTTTTACCAACTTTGGGAGGCTGTGAAGCCTTCTCTATTGAGCCTGTTTAATTGCTATCTGGAGAATCTGAGAGATTCCTGCTCAAAAACATTGCTGATAGGAACGAAGTAAGACGACCCCCAATTATACACACCTATAGTCGCAGGAGCACGGGGGGGGGACCAGGAAGTATGGGTGAGGAGCATGCAAGAAGGAGAAGGCAACACATGGGGGGATGTGAGAGAGAAGAGAATGGGTGAGGAGCATGCAAGAAGGAGAAGGCAACACATGGGGGGATGTGAGAGAGAAGAGAATGGAGAGACCGAGGGGGAAATATAAGTAGTGGGGAGGGGAGTAGCGAAGGGGGATATCGTTTTTATTTTGGAGTAGACTTGGGAAGGGTGCAAAAGCATTCTTGGGTTGTATTTAGCTTTGATCGAGTGAAATACAAAGGATCTTTCTGTTTTAATTTCTGTTCTTATCATTCTGTTCTTATCAACGTGGTATCAGAGCAACCAACCTGGGACTATGGTGAAAAAAATCGAGAAAATAAAAGAGGGTGAAGGAATGGCTAGAGAGGGTGAGGAGCGACGAGCAACTGACGCCGAGCGTCTGAACGAGCTGGAGAAAAACGTTGCGGATATCAGGAAGCAACTGGGGCGCCTAAGTGTGTTGGACCGCCTCGAGGAGCTCCTGAACCAGGGGGACGTACGCTCGATACTCACAGGGAAAAACGTGGTGGAAGACACCCCGGACCAGCTCGGTGAAACAAGTAGACAGAGGAGCCAAGAGGTGACTACGGAGCCGCAGAGGGAAACCAGTCGTGACGAGCTGCAGGGGATGCGTCAGCGCCAAGAGCCTATGGTTCGGAGGGTGGAGATGCTTACATTCGACGGAGAAAAAGTCGATAGCTGGGTATTTCGCCTAGAACAGTACTTTGAGATGGGTGACTTCACTGCCGGAGAGAAGCTAAGGGCTGCCAGTATCAGCCTAGACGGAGAAGCTTTGGAATGGTTCCGATGGGAACGAGACCGACATCCCATCCGGAGCTGGGAACAACTGAAGGAGCGTGCGCTGAGCCATTTCACTCCAAGTGGTATGGCGACTCCCGATGAGCGCCTGCTCATTCTCCGGCAGACTGGCACCGTCAAAGACTACTGCAGGGAGTTTAAGGTACTCGCGGCGCAGGCTGTCGACATGCGAGAGTCGACCCTCGAAAAACTGTTCATGATCGGCCTCCACCACAACATACGCGCCAGGGTGAAGCTATTCGAGCCTTGGGGCTTGGATAAAATGATGAGCATGGCACACGGCGTGGAGGAGTGGACTCGATCGGGAGCTGGAGGTGAAGCGCAAGGAGGAAGAAGCTATTCTGGGCCAAGAGTTCGATTTGAAGAGAAAGAGGCCCGTGGAGGAAATGGGCCTATTTTTTTAAAAACTTCAGGCCCATGGGAGCAGCCTGCTAAGGGAGCAAACGTAACTAGGGGAGAAGGCTCGTCGAGGATAGGAGAATCGCGAAGGGGAGAAAACCCCAGAACCGAAATCCGCCGAAACTCGTATCGCCGGTTGTCAGAGGCGGAGCTCCGGGATCGCAAGTCGCGCGGGTTGTGCTTTAAATGCGATGATAGATGGAGTGTGGGGCATCGATGTCGACAAAAGGAACTTCAAGTGATTCTCGTGCAACTCGATGGAAATGAGCTGAAAATCACGGAACAGGAGGGCTCGGAGGATGAAACCGAGGAAATCGCACCAAAGGAGGCTGAAATGGCGACGTTGTCCCTCGATAGCCTGGTGGGGCTCTCATCCCCGAAGACTCTCAAGCTTCGAGGGACCATCCAAGACTGCGAGGTTATTGTTCTGGTGGATTGCGGGGCCACCCATAATTTCGTCTCCACCAAGATAGCGCAAGAGCTGGCCTTGGAGACGCATGAAACAAACGGCTACGGGATACGGTTAGCTACAGGTATGGCTGTCCAAGGCACGGGTATTTGCAGAGGGGTGCGACTCAGCTTACCAGAGCACGACATCATCGCTGATTTTTTGCCAATACAGCTAGGCAACGCCGACGTCATTTTAGGCATGGCTTGGTTGGAGACATTGGGTCCTACCGTGGTGAACTGGAAGTTACAGATGCTGTTTTTTGAGCAGGGAGGCAAACGGGTGAAAATCCAAGGAGAACCGGAGCTCTGCACTTCGGTTATCTCGCTGAAGTCGATGGGAAAAAGCCTTCGGCGTAAGGAGCTGGGCGTATGGGTAGAGTTTGGGGGCCTACGAACAGAGACGGAAACGGAGGGTCAAGCAATACCAGAGGTTCTTATGACAATTTTACAGGAGTATCAGGACGTATTTGCTCAACCACAGGGATTACCACCCTTACGTGGATATGAGCACACGATTGCTCTCAAGGAGGGAGTTGCACCAGTGAAAGTAAGACCCTTCAAATACCCACAGATTCAGAAAGAGGAGATTGAGCGACAAGTAGCGGATATGCTTGCCGCTGGAATTATTCAACCAAGTTGGAGTCCTTTTTCAAGCCCCGTGCTTTTAGTCAAAAAGAAAGATGGGAGCTGGCGATTTTGTATCGATTATCGCGCCCTGAATAAGGTAACCGTTCCTGATAGCTATCCTATCCCGATGATAGACCAGTTACTAGACGAACTACATGGGGCTAAGGTCTTCTCCAAATTGGACCTGAGATCGGGGTATCACCAGATTCGTGTTAGAGCAGAGGATATTCCGAAAACGGCATTCCGGACTCACGACGGCCATTACGAATTTTTGGTAATGCCGTTCGGACTGACAAATGCGCCGGCTACGTTTCAAAAACTCATGAACGACGTGTTTCGACCCTATCTCCGCAAATACATACTAGTGTTCTTCGACGATATCCTGGTGTATAGTCGATCGATGGAGGAGCATCAGGAGCATCTTGGGACCGTTTTGGGAAGGCTGAAGCAACACCAGTTGTATGCGAATCAAAAAAAATGTCAGTTCGGGTGCCTCTCGCTGGAATACTTGGGACACATCATTTCAGCCGATGGAGTGTCGGCTGACCCAGCAAAAATTGACGCAATGGTGAACTGGCGCTTACCAGGAACAGTCAGGGAGCTGCGGGGATTTCTCGGATTGACAGGGTACTATCGCAGATTTGTCAAAGCTTACGGGGCGATAGCGAAACCTTTAACAGCACTCCTCAAAAAGGATAACTTCCAGTGGAACTCAGAAGCGCATGAGGCCTTTCAGCGGCTGAAAAAGGCCATGACTTCAGTTCCAGTTCTGGTTCTGCCCAATTTCAGTGAGGTGTTCATAGTGGAGGCTGACGCTTCCGGATACGGCCTGGGAGCGGTCTTAATGCAACAACAACGACCCTTGTCCTACTTCAGCCATGCACTGTCAGCACGGGAACAAATGAAGTCAATTTATGAGAAGGAGCTTATGGCGATCGTATTATCCGTGCGCAAGTGGAGACATTATTTAGTGGGACGGCGTTTCATCGTCCGGACGGACCAACGAAGTCTGAAGTTTTTATTGGAACAACGTGAGGTGAGCTTGGAGTACCAAAAATGGTTGGTTAAATTGATGGGGTTTGATTTCGAGATACAGTATAAACCCGGTTCCGACAATCGAGCGGCAGATGCGCTCTCTCGATTCAGCGCCTTTCCGAGTGTCATGGCAATGACAGTTCCGAACGTCATCAATTTGGAGGATATACGGGCCGAGGTGGAACAAGATGAGGAATTGGGTAAGATGGTCAGCGAGCTACAACGGGATCCCTCATCTCAACCAGGGTACTCATTGGTACAAGGGAGGCTGCTCTTTGGAGGACGCTTAGTGCTACCCAGAAAATCAGCTGTGGTGCGACTTGTGCTGCAAGAATTCCACGACGGGAAGGAAGGCGGACACTCGGGAGTGCTCAAAACTCAAAAAAGAATCGCAGAGATGTTCTTCTGGCGAGGAATGGTGACTGATATTCGCAAGTATGTCGCAGAGTGTCAGGTCTGCCAGCAAAACAAATATTCGACCTTGGCTCCCGGAGGACTATTACAACCCTTACCGATTCCCCAAGCAGTATGGGAAGACACGAGCATGGACTTCATCGAGGGGTTACCTAGTTCGAAGGGGATTAATGCTATTTTGGTGGTTGTAGACAGGCTGAGCAAGTATGCTCATTTTGTGGGAGTCCGACACCCCTTTTCGGCAAGCGAAATCGCTAAAGTATACATCCGGGAGATAGTCCGACTCCATGGCTTTCCCGGTACAATAGTTTCAGACCGCGACAAGATATTTATGAGCGCATTTTGGAAGGAGCTCTTCCGCCTGGCCGGTACTACTCTGCGTTTTAGCACCGCCTATCACCCGCAAACGGATGGACAAACGGAGGTAGTTAATCGAACTCTAGAGACATATCTACGCTGTTATGCCGGGGAGCAGCCTAAGACATGGGCACAATACCTACCTTGGGCTGAATTGTGGTATAACTCTTCATTCCATACGGCAATTCAGATGAGCCCCTTCAAGGCGGTGTACGGCCGGGAGCCCCCGAGCATTCTCAAGTTCGAAAAAGGATCAACCACTAATGGGGAGTTAGAGGAACGGTTGCTTGAGCGAGACAGGATGCTAGAACAACTTCGAATTCAGCTAGAAAAAGCCCAGCAACTCATGAAAAGAGGCGCAGATGCTCACAGGCGAGAGGTGCAGTTCGAAATTGGAGACTGGGTTTATTTGAAAATACGACCCTACCGGCAACGCACTCTTGCACACCGCGTGAATGAAAAGCTAGCAGCTAAGTACTACGGCCCTTACCAAGTCGAGGAACGCATTGGAGCCGTAGCCTATCGGCTAGCCTTACCATCGACAGCCAAGATTCATAACGTGTTTCACGTATCTCTATTGAAGAAATCGGTAGGCAGTCACGCAGTAAGCTCTCCATTGCCACCGCAATTGTCTGCAGATATGACAATGCATATGACTCCCGAGGCCTTAGTGCAGGAACGTTTGGATCCGAAGGTGGGACAACGTGAGTTTTTGGTTAAATGGGAAGGATTGGACGAATATGAAAACTCGTGGGAGTTGGAGTCGACATTACGTACGAAGTTCCCAAATCTTAATCTTGAGGACAAGATTAAAGAACAAGGGGGGGTGATGATAGGAACGAAGTAAGACGACCCCCAATTATACACACCTATAGTCGCAGGAGCACGGGGGGGACCAGGAAGTATGGGTGAGGAGCATGCAAGAAGGAGAAGGCAACACATGGGGGGATGTGAGAGAGAAGAGAATGGGTGAGGAGCATGCAAGAAGGAGAAGGCAACACATGGGGGGATGTGAGAGAGAAGAGAATGGAGAGACCGAGGGGGAAATATAAGTAGTGGGGAGGGGAGTAGCGAAGGGGGATATCGTTTTTATTTTGGAGTAGACTTGGGAAGGGTGCAAAAGCATTCTTGGGTTGTATTTAGCTTTGATCGAGTGAAATACAAAGGATCTTTCTGTTTTAATTTCTGTTCTTATCATTCTGTTCTTATCAATTGCTCGGGGCACTACATTTGCTTCTAACTACATTGAACTGGTTTCTTCTGCAAATCTCTGTAGGCTTGTGGAAGAGGAAACTGATTGAGTTCAAAATGGTTGGACTTTAAACACTGTTATATCTCGATCATGTCTCTGAAACTTGTAAATATTAACCCACATTTAAGCAAATCTAAGGGAATTCTCACGTTTTAAATGAATGGTTGATGAAAGACTTTTAAACAGGACCCTGGGATGTTCAGTTTGGTGTTGAAGACTTGAAAGTTTAGAAGACGACAAAGGAGAAACAATAGATCAAAGTCGAAAGAAGAGAGCTTTAGACGATGAAGAATGGGACGCATTCTTGCATTCATTGTTAGCCATTCATCTTGACATACATTTTCGGCGGTGGCTGATAGAGAAAATGTAAAAAAAACTTCTTGTTCACAATGACAATAATGGCCTACTGCAATGAGAACTTTTTAGCTTATAAATGCCACAGTACCTTTGTTTTCATCAGTCCCTTGCTTTGGAATGGAACTGGATCAAAACCAGTTTGAGTTTGTGCTACTTTTCGATCCATATAACATACATTAAAGCTTGTGAAGGTTCAAACGTTCGATTTGATAAAAGAAAACACATAATTCTAAAACTAATAATAAACTTCAAAACTTTGATAAAATCTGCAAGAAAGTTGATGAGTTTGACATTGTGGAAAAAGAGAAGCAAAAGAAGTAAGAGCTACAAACGCCTAAATTAGTACACTCCCCTACTTACTAATCTCTAAGACATTGAAATGATATCCTTAAACAAACATCAGAGCCAGAACATTCTCAGAATGTCGGCGAATGGACATGAAGCCCTTGATAAATCAATCAGAGCCTCTATCTCTTAACATGGTCTCATGAAGTAAAAACGAACACACATAGATCTCACCTCAACAGAACTTCCAGTGGTTGTTGCAATTAACACATGTAACATAAGTCGTCATCGGCTCATCAGCACTTCTTGTTTGCATCTGATAGTAGGTGCATTTGCGCTGACCACACCGCCCGCACTTGAACTGGTCCGTACTTGCTTTTGGTGCAGGACCACGCTCACAATCAAACAGGAATTTCTCTTTGATCTGGTTATTTTCTTGCTTCCTCTTGTCACTTGCCATTTCTTCAGAGGACAGTGTGATGAGTTTCTCTGGTGACACCTCTCCGGTGAGAACTCTCCTTCTTAGGTCTGGGTTGTTACCATCCTTGAGGTTGAACATTATAGATCTGTACTTGAATTTCTGAGCTCCAGTTGAGCGGCCCAATTTTTCAAACATATGAGATTCCACAGAGACAGCAACGCGTAATGGATCACATCCAATTACTCTCTCTCTATCGTAATCATCAGATTCTGCATGAACCCTGGAAAAGGCCTCCACAAGCAACTCACGGATTTTGTCACGCACAGGATCATTGCATTTGACCATTGAAGTTAGTTTTGGAGGAGCATTAGGTGCCTTAGCTGGAGCTTTCATACTTGTTTGGTTTTCCTTTGAGACCCTTTCATCCTTGACAGACTGACCACGATGATCTATCTTGGCTCCTGTAGTCATTTTGTTGTCTTGTTCCTTTCTCTCTATCTTCACACCGGAATTAACTTTGTTGTCTGGTTCCGTTTTCTCTACCTTGATACTCTTAGCTGAATCACCCCTTTGAAGTTTCTGGACTTTTACAGGTGTGGGATTTGAAGTCCTTTCAACATCCTTCCTACCTGACTTACCCTCTTTGACAGTTTCAGGTTTGCAACCATTTGTGCTTTCGATTTTCTTAGCCTTGGCTGTCTCATCAATGACAACTTTCTTCCATAGCTCAAGCAGATCAGTAGCTACGCTTTTGATTTCCTCAACAGGATGTTTTGCAAGAGACCTTAGCTTCTTCCCTACCTGGAACCCAAAAAAAAAAAAATCTCTAAAGCATTATAAACGTTCAAAGAATAGCGCACACTTGAATACAATCTCCTAACCAGCATTAAAAAAGAGAGGATGTATCTTCAAAAGAATAACTTAAACTTCATTCATTCTGTGAACAAGGGCGTTCAATGACCACCACCAAGTAAAACCTTTCAGATGACAAAATGGGTTTGTTCTCTTACCCTAGCTAGCGTGTCCAGCTAAGTTCAATCTCCAAATTGGGTTCGTTCCAATAGTTTCAGCTAGATACAAAGCACTAAAAAAATTTGCACAGCCCACTTTATTTCTTGATTAAGGTTTGCCCTTTCAAATTTCAGATGAAATTAAAGAACCATAATAAACAAGCTAAGGCAACACAAGTCAATGCTACGAGATTAGGCAAGCAACACCTAGAAAACCATCCAATCTAAACAACGTACCAATCTAAATGAGATAAAGACGTTTTGGTACATTAAAAAAGAATCAATATTTTTAGGGTAAAGAGATAAATCTGAAACGCACCTGAGTCGCAACGAGCGTGTCGTATGTGACGGGAAACTTCTTGAGTTGTTTAAGTGCATCGAGGCATTGAGAAACCTCTGGATGTGAGGATGTAACACCATCGACAGCCGCCGTATCGGCCGCCTTCTTCGCCGACTCGAACAATTTAATCAATTCACTTTCCATCGTCCCTCAAATCCCTAGCTCCACGAACAAAAGCGCAAATTTCTTAGCAAGATACCGACAGATCGAAGCCGACTCAGAAAAAAAAACAATCTAAAAATCTCTAAGTAGCGAATGAAGAAGAATGGAGAAGGACAAAGAAGATTACGAGATATGTTTGGCGGAACTTCGTTCTCGTCGCGACGGAGAAGATAGAGATTACGGTCTGAAACAGTGTTTTCTATTTATTTATATATTTGAGGGGTTGCGATCAACGGTTTCAGTTAAACCTTAGGGAATCAACGGTTTCGATCACGTTGCTAGGTCTATGAATATTACTAGATTAACGCTTCTGCTCGAGATAATTGCATCAAGCATGGGCTTAGTAAGGCCTTTATTGAGCCAGAGTCGCTATAGTTTGTATTGGGCTTTCTTATGAACCAAAACATAATTCTCCTTTGTTTCTTGACATAAAAAAATGATAATATATCTTTCTTATGATCCACAATTTTGAAGATATAAAGTATTTTTTCACGTAGAGAGCAGTAGGATTTGAATATTCAGATATTCGTTTTGACTTTGTTCGGTTATTTTTGGTTTTGATTTTTTTGGTTTCGGTTATTTTTATATTTCAGTTTGGTTTCGGGTCGGTTATACCTCGGTTTCGGTTGGTTTGGTTATTAAATTTAAAAACCAAAAATAACCAAAATAACCGAAGTAACTGAAAATAACCAAAAATAACTAAAAATAACCGAAAAAGTAACAAAAAATAACAAAAAATAACCGAAAATAACTAAAAAATAACTAAAGATAACCGAAAATAACCAAAAATAACCAAAAAATGACCAAAGATAACCGAAATATCTAAAATATCATCGAAAATAACTGAAAATAATTCAATTTTTTCGGATATTATTTTGGTTTTTGATTTGGTTTCGATTGGTAACCAATAACCATGATTTTCTAAAATAATATACCTTCGGTTATTTATTTATAACCGAATACCAAATAAAATTTATTTTTCGATTCAGTTTCGTTTTGGTTTATTCCGTTCGGATTATGTGCTGAGGTGTAGAGTACTAGAGTCTAGTCTAATGAGTGTCATGAGTTACCGTCAAATTAGGCAAGTATCACGTTGACGTAGAAAAAGAGAATGAACTTTGAAAATAGACAACACGTGAGAGATAAAGGCAAGGACCATTCTTAGACGTCCTCGTGCGCACCGACGTGAAACACATGCTTCCCATGCATTCTCATATATGAATTAATTCATCAAAGTAATATGTAGTAAAAGTTTAGAACGTGAATAGTGGCGAAACTAAAACGTGATTAGCAAGTAAAGGAGTTAGGATTATATCTTCGTTACTATAGAAGGCTCTTCTCTGCTTAACTTTTTGTAATTGTCAATCACTGTGTTGTGTTAGAAACAGGAAACTTAGGAAACATTCACATTTTATAAGATCCTGTTTGATTCTTTGACAAAAGCTTCAAGCTTCCAAGTTGATATTTTTGTGTCGTTTACGAATCATCCTTTACGTCTTCCTACGTTTTGGGATCTGATATAGTTGCTATTGGCGAGAAGAATCAGTGAATCTAAAAGTGCTTGATTAGAAATCATGAAGGACAAGTTTGGAGTTGTAACACTCTCGTTTGTACTGATATTGGAACTGGCTTTGGGTAAATTTTTGGTGGAGAAGAACAATCTAAAAGTGACGTCACCTGAGACCATCAAAGGTGTTTACGAATGTGCCATTGGGAATTTTGGAATTCCTAAATACGGAGGAACACTTGTCGGAACTGTCGTACATCCCACATCGAACCATAAGGCATGTAAGAGCTTCAGTGATTTCGGCGTCTCCTTCAAATCCAGACCTGGAGGATTACCCACTTTCCTTCTGATTGATCGAGGAGGTCTTTCGACTTCTTTTCTCTCTCTCTCTCTCTACATCTATATCCTAAATTTGTTTATTGTGCATTTGCTGTGTTTTGCTGTTTGCATAGAAATGAGCTATTTTCGTAGATATTTTAGTTAAGTGGCAAATTTAACTTTCTTCATAATCGGGAACCCTCCGTAGATTTTGTTGAAAAGACTGCAAAAATCAGTGATGTGTTTAGTAGTTAATCATATCTATTTTGTGTTGTTTACATTTTGTTGTCTGGAACTAAGTTAAATCTCTATGAAACAGATTGTTATTTTACCTTAAAGGCATGGAACGCCCAGAAAGCCGGTGCAGCGGCTATTCTAGTGGCTGATAACAGAATCGAGCCATTAATCACAATGGATACACCTGAAGAAGACAATGCTGATGCTGATTATCTCGAAAACATTAACATTCCTTCTGCTTTGATCACCAAATCGCTGGGAGATAGCATAAAGACTGCTCTATCTGATGGGAACATGGTTAACATGAACCTAGACTGGACTGAGTCGGTTCCACATCCCGACGAGCGTGTGGAATATGAGCTGTGGGTCAATAGCAACGATGAGTGCGGAAAAAAATGTGACACACAGATTAACTTTCTCAAGAATTTCAAAGGAGCAGCACAGATTCTTGAAAAAGGAGGGTATACTCAATTCACACCACATTTTATCACTTGGTATTGCCCTGAGGCGTTTCTGGTGAGTAAACAGTGCAAGTCTCAGTGCATTAACCATGGAAGGTACTGTGCTCCAGATCCTGAGCAGGATTTTACAAAAGGGTACGATGGAAAAGATGTTGTGGTTCAGAATTTACGTCAGGCTTGTGTCTATAGAGTTGTTAATGAGACCGGTAAGCCATGGATTTGGTGGGACTATGTGACTGACTTTTCTTTCCGGTGTCCTATGAAAGAAAACAAGTACACAAAGGAATGTGCAGACCAAGTTATCAGGTCCCTTGGTGAGTGTAATGCTTCATTAGGTTCATATATCACTTATATGTTATTTAGGATCATGACCATATTATTATTCCTTAATATTACCTACATTTTGTTTATGTGATGTTGGGGTTTCAGGCATTGATCTCGAGAAGGTAGACTTGTGTATTGGAGACACTGAAGCAGATGTGGAGAACCCAATTCTTAAAGCAGAACAGGAGTCACAGGTTTTGTCTTTATTTTTTGGAGCCAATTGAATCATACATAACTTATGTGGAGCTTATTGTTATAGACTTGCAATATATACATTAACCCTCTTCATTTCTGTTCTTAAACGAGTCTGATTCAGATAGGCAAGGATTCCCGCGGAGATGTGACTATCATGCCAACACTTGTGTTGAACAACAGGCAATACAGAGGTACTGGAGCCATTTTGAGTTATTACTAAAGCATTTTGGTTCTGATTCAATTCTCGTTGGTCTTAGGTAAGTTGGAAAAAGGAGCTGTGCTCAAAGCTTTATGTTCAGGGTTTCAAGAGACAACGGAACCAGCAATATGTTTAACTGAAGGTTCATTCTTCACAGTCCTCAGCTAAAGTTTTCACAAATCTCATTTGTATCAAAGATACCCTGAAATATTAGTTTTTTAATAATAATGTCTTTTGGCTATGTATTTTGCAGATCAAAACACTAATGAATGCTTAGAAAACAATGGTGGGTGCTGGCAAGACAAAGCTGCTAACATTACTGCATGTTTGGTATCAACTTGAGCTTCTTCTTCATCGTTTTTTACGCTTTAATATTTTAGTTTGGCTGAATCTTATTGCTCTTATTTTACTCTGAATCGGTGTTTTAGGATACGTTTAGGGGAAGACTGTGTGAGTGTCCTACTGTTCAAGGTGTCAAATTTGTTGGTGATGGTTATACTCATTGCAAAGGTAAACCGGTTTTACTCGGTCAAATTTGACATTTTGGCATTGATAAACGACAAGTAGTAACAGACAAGAAAACGTTTCACTACTTTGACCAAAAAAAAAAAAGTTAAAGACTATTGCTTTGGAGAGTTGCTTTCTTACTAGTTCCTTTTTTGAAATTATATGTTCTAATCTGTATGTGTTGACAGCTTCTGGAGCTTTTCGCTGTGAAATCAGCAATGGAGGGTGCTGGAGAGAAACCCGAGGTGGCTACACATACTCTTCTTGCCTTGTGAGTATTTTGACATCTATGTATGCCACTTTCAACTTGTAATATCTTTACAACTTCAAAAATGAAGAAACTCTTTTTGAAATGGGGGGGTTTTAGGATGATAATTCCAGTGGTTGCAAATGCCCGCCTGGCTTCAAAGGCGACGGAGTAAATAGCTGTGAAGGTACACTGACTATTACCTCTATGCATGTGGTCTATTTGCACATAGGCTATAACATCATATTAATCAGATGTTACTATACGATTGAAACTTTGGATATCGATTTTCGTATTAATCTTATTCGGTTATTATATGTTTTGCAATTTGGTAGATGTGGATGAATGCAAAGAGGAACTTGCTTGCCAGTGTCCTGAATGTAAATGCAAAAACACATGGGGAAGCTATGAATGCAGATGCAAGAAGGGTTTGTTTTACATGCGTGAGCATGATACTTGCATTGGTAACTCAATTCATTCAAATTCCAAATGCGACCTTGAATTGTTTCGATTAAGAAACTTCCAACTTTAGCCTATATTCTTTGATGGTCAAGGAAAATTTGAAGCAATGAAACTAAGCTGGAGCTTTCTGTGGAATCTTGTGCTTGCATTAGCTGCCGTAAGTCTCTCAGGATATGCGATCTACAAATACAAAATAAGGGTAATGTTCACTTGATAGAGATTTGGTATATTGAATGAACTTAGATGTTGAGTATATTTAAGCAAAAGAAACATATGTGCAGAATTATATGGACGCAGAGATTCGGTCGATCATGGCGCAGTACATGCCTTTGGACAGCCAACCAAACACTAGTGGAACTCATCTAGACATTTAAAACCCTTGTCAAGCTGTATGAATATGATCAGTTCATAGATGCCTTTTTTAGTTCTACCAAATTTGTTATTTGTCGTAAAGTAATATATAATGTAAACCGACAACAAAAATAAGACTATCACACATCCCTTTTTTGTCAATCGCTTGAATTTGTTTTTTACTTCGAACATAGAAAAAATCAATCTATTTAAACGTATTTCATTTTCATTTTTTTCCAAAGTTAATTATCATTAGTTTTAATTTATATTAATAACACAAATATAATACTAAAATAGATAAAACTTCTTTATATTAAAACAAATTTAGGCAATTTTCTAAAATAACATTTTTGTTACAAAAATATCATCATTAGTTTAAATCCAATAATAGCACAAATTTAAGATTAAAGCATTAAATTATATTTTAATAAAAAAATTAAACCATAAATTATAAAAAATGAACCTAAATATAATGTTTTAAGTTTATGTATAATTTATTTAGAATAAATAATTATTTGTGCTATTTTTGGAATGTTAATTTTAAATTGCTAGATTTGAAACAAAACTTTTAAAAGATGTTATTTTATGGTATTATTCAATTTTTTAAATTCTAAACTGAAAAATAGAAATCCAAACAAATATTTTAATTTATTTATAAAAATAAGTATTTTTATATAAAATTTATGTTAATTTTAAAATTTTAATATCAGTGTGTTAAATTAGAAAAAAAACAAAGAAAGATTATTTTAAAATATTATTTTTAATAATTGAACAAATGTTTATTCATGTAATGAAAGGGATTCTAATTTTGAATAAAATCTATAACTTTATTTTTCCATTTTTCACCTGAAACTTAAAGATTATGTACTACAGAGTTTTCTAGAACATAGGAGTATTAAACCTGCATAATCCACATGTCAATTTCTAGTAAAATTAAGTACACTAATAGACTATCATGCATCTATCTACCATCTATAATATTTAATTTAACGGCTTGCATATGCAGAAATGAAGCATTGAATGCAGAATCTAACAAAATTCCATGTAACACTACACACACTCATTGCCTATATTTATTATAATTTTTTGATAATTAATCGAATCCGTAAAGATCAAATACCAAACATTTGATACAAAGAGTTTTAAACCTAAAATATTAACGTAATTGCACAATAAATATTATAATATTATAGAAATTGAATCTATAGATAGCATATACCGATATAATTATTAGATAAGAACTTAAGCTAAAACATAGAAAATAAGATTGTTTTGAGGATCAACTATTCTAATTACAGACGATTTCTAGAGATTTAAATTAATGAAATGAAAGTGATAGGTTTCAGTGAGTTTCACATCAAATCAAGATCGTCAATTGAGGTTCAATTGGGGATTGAATTAAGTATCATGCATAATTTAGAATACAAAAATTTAACTAATCACTATCGTTGTTGTACTGAACTAATATAATTAATGTTTTATATTTTTAAATTGTGTTTTGAATTTATATTCTTAAATATATATTATCATCAAAACCTAATATGCTTACAAAATTTATTAATCTCAGTTTTCGGTTAAAAATTAATTTAGTTATCTAATATTATTTCTAAAATTTAACTATAATGTATACGATTAATTCTAATATCATATATTAATCGATGAATTCATAATAAACAATAAGAACGACATTAAAAAATTAATGATTCAAATACAAATTCCTAATTCTAAAAATATGATATACTAATCCATGGATTTTTTTAAAAATTCAACTTAATTAGTGTTATCTACATAAACATCTAGACATTATGATAAAAAAAAAAAAAGGAAATGAGCAAATCTGAAAAAACATTCAATTAAAAAAATATAATCAAAGTTCATAAAACTTCTCAATAAAATATATTAATAGGTATGCAACCGTATTAAATAAAACCTAGATCAAAACAGAAAAAACAACAAAATTTCCAATTCTGTATTTTGAGAATCGATCTATAATTTGTTGTATATACAAATATAGATCTTTAGTAAAAAATGTATTAGATAGTTAACTTTTAAATACGTACTGTTATCTTTCAATTTTTTGGCAAAAACTTATTATACATGTAAAATTTTTATAGTAGTAATAAATCATAGTATATTGTTTTCTCATAAAAGAAAAAATCTCCGTACGGATACAGACGAGCCGATGTCGGTTTGTCGTTTGTCGGCCCAATGAAATATATGGACGACATGTAATTGAGTAAAGCACGACACATGGGTACGATGGAGTCACTATCGCTTACCTAAACTTCCTACTCCTATTTCTATTCTTATTTTGGTAAAACTATGTGTTTTTACTACTATTGTTCAGTTTTTATTGTGGTAAGTTTTAATTTCATATTTAACTTAAACACGTTAAAAGACTAATTTATTACTGTTTGCAGAAACATAATAAGTATGCAGAAACATAATAAGTATGCAGAATCTAACAAAATTCGTTGTGAGGTAAAGGAGAAATGCAAGTACGCCAACTGACACAAGTCTTTCTGTAGTTTTACTTTATTTTTTCTAGATTTTACAACTGTAGATTAAAATTAATTCTGAGAAAGCAATCCATTTTTTTTTCGGGAATTTATTCAAGTATAAGCTGTATAAATTTTTTGGAAAATATTCTGTTATATTTTCTGTTTTTTTTTTCTTTAGTTTTTTTTTTGGTTTTACATTAATGAATTAAAGTGATATAGGACGAAGCTGGATGAATTTTGATCTTTTTTCATCTCTATTACTTCTCAATTGTAATGCAAATTAAGCACATATGTAGCTTGTAGATCAAATATTATGAATGATAAAATTTTGATTATAAAATAAATTTTGAGGAGTCTAACTAGAAAAATGCTATTTTGGAGGTTCTATTATGATGAGGACCAATGATTTATATATATATATATATATATATATATATATATAATTTTATTATGATGAGAACCAATGATTTAAATATATATATATATATATAATTTTATTATGATGAAGATCAATAATTTAAATATATATATATATATAATTACATCAAAATGATTATAAATCTAATATCAAGTTAAAAATAAAACTATTGATCCAATATAATTATTAATAATGTTTAATATCAATAAAAAAGAAAGTATTTATAGGTCTGGATTTAATCCAAAATCCAAATCTGCAAATAATATAAAGAATTATTTAGAGAATTCTTATATGAGAGCTGAATTGTATTTATTCGGTTTTAACATTATTCAAATATTTTCTATCTTTTAACAATTAGTGAAATCCAATCAAAAATACTTTTATGAATATATGATTCAATCATTTGGATATACATAAAAATACGATACTATTAAATTAATTAAGATAAATATAATATTAAATTAAGATAAAAGCATTGATATAATATAAATATCTTTTTAGTATTAATACTAAATGTTTAATATCAATAAGAGAGAAGAGTTTCTAACTATTCTTTATATCTTTTAACAATAGCGATGAAACTAAAGTAAGTTTTATTAATAACATTATCGAATAACGTAACAAAGCTAAAATTCATATTGCGATGCGAACATAATACATATGATAAAATAACATGAAATTAAAAAAACTCTTAAAGCAACCATCCGAACATCTTATTTAGTATTCCAATCCATTTTATAATATGCTAAAGCTTCATTCGACGGTCACTCATTTCACGCTGCAATCACATCAAATGAAACATAACACCGTAACGTTAATATAAAGCCACAATTTTCCACTAACAAAAAACCTTTTAAAATTCGCTTTTTGTATCAATATAAAAACCCAAAACCTCCATTTATTGAAAGAATTTATTTAAATTTATATACCTGTTGCAATTGGTGCTGGTACGGATTGCGAAAGGAACATTGACTCCACATGCCTTAGGAAGTCCAGCTGCACGGTCAGCGTTGAGACCAGAGCCTAAGGCTTTAGCAGCATTTTGAAGGCAACGGCAAGCTTGCTGACGGTCGGGGGTGGTTTGAGCCATGCCGTTAAGGTTACCAATGCCGACGCAGCAAGGTTTAGGAATGGGTCCACCTTGGGTTACGTAGCCAATGCAAGGTGCCACGTTGCCGTTAACAGCCCCACAGCTCAGAGCCGCATTGGCTGTGATTGGACCTGCCACAATCATGCAAGCCAAAACCAAACAGCATGCAAACTTCATTAGACTATCCATTTTTCTCTCTCCTCTTTAATGTTTTTAGTTGTTTTTGCAAATGAGTGTAATGATAAGAGAGTCGAGGGTGTGAGTTGTTTATATAGAGAATGAAAGTTTTATGTTATGAATGTGAATGCAATTAGATGAAAAGATTAGTTAGTTGGTTGTTGGTTACATTTAATGTTGTAGTACCTCCCATCTATTTTGTTTGACATTTTAATTCAGTTTTATTTTCTAAAAAAAGTAATAATTTAACTATATATGTATATATATTCATTTCTTTAATGGGAATATTAACAAAAAAACAAAAGATATATTTAAATTATTTACAAAACAAGAGAAACCACATGACACTTTTTTTTGTTGAAAACTGTAGCTGTTAATCTTTAGAGTAACCATCCAATAACAGGTGGATCAAATAATATGTTAATTCTTTTTTATGAAAGTACGATTTTAAATAATTTTGTTAAAAATAAAGTTGAATAATATCATTAAATAGATTATTTTAAAATTTTTATTCCAAATATACCAGCATAAAATTAAAATTCCAAAAAATATCATAAATAACTATGTAAAAATACTTATTTATTGTAAATAAATTATACATAAATTTAAAATATTATATTTGTGTTCATTTTTTCAATTTAAGATTAATTTTTTCTATTAAAATATAGTTTTAATGCATTTTGATTTTAAATTTGTGTTATTATTGAAAATTTAAACTAATAATATTATTTTTAGAAGAAAAAAACTTTAAAAGATATTATTTTATACAATTGCCCAAATAACTTTCTTTTCACAAAAACACAGTTTTGCGAAAAAAAAATTCCAAATATGTGATTAAACAAAGTTTTTACTAAAACAAAAACAAAATTCAACAATTTAAAAAGGAAAAAAAAAAGACAATCTCGCAGTTCTTCGAAACTTTTCCCAAAAATGAAAAAGGTGAGTTTTCCTGAAGGTTAAATTTCGATCTGTTTATTAATTTTAATTACTCTTTTTTAACGAGAACTATACTATACTATAGTTAATGTTAATACTGTGAAAGCAATCGGAACTCACTGCATGTGCCTAGATAGAATTTTAACCTTTTCTTTCAGAGAAAAATTCATCACACAGTGATGATAAAATAAAATTACATGAAACAATTAACTAACATAGAAGAAATAATCCTTAACAACAAAATGATGAACTAACAAAACAATTTTTTGATATTAATGTTCATTTTATTTGTTCACAAATCATTATCTCATATTTCTAAATCAAATTTAAAAAATAGAATCCTAATTTTGTGCATATTGGATGGCACCCGTAGATTTCCATTATTCTCTCGATTATAGTAATTAAGTCTAAACAAGTAAACAATACAAATAACTTGGGGAATGCCCTTTTACTTTATTTTCTCTTATATTAAAATGCTTTTTTGCCTCCCAACTATACTGCAACTTAATTGATTGTTTTTTATAATAAGCTTTAATAAGAAAATAAAGCATAACGTAAAAGTCAAATCTGAAATTCATATAACGTTGATTGCGAACATAGTACATTAGTACAGACGACCAAGTAACATAGGAACATCATAATAAAAGAAAAGACAGGAAATTATAAACTCCAAAAAAACAGCCATTCGAACATCTTATTTAGTATTCTCTCATCCATTTTATAATATTTGAAACTTCCGCTAGAGCTTCATCGGGCCATCGCTCATTTCACGCTGCAACCACATTTACAAATAAATGTAAACCCGTTAGCATAAAAACCTTTAATTTCCATCAAACAAAATAAATTTAACTAATATATGGACTTGTTAATATGTAATGTATATGTTGGCTGAAAAAGATAACATATATTTGGTTGCATTAATATAAAACTCAAAAATCTTTACTAAAAAGACAAACTTTATAAAATATACTTCTTGAGAGAATAAGACATACTTGTTGCAGTTGGTGCTGGTGCTGATTGCGTATGGAATGTTGACTCCGCATACCTGAGGAAGTCCAGCTGCACGGCCGGCGTTGAGGCTAGGGCCTAAGCCCCTAGCGGCTTGTTGAAGGCAACGGCAAGCTTGCTGACGGTCAGGGGTGGTACGAGCCATGCTGTTTAAGTTAGTAACGCCTCTGCAGCATGCTGTGGGAAGGGGCGTACCTTGGGTCAAGTAGCCAATGCACGGTGCCATGCTGCCGCTAACGGTTCCACAGCTCAGAGCCGCTTTGGCTGTGATTGGACCGGCCACAATCATGCAGGCCAAGACTAAGCATGCCAACTTCATTAGACCAGCCATTTTAGTGTCTCTTGGTTTTACAGATTTCGAATGTTTGTAAAATGAGATGTGTTTGTGTGTGTGATGATGAGTGATGAAGAGAGTTGAGGGAGTGAGTGTTTATATAGAGGAGGAGAGTTTATGTTATGAATGTGAATGCGATTAGAGAAAAGGAGTAGTTGGTTGGTTGTTGGTTTCATTTAATGTAAATGTCCTAATTACTGTATGACTTTTCATCTATTTTGTTTGACATTTTTATTCAATTATATAAGCTAATATTATTTAACTTATATATATAAGAAAATATATGATTTATCGGATCAAACAAAATACATAAAAAAAACTTGTTAATGAAATGAGACGCCACAAGACAGAAAAATGTAATGCTTTCTCTCGATTCACTCATATAAGACAAGATATATATTTGTGCTTGAGTACAAAAGAACGAGAGAAAAACACATATATTATATAAGATTTAACTTAGATTTAAAATAACATTTCTTATATATGATTTTAAATTATAAATAGTTTCCACAAAAAAATCTCTGAAATTAAACGATAACAGGTTCTGGGTTTTTTGTCATACGTCCCACACCGTAGAGTGTAGATGGTTCGTCTTTATGTGAAAATTGAATGCAGGACCACATGGGTAGGATGGAGTCACTGTCGGTCACTTTGCTTTTCAAGGCCATCACTTCCATCGCCCGCTCGATACTATTATTTTTAGTCTTATCTGTTTTTACTTGTACATTTTAGACAATACTTTTTATGACGTAGATTTAATTTTATAAAGATTAATCATTTTTAATATATTAGGTGCATTTGATAATAAAACTTAAATATTTTCAATCAATGTATGTTAAAATTGAAGGTACTCATTAAAACAAAATTTAATTTAGGATAAATTGGTTGATTTTATTGGATTTATAAAATATCACATTTAAGAATGAACTGTTTAGCTCATCCATAAAAAGAAAAGAATCTAACTTTTTCAACTCATATATCGTTTCTAATATAATTACGATTTTTCGTATAGCAATTATACATTTTTGTACATGTTATTTATATCGATTCTCATTAAATATAATTCAATATTATAGTACCATACGGTAGAATAATGATTTTATTCTATCAGCATTAATATATGATATACACATTTAAATCTGAAACTTTATAAACTATAATAAACCATAATTTATCAATCCTAAATTTTACAATAGAATCATTGTTTACTTAAATATTTCTAAAATTGGTTTTTTGTAAATTTTACCTTTAATACTAATAATTTTGTTAACTAGTGTTCTTCCGATCAGACAATGTGTTAAATGTTCTCTATATGGCTATTGATAGGAACACGTCACGTCGTCACAGCAAGTTTTTTTTCTTCTGCAGTTTCATTTATGTGTAATCTTATTTACTGTTTAAGAAGAAGAAAAAAATTAAATTTTAATCTAGTTCAATAACAAGTCGGTGCCTAAAAGGCCTGCATGATTTATACCTTTTTCCCTTTAACTTTCGTGAAAATTTGAGAACTCGGCACCGAAATGTGACAAAATATTATACGTAACGTAGGCACAACACGTGTGAGCAGAAATCACATAGGTGTAAATACATACTCAATAACTAGGCATGCTACGAACTGTATACGTGTTTGGAAATGGCAATAGGTTTTATGCAGAATTGTGAATCTGTGACAAATCCTATATCAAAAATGACAGAGACTATAAATTTATTATTAAGAATATAAAATTTTTAATAGGATATCCGAATTCATATTTGCTCCTAAAATTCTTCGTTAATTCTCCGGTTAACTTTGTTAAACGGCCTGATAATATTATGTGACAATGTAATCCCATAACTAGATTTATTTAGAAGAAAAAAAATATTTATACAGTAATTAATTATTTATTTAATAAATATAAATTAGATTCGTATATGGGCAAATGTCTAAAATAGCACTTTTTTAAATTTTTGTTCTAAAAATAGCATCATTAGTTTAAATTTCCAATAATAACACAAATTTAAGATTAAAATGCATTAATATTAGAAAAAAATTAAACCCTAAATTGGAAATAATGAATCCAAATACAATAGTTTAAGTTTATGTATAATTTATTTAGAATAAATAAATATTTTCACATAAGTATTTGTGCTATTTTTGGGAATTTAATTTTATGATGCTAGATTTGGAAGAAAATTTTTAAAAGGTGCTATTTTAGGGTATTACTCTTCGTATATAATTATTTCTTATTTCAAATAACTTTTAAAAATATTAATATTGATAATATAAATAAAATATATAATAAAATATGATTATATAAATGAATTTAAATTATTTATATTTTATATTAGTTAAGAAATTATAAATGAAAAATACCAAAACAAATGAAAGTTTCGTTTCATATGGTTAATTTTTTTTTGTCACTAAATTTCATATGGTTAATATAAAGAAGAAAGGTTGCTTTGAAATAATTTTCAAAATTACAACGATATCACTACACATATTTATATGAATGGTATTGTGTTGTGTCATAACATTGGATACTGGGTTTGTGTCTTAATACAACCATAAGGTTCATAACTTTAAAGCTTGCAAAGCTCTGTTGGAATCCTTATCATCTTTCTTCGCAGCATATATATTTACATTCACCTGGTTTGCCGAAAAATCGTTGGAAGTGTAAATAATATGTCATGTGTCGATGAACAGTTAATATTTGATAGATAATTTCTGACAAATTTTGGATGGATTTTATCAGGATGAAGAAAATCTCAAGTCTTACATACGATAAACATGGTTTTGTCGTGGTGTAGATGTTATTTCTCTTAGCTAACAAAAATATTGGAGTACTGCCTTCTTATGGATCAGCGTTAATGGTCAGAAACATATGAGGAAGTAATGGTATCTCTTTTCAAATATTAAGAAATATCTCTATTCCAAGATCAAAAACAACTTTTCTATCTCGACTAATTAAAAAGATGTCGACATTTCTCATCATATTTTGACTACTTGTGCTCTTATATATCAAATTAATACGTTTTCACTTTTAACTTTGTCTCGTTGCTATTTTCCGATACCAAATGTGTAAGGAAATGTTAAGCACACATACCACAAGTCCGCAATTCAAGTACTCAATATTATAGTTTTGTTCGTTTTTTGGTTGCAATCGGTTATGATTGTTGTTAGAATGTTGGCATCGACTGGGCCTTAGTTGGGCCAGAATTTTAAGCTGCAAAAATAATTCATGATGGGTCTCTGACCCAAATAAACAGTGGAGTATAAATATATCTGTTTCACATATATATTAAGTGGGATTTACTACGAGAGGAAAATAGACAGAGGGTAATCGAAGATTACCTCAAAATCACTTCAAGAAGAGAGAGAGATCAGCATTACACCTGAGTGGTACAGAGAGGAGGGTTACTTTCTTTCTGGGTGTATTTTCTTTCTTTGGGTAAGGGTGAGCCATACTTGTTCTCATGTAGATTCTTCCTCCGCAAGAAATTGCAACTTGTTCGTCGGAAGCTCACTGGTTACTTGAGTTTTTTGACAAAGCCTATTGTGATTCTTGAGATAGTGGATTGGGATCCAAAATCCCACGAGATGTACTAGCTTCGGCTGAGAACTCGTTAAAATCGATTGTGCATTTTACTTTCTGCCAAAGATTCACAAAATATCGTAAGGATTAATTTCAAGAAAAGGCATAAAACATCACAATTGTGACTATTGTCAATATTGCAACTATAATATATATTGTTTGTTTGTCTATCATCGATAGTTAAAATTGTGGTTAATTATAGATTTTTATTAGCACCGATGTTTTAATTAACGGTAAAAAATTGCAATATTTTACCATTGTAATTAACTATATGTAGATGTGATAAATAAACGAATAACAATTTACCGCAATCATAACTAGAACTTTTTACGACTTACAAACAAACATGACTATATGTGATAATATGATAAATACTATGAACAGCATTGTAAATTACCATGAGGATTGCCACTTTGTACAATTCTATTCTTTCCTTTTAGATATTAATTTATAAATTTTTTAGTTTGATTATTAAATTTTGTTCTTTCCTCTCTTTACATTTCTTGCATTTTAATAAGCTTTTATAAGATATTATCTGTACTGTATTTGCTTAGTCAATATATCTTTAATAAATCTCTCATGAGCATGAATATATTCTTGATTTGGATATACATTCACAAACTTAAGTACGAACTCTATTGTTCCTCCATATTTTAGTTTTACTTTATTGCTTTTGTTAATCAATTTGCGTATATATCCTTCCCCTAAATTTAGCCTTTTCTGCTTATACTTCGTAATCTAGATCGACGTTGATCTCACATTTCTTTTAGTTAATTTTATTCTATAAGTTAATCTAGATCGACCTGAACAAAATGTTTCCTTTTAAACTGTAGCTTTCTATTGTTATTTCTAAAATTGTTTTTTATTTTATGTATTTAAAATTATGAATATTTAAAGATAAATGACTAATAAACTACAACAGAGCTTCGATAATTAATACTCTATAATTCGTTAATTAAGAAGTTTCTTTGATTCCAAATTACATCATACAATTAGTACTTCTATGAATTAATGATGTAAATAAAGTATTTACGTATCATCAAAAATTAATCCGTCCATGTGCTCGAATACCACTTTTGTAAGAGAAAAAATTATATTACCAATTTTAGATGAAATTTTGATGAACAATAAACCAACAAATTTCGATGATTTTGCCATGATTTTCTGACGAATTGTTCTCCCATGAATCTTTTGGGTTCGATACGATATAGAACTCAAATATTCTAATTTTTGTTTTTAAGAATTCTCCCCTAAAGAAGTAGCTTAGTTTCAACTGTATTTGCCTTTATAAACAAAGAAAGTAGAAGAAAATATAAGCAACTATTCACGTATATGGCCAAAGATTAGGTTGAGTATTGGGACGAATCAAGCTTTTTGCTTGTGGTATACAAAATTTAAAGCCATTTGGATAAACCATTCAACCTCGTCGCAAGTGCTTCTTCACTACATAATTTTGAGTTCTGCCTTGCACAAAATTAAAACAATAACCAGTATACTAGCTTACATGTTAATTAAACTACGGTCGACCAACAAAATGGTACTCATGACTCTTACTAAAATAACAATATCGGATGCAAATCTACTGGGTATTTTAGTTAACGAACAAAATAAAATCCTATATAATTAGCAATTCATTAAAATTACTGATTCAAAAATTTAACATTAATTTCTAGATTAGTTCGTGTTTTGTAATAAACCAATCTCCAGATCATTGCTAGCAACATCATCATCTTCTACTTCAGTATGGACAATTTCTTCTTCAGAGGACAAAGGACTTTTGTCGGCTGCAGCGGAGGTAAGCTTCTCCGCTCGCTTCACCTGGTGGGTCCAATCCGTACGAATCAACGTATAAAGCATCATAACCAAGCACGTCATCTGTGCAGCCAGCAGGCCGTACCACAGCCCACAAAACCCAACTTTAAAACCGAACGTGGTCGTGACAGCTACAGGTAAGCCCACGATATAGAACGCACATAGATTAACGCGTGCGCCATCTTTAGGCCTCGCGGTCCCCGTCAAGACTCCGCAAGCAGCCGTTTGTGGCGAGTTTCCAATCTCGCAGAGCCCCAAGATCGGAAGCGCGGACGAAATCAGGCCGAGAATCTCGGGTTCGTCGGTGAACATCTTTCCCCAAACCGACCTAAGCGCGGTCACAAAAACAGCAGCTGATAAACCATATGCTACTGCAAGTATCAAACCAATAACGGTTGTACATTGCGCTCGCGTGGGTTGTCCGCGTCCTAGCGCGTGGCCTACACTGGTTGCAATGGCACTACTTATAGCGAACGGGACTACGTAGAGTAGTCCTGTGGTCTGAATTAGTATACCCATGGCTGAAACACTCGCTTTAGGGTTCCCAAGAAGTCCACAAAGGAAAAGCATAATTTCATACCACCAATATTCTAAACAAACAGATATGGCGCTTGGTGCAGCTAGAGAAAGAAGAGGCCACCAACCGCGGAAAAGCGACCGCAAAGCGAGCCCTTCCCACGGTTTGATTAAAGAATCCGAACAACACGTGTAAACGAGCAGTCCCACGTTTATGTTCATTGTGTTAAAAGCCATTGCGATAGCAACTCCCTTAACTCCTAAATGCATACGCACGACGAAGACGTAGTTGAAGAGAGGATGAAGAAGAATGGATACGATTGCTGATATAGTCAACGGTGATGTTATGCCTTGCGTTCTAAGAAACGTTCGGAGCGGGTGAAGCATGGCTTGAGCCAAGAGCTCAGGGACGAAAAAGAGCATGTAGATCTTCGCGACTCGTGTTATCTCAGGGTCTTGACCCAACCGTAGGAAAATTGGTTCTACGTTGAGCCACGTAACGGCGATTGGAATAGAGACGACAGTTAAGAGACACAACATTTTCTGAAATGTATGGCTAAGTACGGTCCAGCGTTTGGCTCCGAAGGCTTGGCCACAGATTGGGTCCATACCAACGGAAAGGCCTTTGAGTACGGAAACTCCGGTGATGTTTCCAAAGCCCATGGCTAGTGCACCGCCAGCGAGTTCGACTTTTCCCAGGTGACTAAGGAACCACATTGATATTATTGATCTCGAGAAAATGAGGAGTGATGTCATCACGATCGGGCATGCTATTTTTGTGAGCGACGCCATCTCCTCTCCCACCTGCATGCGAATAAACAATTTTTTTATGATAAATTCTTCACAACTAACTATTTATTATTGTTCTAGCCTTATAAGAAAATGCATTTATGTAGCTAGAAAGTAAATAAGTATATTGACATTAATAAAACTACGTTTATGCGATTTAATCTTTAATATTCATATATATATATATATAGTTTGTGAAAATTCTACTTTTTATTATGTGATTTTTGTAATTTATGTATCGTTCGATATGATATTTGATACATATCATGAATATTATTATAATTGTATAAAATAGTAAAAAACGTGTAAAGTGTAAAAATAAAATTGATTTTGAATATTACATACAATAGGAAAAAGAATATATATGATTAAAAACTAAGAGCAATTTGTAAGCACGAGGGGAAGATGGTCGCATCACATGGCCACTAGGAGTGTGATGCGAAAGTTGAAAAAGAAAGAGAAAAGTTTCAAATTCTATAACTTTTACAACTGAATAATCAAATTCACAAGTGACAGAAAAGTGAATGGCTAACTGTACCAACATTCTAGGATCTTTTTAAATATAACTCGTCGTGGGTTCTTAAAAGCTCACCTTTTTATTTTCTTTTTTCTAAAACAAAATCAGCTTAGATATTCATCTTTCACTTCATCAACTTCATTATAAAATCGACCTCAAAAGTATTGTATATACTATTGAGTCTTCAAAATTTAAAGTAACTAGATTATATTTAAAATCAAAGTACTTTGTACTAACTACTAACTAAAGGAACTAATAAATAAAACATACACTCAAAATTTTCCTAAGTAAGTACAACCCAAAAAGCATCTATCTCAGTCTATGAAACTCAGAAATTAATACATACTATTGACTCTTTATGCATATATACGAGAATGGATGTTAATATATTTGTTAACTACGAGAAGTTTTGTTTTTCATATCATGCTGATTGTTTTCCATTAAAATGCTAAAACAGTCAAAGGCAGCATTCAATCTAGACAATTTCCAAGAATCTATTATATTATTTACCACCCTAAAATACTGGAAAAGTGACTGAAAAATGATACTAAAATCCATCAAAATCACACAAACAAAACACATGAAACCAAACAGTAAGCAGATTGAAAACGTAAAAACAGAAAAGGAAAAAAACACAAGCCTCGTTGAAAGGGATGCGACGGAGACCAGCGGAGAATTTGGCACTGCTGCTAGTTTCTTCTTTGATGGACGTTGAAACATCGTATTCTCCGTTTATAATCTCTCCAGATTCATTACTTTTCATGTTGGATCTGCACATGCTCATATATATATATATAGAGAGAGATATTTTATATTATCAAACTTCACTTATAAACAAAAAGATTTGTTGGTAACTACGAAGAAAAGATTGCCATTGAAGCTCGGAAATGAGTGTCTGTGTGCGTGAGAGAGAAGAAGAATGTTTAAGTTCCTTCCTCTCGTATTTATTTACATGTCCATTTGTCCACACTAATTTAATCTCAATTATTTTGTATTTTTATACACTTTTTCTATTTTTTTAGAAAATATTTAGAACTATTTTTTTGGTACTGTTCCTTCGTTTATTTATTTATTTTTTTAAATATACTTTCACATTTAATTATACTTTAATTTCCACTTATAGAAAGGCTTGACATTTATAGTAAAAAAATCAAATATAATATTATGAGTTCATCTTGGTGGTTCTTCGGAGCATAAAATATTTGCCAACTCTTGCTTTTTTACTATATTTCAACTATCTGTGATTATGTTTAAATATTTTTTCCTATATATAACTATTACAACTGTTATTATAAATTTTTACTTCCCCCATTATGCAGAAAATATGTAATTAAATTCCTTAACTAGTCCTTAGTTATGTATACACACCTACAAATTTAAATAACAAATATGAAAATTATCATAGGGATGAAATGCATGTTATATATGGTTGAGTATTTATCTTATCTCTAATATATTATTTGAAAAATATTTTAATAAAATAATCTCAATATAACGTGTTATTAACATAAATGTTATGCTAATGTCTCATCACGATACTGATTTTAAATAAATATATAAATAGTTTTAAATTAATAAAATAATTACAATATATATCATTATTACTAATTTAGTTAGAAAATCAATATATTTTATTAAGCTAACAAAAAATATTATGAAATTCGTAAAAAAATAATTATTTTTATTTTTTTAATTTACATAGAAAAATTTAATATTTAAAATAATTTTAAATGAGAGTTAAAATTATATAATTAATTTATATTTACTAATAAACAATATTATATAATTTACAAATATTTTTCCTTTATATATAATTTGTTAATTTATTGGGAGACGTAAGTAGGTTGATTCTTGATTCGGATAATGAAGAGATTAAAAGAAAGACAAATAAAGCAATTAATTATCCTTTATACATTAATCTTGAGAAGTTAGACTTTAGATTTAATTAGTTTTAAAAAGACTAATATATAATTTAAAAAAAAAAGATTCATGATGAAAGTGGAGAAGTAAACACCTTTGAAAACTCTATGTATATATTATCTTTTGAGAAACTTGCCAAGATTGAGTTATTCTTCTATTACTACACCTATATTTAACTTAACATAATTAAGAATGGATAAAAATTCCCATCAATAGATTAGTTACACATAAACCTTAACTTTACAAATTTGTACATCAATCGATACACATGTTTGAAGTTTTTTGCCCTGAGATTATCTCCCAAAATAGAGATAATGAAGAAGATTTTTCCTGGTCCCATGCATGGGAAAACGAGAAGATTTGAAATACATGGTAAATCTCATAATTATGACTCTCATGCAGCTAATGTACTTGTTGTAGCCATTTTGGAATACCTCAAGACCAATAAGAATTTATTAATTAAAGTCATAGATCATTAATTTGATGGGTTTGTGTTTTGGTAAAACTGATTCGCATTAGGGTATTGGACTCTTTTAGCCTATCTATCCAATATTAGACCAACATGAGTTATAAAATAGTTAGATAGTTTGGCTAAATTAGTCACGAGAACTGGTAGTTAGAATATTAGTTGTATAATCCATAGACACCATGACATATCTTATCATTAGATATCTAGTTTTGCATTCGTTTTAACTTCAATTTTAGTGGTCAATTTGTCTCTCTAGAACTTGGAAATATTTTGTTGGAATAATGCCTGGCTACTTAATTTGAAACGTTTAGGACTTTAGATTTGAAGCCTCTTTCTTTTCTTTACAATACTCAATCCCATAAAATAAAATAAACACTAATATCTTAAAATAACATATTTTTAAATGTTTGTTCTAAATTTAGTATTCTAATTTTAAAATTTTTAAAATAACACAAATTATTTTTTGAAAATACAGATTTAATATAAATAAGTTATACAAAATTTTAAAATATTATATTTGGGTTTCTTTTTTCTAATTTAAAGTTTAATTTTTTTATTAACAATAAATTTTAGTGTATTTTAATATTATATTTATGTTATTTTTGAAATTTTAATAAAAAATTTAAACAGTAATATTTTTATCGATTGATTTAAAATAAATTACATTTTTGACGATATTACCTGAATATAAGTTGATCGTCGGTCCATTAATGGATTAATCGTTATAAGTAATATTTTTTGCTGTCGGCACAAATATAACATTTAACTAAATAAAAATGTGTGATATTAACAAACAAACTGAGACGTTTGAGAACTATATATATTAAATTAAAGACAAGAACAAAAAAATGAAAAGTCATGCTCTTTAATTACTAGAAAAAATCCGACCTCTAGTTTACCAAAAAACGAACTCATCACGTTGTGTATATTTAAATGATGTATATAACCAAAAATATAAATTTATTAAAACTAGAGTTCAAAAAGTTTGATAATCATTTTGCCACAGGTTAGCATAAGGATAAACATCATAATTATTATTACATATTTCTTATAAAAAAAACATCATTACATTGCTTGAAGGAATTAAGGGCTTCCAGCTGCGATAATGTAAATGATTCAGAAAAACAAAATCAATGATGGTGTCATCTTAAAGGGATATTTATCTGCAATTTTGTTAACATAAAATATTATTTATTGGAGAAAGTGAAGATTTTTGAAATACAAAATCATTTGGGGAGGTGGGGATTGTCTACTCCAACCCATGCAAAAGAGTTCATTAGCTATTTCATACTTTCATTACATCTTCCTTGATAGCGACAGCTTCGTTGTCACCAAAACTTGTTCCGTGTCTCCTTATTGCCTAACCTTCATTTATAATTAGGAAAAATGGTATTAAAATATTAAATTTTTATGTTTAAATAATTTAAATATCAAATTTTAATGAATTATTTAAATAACGATTGGTAGTTGATTACGCCGATTTAAATATGTGATTAATCAATATTAATATTAGAAATAACACTATTAGACACCGAGATGCCGGATTTAGATTTAAATATGCGATTAATCAATAATAACAACAAAAATAATACTATTAGACATCGAGATCCCGGATCTGGATTGAAGTATACGATTAATCAATATTAACACCAGAAATAACACTATTAGATACCGAGATCTCGGATCTAGATTTAAGTATGCGATTAATCAAATATTAACACCATAAATAACACTATTAGACACCAAGATTGTATCTTGATTTAAGTATGCGATTAGACAATATTGACTATGTTATTTATTTTAACTAACTAAAGTTAGACATTGAGATGCCAACATCTCGATTTAAGTATGTGATTATTCAACACCAATTCTGTTATTTATTTTAACCAACTTGTTAGACACCGACACGCCGCATCACCGTTAGAATCAATTTCGGTGTTAACAGCGTTATTTTTAATATTAATGTTGACTAATCGCATATATAAATCAATGAAGTTAACTATAAATCATTATTTAAATGAGTTATTAAAAAATTTAGTATTTAAATGGCCGAAACATAACAAATTTAATATTTTAATAATCATTTTCCGTTTATAAATTATATCGTTTGTAATAAAGAATTGTTTTCTTCATGTTTTAGGTTTAATAAAAATTTATCTCTCAAATAGTTAAATTTGTCATTTTATTCCTAAAATCCGATGGAGCAAATTATAAAGAATTATAAAATGGGGACCATAAGTTGAAGTTTACTAACGTACGGAAGATGCTATAGCTAACCAATTAGTGTATAATCACATGCAAACCCTTCGACCTTCAATTATGCACACTCACCACACTTGTCAACTTTTTTTTTGTAAGTTAAAATGTAAAAATTTTACACTTGCTAACTTTGTTGGTCCACTTATCTAAAACTTAAATAAAAATCGAAACTCGGTTGGTACAGAGTTTTATATTTTAATTAATTACTCAATGAAAAACAAATATTGGAACTCAGAGACAACCAATAGCTATAATGATATACACGTACTTGTAATAGTTATACATAATTATTAGTCTCAATAACGACCTTTCGATTAGCTTTGGGTTCTTATAACTTACTTTATACTATTTGTTTCTGTTTGATTTTGATCATTCATGTCAACTTCGGGCTAAGGAATGTTCTTTCCTTATAAACTTCTTTCTTGGAAAATTGTAGATTATAGGGTTTGATTATCTTTAATGTTACTCAAATTTGAAGTTATGAAAGTGATTACTAAAATATTTTATCCAATCACATGTTTCCACGTTGTTTCTTCATTATACATTTTATAGTATTATCTTATTACTAAAAATTGAACAACCTAATATTAAAATATTTGATCCAATGTTTCCACATTGTTTCTTAATTAATATTACATTTTTTATACTATATATTTACTTATTTTATAAATTAAATCACTTAAATACTTTTCAGAATGAATTTATACTTTAGAGATATCATACCTTAAATTTATTTATTTTTAAATATCATCACTAGCTTTTATTCAAAAAATAGTTTGAAAAATAATTATTCACTCTAAATAAATTATAAAAATTATAAAATATTGTGTTTGAATTTCTCTATTCCAATATAAAGTGTGGAATTATTTTTAGAAATAATTTTTAATTATTTTTAGTGAAACTTATGAAAATTTTGACAAAAATTAATGTTACTTTTAAATAATAATTTTAAATACGATATTTTAACTTTTCTTTTAGTTACTAAAAAAATATTTTTATTGTAGTGGATATTGTGAAGGAAAATCACTCAATTAAGAAAAGTTTAAAAGTAATGGATTAATTAATACATCTATAAACAATAAAATATCATGGTCAGAATATTAATTAATAAAGGATCACTCTCTATTAGAAAGAGAAGTTAAGCTGTCGTGTTTACGTGACATTTTCGAAATGATTACTCTTTTTTTTGTCATTGGTTTACAACATAGCGAGTCAATAGTCCAATATATTAGTACGAATATTTAACACCCTCTTGTAAGGAACGGTGGAATCGAACTCTACCGCTCCCAGTATAGACATAAACGTGATATAACCAATAAACCACTTGCTTCTCCCATAATGATTACTCTTAAACTATTTATTTAACTATATCTCTAATATATTAATTGAGAATCATTTTAACAAAATAACATGAGGTTGACGTGTGATTTACAAATATGACATGCTGATATGTCACATTATTAGAGCATATTAAGATAAATATTACATTAGACATAATTTACTATAGTATTTACGAAATCTGCTATTAGACAATATATTATATGTAAATCTCTAATATTTCAACATAAAATGTATTTTTGTCATAAAATGCAAATACAATATAAAACAAAATATTATAAATTTTGAAAAATTAGTCAAAAAAATAGAAAACAAAAGTTTAGTTTAATTGAATATTTATCACATCTAATTTTATCTAAGATAGATATAATTTAAATCTATTTGTATAATTTGATTTTATTATCTATTTTATTTTCGTAATCAATAATAAAAGATTTTAAAAATTTATTTTAAATATGTGATAAATTATATATATATATATATATATATATATCTGATTTACATTAATTAAATAAATAATTAATTACAATTTGTGAATATTTGCGTGGGTCAAAATCTAGTATATATATATTGATGGTATAAAGTATTACCAAAACTACAGACTAATTTTTCATTCAAATGGTAACTTTAAATCTAACATTTACAATAATTAAATGTTACCTTGAAATAATTCATTTATATATATTAACACATAATTATGATTTTAAAACATAAATATATATAGCAATATATTATATATATTGCCAGTCATTTCAGTCATGTTCAGTTATGTAACAATTGTTTTTCTTACAACAAACATTAGTGAAGTTTTAGTGAAAGTATTTAGGTGGAAAAAATTCCAAATATTATATATCACTTAGCATTTTTCAACCTATATTAAAGTTATAGAAATTACGATAATCTTTTGTTTTAGTTTTTTTATGGAAAAGGTAGAATATGGATAAGTTTTTTTTTTGAAAAGATCAAATATTTTAAGAGTAAATATAAGCATACTAGTAAATAAAATATTTAATGTTCTTATGATATAAAGTGGTGGACAATTACCTTTTTCGTTTTACTTTTTAGTTTGCTCTTCCTAATGAGTATTGTACTTCTTTAGGAGGAAACCTTTGTCCTTTAGATTAATTCGCACACTCACTAACACATGTGGACCGAATCAAAACATTCAATGCAGCCCACATGCTGGCCCAAGAAGTCATGGTGGCAAAATCTTTGAATAAATCTTCACAGAACATCATCATCATTATCATCATTCATTCACTATATCATAAAAATATATATTTTGTTCATTTGAAATCAGTAATGGACCCTCACTTTCTCTAGAAACTGAAGACAAAGAATTAAAGAATTTGCCTATCTAATAATCGAAAACAAGTTTTTCCATTTTTTTTGTTAGGGCGAATTTTATAATTGAAAGCGCCGGAAACCTCGGATTCTTCTCTTCTCTCCAATGGCTCTGATGCGAACCAGGAGCCAATTGAATGTATCTTCATTGACTCCACAACAACCTCCGTCTCCAATCCCTAGAGCCAGAGGATCTCGTTCGGCTGCGAGCGAGATTCTCACCGAGATAATAGAGAGATCTGTTCAGGTTCCAGAGCTCACGCTCCCTGTGTCGCATTTTGGCGGTGGATCATGCGGTTCACGTCATCTTATTCCGGCGGAGATTGATTTCCGGCTATTGGCGTCGAGAAGAGAAGGTTCGGTGGATCGGTTGGTACGATCTGCGAGGGAGTTCGGTGCGTTTCGTGTGAGCTACCATGGGATATCGAGCGAGGAGCTGAGGTCGCTTGTGAGGGAATCTGGTCGTGTATTCGGAGTTTTGGAGGGAAGAGACAGCGGGTTTCGCCGGAGTGTTGTCGGAAACAGAGACGAGATCGTCTGGGTACGGTCGTGGAAGGAACGGATGGAATGGGCGCGCGAGTATATCGGACCGGAAAGGTACCGCTGCTTCAGGTATCTTGGAACCAAAGTTTTCTGTTAGTGTAATAAAGTCTCGCGTGTAATAACTAACATGTAATACACAAATGAAATCACTTTAAAAAAAATTGAATTTTTGATGAATGATATAGTGGAATAACGTTTTAATATTTTGTTGGAAATATTGCAGCCAAGAAATGGAGAATGTAACTGATAAACTTGAAGAAATAGCAAGGAAACTAGGGCAAATAATTATAGAAAACTCAAGAAGACAAACTGATAAAAGAATACAAAGAGGAGAATCTGTGCTCAGTGTTTACAGGTACAATCATGAAAACGTCACTGAACAAAGCCCTCCTTTGCCTAAAGAAAAGACTGAAGAAAAATTGCTTCATTACACACTCAGCCTTCACCTTCCGGCTAAGAACTGCGAATTCCGTGTCAACTCAGGAAAAGGACCACTTTCTTTCCACGCTGATCCCGACACTATCCTTGTCACTTTTGGTCGTCAACTTGAGGTATGTATATATGAACATTTTTTAAAACAACTATACATATGTGATATGATATTATATGATATAAATCCTTGAAACTAGGATTGGAGCTTAGGAGAATTCAAATGTCGTCAAGGAGAAATCATTTATCATCCAGATGCGTATGGCTCGCGCACTTCCTTCTCCGTAGAACTCAAATGCATGTCTATTTTCTTATCAAATGCTTCTTCTATGGCAACAACTTCCAAAACCTTCTCTTTAACCCATCAGATTTTAACTGCGTTACTCCTACTTTTTTTCTTCCAGTCTCTTTGGATTTATGGATCTCATATGCGTACACTGTGAAATTTGGATTATCGAATTGTATAGTGTGTTTATCTTAAATCTATAGGTGGAAGCTTCGTTTGTATATGTAAACCCAACACACTAATTTGTTGATACGAGTGCGGAATTGATTCATTTGTTATTTGTGGTGGATCGACTCACATTGATGACTTTAGAGAAGCAAGTTTTTGTTTTAAGCAATCTGTAATATATACAATCTCGTGCATTTTTGTGTAAAATTGTTTTTATAAAAGATTATATATTTAATATATTATTTAAAAAATATTATTAACCTAACGTGTTATTAACAGAAATATCATGTTTTTCATCACCAAATTTTAAATAAATATATAAATGATTTAAGTTATTAGAATAATTACAATATATATGATTGTTATTAATTTGGTTAGAAAATTAATATATTTTATTAAATTAATAAAAAATATTATTAAATTAGTAAAAAACAATTTTTTTCCTTTTTTAATTTTTATATACAAAAATTAATATTAAAAAATTATAAAGAAAAATAAAAATTATAAAAATATTTAATATATATTTACTAATAAACAATATTATGTAATTTATTAATATTTTTCTCCATAGATAGAAATCTAGTATATAATTATTTCATAATCGTAATTAAGCTACAATTAAACTTATTGAAAGAATATTGAGATTAAAGAAGAGAAATGTGAAGAATTGAATCTGGAAACTCAAAGAAAAATATGAGAAAATGAAAAATGTCTTAGACTTATGGAAAAAAGTTTCCTAAGAGTTCTATCATACATTGAGTGTTTACAGCCCTTTTTATAAAGAATTTATAATGTAAATTAAAAAAAAAGCGAATTCAAACTTGTGGATGAATTTGAATAGAGGAATAGCTTGTCAACAACCAATGAGAAGAGCTTGATTCTTCTTCCAAAGCAGCTATTTAACTATTTTAACCATATGGTTAATAATAACTCTCGCTTCTTTTTATTTTTTCTTGTTATTCAAACGAATTTTCGTACTCACATTTGCCTTGTAGATCAAGATAGGTTTTATTTGATTTTTCTATGTCAATACTTATAAGATAATCAAAGCAACATTTTTAAATTAAATCTCTTAAATAATCGACTCTAAAATAAATACTAGTAGTAGATGTAGTTTTCACATAAATAAAAGTCAAATATTAAGATGTAAATAGATAGTAAATAGTGTTACGAAAGCTTCATCAAGAAACCATGAATGAGGAGGAATTTTTCTTTATTTGTTTGTTTACTTTGTCGAGTTTTTGCCTTAAAATTTGTATCTTATATTATATTTTCCTTTTTTTAGAGGTTTCTTTATATGATATATTTTGAACAAGTGCACGTGTAAGGATTAGTTTTTGGCTTTTTCAACACCAAAAGGGGTAGTCTTATGATTTAACTCAACACACGAATGACTTGGATCCACGAATCCAACTTGAAATATATTATGACATAACTTCTTCTACTTTCAATCCTAATTTTAATATAATTTCTAGCTATCAAAAAGTAAAGCTTTTATGCTGACATTTGATGTTCCGACAGTATTCAAATATAACTGTTATTGTGCTGTCATTCAACTTTATATATTATTCATTATGTTTTTAATAAATTGACTTTCATCGTATTTTAGGTATTTTGTTATTCCAAAATATTGATTTTTAGTTTTTATGCATATTAATAATTAATCATAACTAAATATAATTTCAAAAATTTTAGTTGAGAATATTTGAATAGCTATTGTTTACTAGAACAATGTGTAGAATGAAAAAAATTCATATACTTAAACATTTATTGTTTTTACTTTGTATAAAAACTTTAAAAATTATTCTTTTATAAATGGAAAGTGTATTTACTAATATAAAAATGTTACTAGTTTGATTACTAACTACCGACCTACCTTTTGAACGACATTTGTAAAGTGGTCAATTTGTCCCAAAATCCCTAATATATTATTTGAGAAACTTTTTAACAAAGTAACCTTACCATGACGTGTTAATAACAAAAATGTCATGCTGACGTGTCAACACCACAACGAGTTTCAGCTCAAATATATAAAGGGTTTAAGTTAATAGAATAATTACAATACATGCCATTGATATTAATTTGGTTAGAGAATCAATATATTTTATTCAACTAACCAAAAAATAGTATTATATTTGCAAAAACAATAATTTTTATTTAAAATTTTTTTAATATATTAATTTATAAATAATTTCAAATAAATATAAATATATTTAAGTTATTACATAATCCAATATA
The DNA here is from genome assembly GCA_018901945.1 of Pugionium dolabratum. Taxonomy (NCBI): domain Eukaryota; kingdom Viridiplantae; phylum Streptophyta; class Magnoliopsida; order Brassicales; family Brassicaceae; genus Pugionium; species Pugionium dolabratum. Next base: position 377,263 of record JAEVFF010000157.1, read on the forward strand.
TTATTTGAGAAAAAAATTAAGAAAATAATATTACTCTTACGTGTTATTAACAGAAATATCATGCTTACATTTCATCATTATAATAAATTTCAAATAAATATATAAATAAGGTTAACTTATTCGAATAATTACAATATATAGCATTATTATTTATTTGGTTAGAGTATTAATATATTTTATTAAACTAACAAAAAAATACTATTAAATTCATAAAAATAATTATTTTTTTCTTTTTTAATTTATATATACAAAAATTAATGTTAAAAGTAATTTTAAATAAAAATTAAAATTATCTAAATATTTAATTTATATTTACTAATAAAATATAATTTACGAATATTTTTCTCCATGCATGGCGTGGATATAAATCTAGTTATATATTATTGACAAACAAAAGTATATTCCCTAGTTTACATATTTTTTTTTCAAAAAATTGATTTTTTTGCATTTATATTAATTAATGTTAATAAACTGTAAATTTTAAAAATTATTAAATGAGAGTGGGACTTGGTTAATACATCGTAAAACTATCGCATTGAATTTGTTCTATCCCATGCTTCTTTTTAGATTGATTTACATAGATGACAAAGAATACTGTCATAATTGGCAAAATAACTATAAGAACAATAAATTACTGTTGAATTTTTATTTATTACCCCTTCACCAAATTTATCATTTTCTTCTGTGATTGTTTGTAGGACAATTGATAAAATAATATTTTTAAAATTTTTATTTTAAATATAACACCATTAACTTAAATTTTTAAAAATAAGATAAATTTAATATTAAAATATTTTAAAACTTTTTTATAAAAAAATTAAATTATAAATTAAAAAACTCAAATATAATATTTGTATATTTATAACTATTTACGATAAATATATATTTTTTATAAAATAATTTATATTTTTTTAGAATTTTTATGTCTAAAGTGCTATATTTTAAAAAAAAATTCAAAATGTTATTTTAATATATTATTCTTAATTTTATTCTTAATTCATTTATTATTCTTTTAATTTTCAAATAGTAAAATTTACATACAAATGATTATCCTATGTTTTTTTTTTTGAAATCAACGCCTCAACAATTAAAAACTAAACCATTGCTAAACAGTATCGTCCATTTTAATTAATATATATTATGTTATTATTATAAATTCAAACTAACTAAATTATATTTTTTTAAAAATAATATTTTAAAAAAAATTCTTTTATAAAATAGTAATACCCTAAAATAGAAGTATTTTAATTTTATTTTATAAATTTACCACAATAAACATAAAATTTCAAATATAGCCTAAATTATTATTTGAAAATAATTATTTACCTTAAATAAACTATATATAAAATTAAAATATAATGTTTGGATTCATTTTTTCTAATTTATGGTTTAAATTTTTTGTTATTAAGAAAAAGCTTTTAATTATTTTATTATTAAATTTATGTTATTTTTAAAAATTTAAATAATTAGTGGTATATTTAAAAAACTTAAAATACTGATATTTTATTCAATTGCCTTTTATAAAACCTTGTGATACATACAATAAAATTATTTTTTGAATTTTACTCTATTAGTTACCTAATTATATACCCATCCTTTGTTATTTAACTAATTACCTGTTCTTTTTATATATTTAATCCATAAAAGTCAAACAATATATAAACATTTTTCAAATTAGCTTACGTGGCGAAGCTAAGGATATTCAATAAGAAGTGAGGCATCGCGCATGTCTTTTAATTTGTATACTGTTTCTATTTGCGTTTATTGTAAATGGCCGAAGACTCTTCGGATTCCATCATCGTTAACGTCGTCGGAGATGATAACCAATCGGCGTTATTCGGAAAATACAATCTCGGGAAGTTTCTCGGCAGCGGCGCGTTTGCCAAAGTCTATCAGGCGGAGGATCTTCACAACAACGGCGAAAGCGTTGCGATCAAAGTCGTCCAAAAGAAGCGTTTGAAGGACGGGCTCACGGCGCACGTTAAGAGAGAGATATCGGTCATGCGGCGCCTGCGTCATCCTCATATCGTGCTCCTCTCCGAAATCCTCGCCACCAAGACCAAGATCTATTTCGTTATGGAGTTAGCCAAAGGCGGTGAGCTATTCTCCAGAATCTCCAGCAACCGTTTCACGGAGAAACTCAGCCGGAAATATTTTCGGCAGCTGATATCCGCTGTGAGGTACTGTCACGGGAGAGGAGTTTACCACCGTGATCTGAAGCCAGAAAATCTTCTCCTTGACGAGAATCGAGATTTGAAGGTTTCCGACTTCGGTCTCAGTGCGATGAAAGAGCAGATCCAACCCGATGGGATGCTACACACGCTCTGTGGAACTCCTGCTTACGTGGCGCCTGAGCTTCTCCTGAAGAAAGGCTACGACGGTTCAAAGGCAGATATCTGGTCGTGCGGTGTCGTTTTGTTCCTCCTCAACGCCGGTTACTTACCGTTCAGAGATCCCAACATCTCGGGACTCTACCGGAAAATCCGCTTGGCTCAATACCGAATGCCGGATTGGACGTCTTCAGAGCTACGTAAGCTTCTTGGCCGTCTCTTGGAGCCAGATCCGGAAAAAAGAATCACCGTCGATGAGATTCTAAAGGATCCGTGGTTCAATCATGGAGTAGACCCGAATGAAAACATAGGGATCCAGGCAGACGATTACGATCTAGAGGAAACCGGGAAAAAACTAAACGCCTTTGAGTTAATCGCGTCGTCATCAAAGGCGAATCTGGCCGGTCTGTTCGAAAACTTCGTGACGCCGGACCACTGCGATCAATTCGTCTCCGATGAGAGTACGGCAGAGATTATGGGTAAGGTAGTGGAGGTTGCGAAGAAGCTGAATCTGAGAATTGCGAAGAAAAAAGAGAGAGCGATAAAGCTGGAAGGGCCAAATGGAGTAGCCAATATCGTAGTCAAAATTCGGAGGCTAACAGATGAATTAGTAATGGTGGAGATGAAGAACAAGCAAAGAGACGTGGGCTTAGTGTGGGCCGACGAACTCAGGCAAAAGCTACGTCGTTTGATTAACCAACCGGTTTATAGGGTTCCTGACAAACCGTAAAATGGTTTCAGCACAAAACCAGTATCTATGCGTGAATTTTACTCGGATTTTTAACATACGTGAGGGTTTACCCGTTTGAAAAAGAGAACCAGGTTTAATTTTAGAATCCATTGAGGATTCTAGAAGCATTATGGTGAACCGGTTCGGTTTACATTGAAGGAGAGAGAGAGTAATTGGAAAAACCGCCTATTTGTAAATAAAAATGACAAGAAGAAAACTAATTGCTGTATGAATAAACACATAAATATATTTGCTTTATTCGTTGGAGAGAATTTAAAAAAAAAAAACTGGTTTCTGAATCTCTAGTCTTTGTGTATGTGTGACTGTGTGTTCTGCAAACTTGGGCCTTTGTGTTCCATAAAGCCGAAGCTCATGCGTTTGGGGATCTTTTTGTATTTTACTCTTTAAGTTGTATTAAGCTATGAATGTTCTTGGCGTTAGGAATAAAGCCAATGTATTTTTTATAACAATATATTAATCCTAAACGTTTACAAGATCTTGATCGTACGTATACAAAATAGAAGATGGACAATCTTATAGTATGCTTGTACCACAGTATAATAGAAACAAAAAAGAGTTATTTCATATTGAAAATGGATGTTTTATCTTTTGATGAGAAAATGTATAATCGATGCAAGGAGAGATGTCATATTGAAGATTAATAAACGAAGCTCATACAAGTTTTATACAAGGGAATGTCTACAACATTCTCCCTTAAAATTGGTAAGAATGTTGTAAAATTCAAACATAGAAATCCGCGATCGAAGTGAAACACTTTGGCTTGAAGAGGTCATCTTGCATAGCTTTACAAACTAAGTGAAAATCAATTTTGACGTGCTTTGTTCGCTCATAAGACACAATTATTACTATGCTATATGTCGAGCGAAAGAGAGAGAGATGTTATAATGCAATGGTAGCTGTCGGTAATTACGTGTTGCGTGTAGGTAAGTCTATCGAAGCTAACCATTTTTTTAAGTAAAAACTCAAAATCTTATGTTGAAGAAAACCAGAGGACAAATACAGACGAGATATATCTGCAAAAGTTGTGTCCCAAAATGATTTTCAATGTTTCTTTTCTTTTTTTTTTGGCTTTCTGGAATTTGTGACTACCAAAACGACTGTACATCTTGGTTTAGGAATTGACCCTCCACAAAATGCCTCCCAGTTCCATCCCCACTCTTCTTCACTTTCCTACACAGTATTAACAATACACCACAATCATTACACAGTAATCTTCATTGCCATTGTTCCAAATGTAGCAACCCAAATCTATATAACCAATGCGATTCGATATAAATTTAGAATGCCAAAGAACACTCTCAAGAAATACTTGCGTCTTTGCAACATGCGTATTATTGTACACAGCCATGTCTCTATATGTGTTTGATAACTGTAAGAAGAAGAAAAAACGGAAATAAAAGGTTAGCAAGAAACTATTCTTACTTGAGCCAGTGATTCGGAGAAGGATGTTCAAATGGATTCTCTGGAGCCAACCCAGTTGGACTCATGTATGCAACATTATTCGGAGAAGGGTGTTCTTCTGGTCGACTTAACGACAAAACACTACTCTCAGTGCCAGATGATGCTAGGAGGAACATTTTCTGTGACCAAGGATCATGGTTGCTTGGACCAGCAGTTGGGCTGAACGTGCCAGTTCTCTGATCATTTTCAAAACAGTCCTTCCTGTGTGAATAAGTACAGTGAATAGCGTCATCTTTTGCAAATAATGATGACGTCCTACTATGAGGCACATGATGCAAGGGATTTTCCTCGTTAGATCTAGTATTATCTGAAGCTAGAAGGAGGTCTTGGCCAAAACTAGTCTTCCACATTTGCCAGCTTCCATCATTAACTTGTTTTTCATCTGCAACTCGCAATCTTGACAACGGAGACTCGATTGGAGATGGCTTATTGGCTTCACAAAAAGCTGTATTCTTCAATAAGTGGGGTTTTTCCAGCCCTACACCAGTTTCAAACTCAGCTCTTAGATCAAGTGATTCTGAAATAGGTCCCAATAGAGATATTGGATCTGGAACATAACACGGATCTTCAAAACGCTCTTCTTCAGGTTTAAAAGCATGTGAATTTTCCACAGGCTGAGGTAGAACAAGCTCTTTTCCAGATGAGAAACTCAAGCTACTGATAGTCAATCCACTAGAGTATTCTGGCATACTGAATGGTGATGGAAGCCCAAAACTGATTGGATTGTCAAAGGTTCGTATTGAATGATCTTGATTAGAAACCTGTGAACTCTGAACGGTTTTGGGCTTTGCACTAGGTCGACTTATAACATTAACATTGGAGGAAGCAGGTACACACGGCGAACGGGCAAATAGTTGCTGCCATGATTTTTTAGGTTCTCTATTTGGTGGGAGCTCAGAAACAACCTGAGGGGGAACATCATAATATTTTTAAGTATCCTTTACAACAAACTATCAACTTAACAAATACGAAATAGATGAGTTCACAACTTCATAATAGACTATAGTTTAATCAACCAGGTCACAATAGCATAAGAAATTTTGCAAGAACACTTACAGGAAGATTAGTATTCCTTTCCCCTCCATTTGAACCAGATTTTCCGGCTACAAATTCAGGAGGATTGATATGCCTAGTATGAGCAGATGCATGAAAATGGTCTGCAGAGCTGATGGGCTTATTCTCCTTTGCAATTGTAGCAGACATATTGACACCTCTTCCAAAGAACCGGTTATCTGTAAAGGCCTTAGAAGAAGAGAAAAACTTACCCTTCACTCGATCAAAGTACCTACCACCAGCACCTGTCATATTACTGTTACTAGTAGCATTATTATCAACTCCATGCCCATGTCTCCTGAAACTATCAGACGCTCTCTGATGTTCCAAATGATCATTCTTATCAAGTTCACGCTTAGGCTCAATTTCCTTTCCTATTCTCTTGTCAAGCTCTTCCGCATCGGAATTGCTCTTACTAGAAGCCTTATCTCTTTCTTTCTTTCTCTCCTGGCGCTTCTTTTCTGCCTCCTTTTTGGTAGCTTTTTCCTTGGAAGCAGGTGAAGATTTGCTGCATTTCTCGGCTTCAATTTTCTCATCTCTCAACCTTCTCCGTTCCTCCACTAGTCTCGCGACTTCCTCTCGTTGTTTTCTCTCTTCTTCCTCCAAGTGCTCTTTTTCTAGCCTAGCTTGTCTTTTCTCCTCAGCTTTTCTGCGTGCTTTCTCAATCCTACTCTCATGATAGCTGGTCCCATTCTCACCCTGCCTAGCCAGTAATCGTCTCTGGTCAGCATCAGTTGACGAACCATCAACCGAAGAGCTAAAGCTAAAAATCTTTCTCCAGAGCCACCTAATGCTCATGAAAAAAGAAGCAAAGAGTCGGCAAGCAAAAACTACGCCTCCAGGATATGATTTCTCCCCCAAACAATTCTCATCTTCTCCAAATGTATTATCGCTAGTCCATATGCTATTTTCTGACCATTCTTGCCCATGCATCCATCCATTCTCATTCCATCCCTTTCCATTCAACATCTTACCACCCCTTCCAACAAAATCCCTCAAAATTCCAGAGCCAGAAAGCCCTAGCCCGGGAGGCACAGGGATGTCTAAAACAGGCCTCTTTGATATATGCCCACAATATGAGCACATAAATCTTCCACCACCAGGATTTTGGTCACGGTAAGGCGTTGAGCAGTTACGACAACGCCGTGTAGCAGTTTTCTTTAGCTTTTGCAGTTCCATAGCTTCCAACCGCTTTCTCTCTCTAAGACGGGCATTTCTCCGCACCCGCCAAGTAGAGAGCTGAGGCATCAAAACCTCGTACCAGAACAAAGTAACCAAAAGCACAAATACACAAGCTAGCCTTGGAGAAGTTATTTCGAAACGAAAAGCCGGTGGAAGAAGCTGAGACAGAGCCCATAGTCCAATCAACGGTAAAACCAACCAAGGCAGCATCGTTGCAACCCGGCGAGACCACTTTTGAATAACACACAGTATACACATTATCCTCTGAAACCAACCCTTTTTCTTCTTCTTATCAGACCGAATCAATCCAAAAACCCTAGACTCAGAAATTTCTCAACTCAGGGGATGTGCTCACAACAGAAAACCCTAACCCTATTCTACCTTTAAGGTTGTATACCATCGAAGTATACTACTCCAAGCGCGAACAACTTGAGCAAAAATTAGGCCTTCAAGAATCAACAAAACACCTAATGCACGAACAACATTTGAATCAAATTGAAGAACGCCCACATTCTCAAAGTGGAAAATCGATTTTATTCAATTAACGACAGCAACGAAGAAACCCAGACCTCGAAATAACTCAGGGCGCAATGTGAATGAATCGAGAGAGAGAGACAAAGATAGTGGGCAAAGACAAGGAAACTTACCAATAATAAAAGAAATCGGGAAAAGCAAAGGGTTCACGATTGCAGTTGGAGTGCAGATTTCAGATTCGGATCCAATTCGGTAGAAGAGCGCCGTTCGATTCTTGGCAGCGAAGAAACCGTAAACAGCAAAACGAAAGATTGATGATGATGAGAGAAATGAGAAAGAAAGCAAAACCGGGTGGTGAATCGGGGCTGGGTCTTAATATGATCCCAAACCTATTGTTATTAGTCGGTGGTGTTCCCCCCCTTCGTTTTAGGTTTATCCAACACACATAAACTTTTCAATATATTACTATAAAACTACATATGTCGAGAACCGTTGATCAAATTATAAATTCACATAAGATTTTTCCATTACCAATGAGTATTGCTTAATAAAAACATATTATATTTTTTTCTATTTTTTAAAGATTTATATGGTTGATTTTTCCACTTTATTTTCTTGTTAATTAAGTAATTTTAGCTCACACAAAATAACATAATGGATCATTTACAAAACTAGTAAAAGATAAGTACTTTAGCACACGTAGGACATCCAGAGAATCTAATTATACTTTTAAAGAACTAATCAAACTTAAATTATGTTCCCAAAAATGAATTTATAACAAAATAAAATATTACTATTAGAACATTTTACATTGTCAGAATTCGATTTGATGCTACTGACGTCTGAGGACCATATTTAATGTGGTGGTCAATGATTTAGAACCAGGACTAAACCGTCTGGTTTGATCGGTTGAATCACGAACCGCTAGCTTATATGGTTTAAGTTTATAGGTTTGAGTTTTAAAAAACTAAATAGTTATTGATCCAAAAACCATATAAAATCTAACAAAAAACGAAAATCGACTAGATCATATCAATTTGATTTTATATAATATACTTTTCATTCATAAAACCATAAATATATCATATATAAAATTTTATAGTTTTATACAATGTTTTTCATTTAAATATATTTTATTATTAGTGATAGCAGATTTGGTTCAATTGACACTTAAAAATACATCAGATTCGATATCCAATCCAATTTTTAGATCATTGGAGTGGGCAATCCAATAGTTGATAAAGTTAACAAAATAGTAAAAGTTACAACAATATTCTCAAAACAACATAATGAGGAATACATAAGGTCAAGGACTTAAGAACATGTTTTTAGCTGATTTCATCAATTGACCTTCATCGTGACCAATCATGTTATGACTTATGCATGTGTGATGATAGACAAGACCAAGGGTTAATTCATCATTTAGGTCAAATCATGTTGGTTTTGCAACCACTACAAATAGTGATTAGTCTTAGTGGTAGCAATTAACATTGACAAAACAAAAGAACCTAAAGAGTTTAACGAGATATCAATCAAATCGATCAATGATAATCGGCGTGCAAAAGATATTGGGTTTTAATTAGAATAATATCTTAAAATAGCATCTTTTAAACTTTTTCTTTCAAATCTAGCATCATAAAATTAAATTCCCAAAAATAGCACAAATACTTATGTGAAAATACTTATTTATTCTAAATAAATTATAGAGTAATACCCTAAAATAGCATCATTTTAAGTTTATCTTCTAAATTTAGCACAATAAAACTAAAATTCCCAAAATAACATAAATTATTATGTAAAAATAATTATTTACCTTAAATAAAATATTATATTTGGGTTCATTATTTCCAATTTAGAGTTTAATTTTTTCTATTAAAATATAATTTTAATGCATTTTAATCTTAAATTTGTGCTATTATTGAAAATTTAAACTAATGATGCTATTTTTAGAACAAAAACTTAGAAAGATACTATTTAAGACATTTACCCTTTTAATTACATATTTCTCACAATTTTAATTAAAATGTATCTTTCTGATTACGCATGTTTTTCAATTCATTTCTTGAGATCTACCTAAAAAGGTAAATTTATACAATCTTATTTTGTACAGAAAACACATTGTCCAATAGAGAAACAAACACCAGTGTGATTGTTAATTCTTCAATCAAATTTGGTATAAAATTTTGGAGCAATTAGGTAGATCACCATGTTTAGTGAGTGTTAATTAAATGATCATTGCTCTTTTTTTTACAAATAAAAAAATATGTTAATTGGAAGCTATTTCTTTAAATAACCAATCTAATAAAATAAGAAGTCAAATCTCTAAAATACTATTTTTTAAAAAAATTATTCAAAAAATAACATCATTACCTTAAATTTCTAATAATACCATAAATTTAATATTAAATAAATTAAATCTTCATTTTAATAGAAAAATAAACTCTAAATCGGAAAAATCTCAAATATAATATTTAATTTTATATATAATTGATTTATAATAAAGAAATATTTTTATATAATGATTCGTACTATCTTAGAATATTAATTTTAACGTGTTAGATTTTTAAAATAACTTTAAAATGCTATAGGATATGAATTTTAAAAATTAATGGTAATAATTAAAATATGCATGTGTTCTTCTCTGAAATTAAATTAATGACTCTCGGTGTGTTCTTCTTTAAAATATTACTAGATTCATACCCACGCAATGCGTGGAGAAAAATATTCATAAATTATAATTTACTAGTAAATATAAGTTAAATATTTAATTTTTATTTAAAATTAATTTTAACATTAATTTTTGTATATACAATTAAAAAAAGAAAAATAATTCTTTTTTACAAATTTAATAGTATGTTTTTATTAGTTTAATAAAATATATTAATTCTCTAACCAAATTAATAACAATTATATAATTGTAATTATTCTAATAAGTTAAACTCATTTATATATTTATTTGAAATTTACTGTATTGATGATATGTCAGTATGGTATTTCTATTAATAACACGTCAAAATAAGATTATTTTCTTAAAATATTTCTCAAATAATATATTACAGATTACAGTAGTAACTTAAATCTATTTATATTTATTTTAAAATTATTTATAAATTAACATATAAAAAATTTAAAGAAATAAAAATTATTGTTTTTGCAAATATAATTGTATTTTTTTGTTAGTTAAATAAATTATATTTATTCTCTAACTAAATTAATATCAATGGCATATCCCTAATATATTATTTGAGAATCTTTTTAACAAACTAACCTTACCCTGACGTGTTAATAACAAAAATACCATGCTGACGTGTCAACACCACAACGAGTTTCAGCTTAAATATATAAAAGGGTTTAATTTACTAGAATAATTACAATAATGCCACTAATATTAATTTGGTTAGAGAATAAATATAATTTATTCAACTAACCAAAAAATACTATTATGTTTGCAAAAAAATAATTTTTATTTCTTTAAATTTTTTATACGTTAATTTATAAATAATTTCAAATAAATATAAATATATTTAAATTACTACCGTAATCCCTAATATATTATTTGAGAAACATTTTAATAAAATAACCTTATTTTGACGTGTTATTAACAAAATAATTACAATAAATTTTAAATAAATATATAAATGAGTTTAACTTATTAGAATAATTACAAATATATCATTATTATTAATTTGGTTGGAGAATTAATATATTTTATTAAGCTAACAAAAAATACTATTAAATTTATAAAAAATAATTATTTTTCTTTTTTAATTTGTATATACAAAAACTAATATTAAAATTAATTTTAAATAAAAGTTAAAATTATATAAATATTTAATTTATATTTACTAATAAAATATAATATACGAATATTTTTCCCCACGCATGGCGTGGGTATAAATCTAGTATTATAATTATTCTAGTAAATTAAACTTTTTCATATATTTTAGCTGAAATTCATTGTGGTGTTGACACGCCAGCATGGTATTTTAGTTATTAACACGTTGTTATTTTGTTAAAAAAATTTTCAAATAGTATATTAAAGATACGAAGTGAAAACATGTGAAAATTGATTGGCTTTATTCCATTTTTTCTAGTTCTATGGTACAAACATTATTACAGGCGTTTGATAGCTCGCATGAGCCACGAAAAAAAAACAAATGAAATAATCTGAGTATCTTCAGCTGTATCACTAGTAAGTAGTTAACCATTTTTTCTGACAGAAATGTACAAAAGTACAAAAAAAGAAGACAGATTCGTTTCTTCACGTCAAAAACGAATCAAAAAACGATGAATCCTCGTTTGGTTCTTCCTTGGTGCTAGAGAAACCACCACCAACGAAGTTTTGTTGCGTTTGAAAGTTGCTGTTATTAGCGTAACCAAAAGGCTCACCATTATTGTTGTTGTGCAGCACCTGAAGTGTATAAGGTGCTTGAGAAGAAGTAGTGTAACTGGATTGACCGGCAATAGCAGCTGGTCTAATTGGGACCGAAGCAGAATCCTGTGACGATCTGTTTGTGGCGTAACCGCTACCGCGAGCTGCAGGTACGTCATGGTTGTGTTTACCTTCGTAGGTTGTTATTACCGCTCTCATATCGTGTGATGCTCTCTCAACATGTTTTCTCACTGGACAACCGAAGGTTGTGCACTTGTAGTAGCTTCTGTTAGATTCATCAAGTTCAAAAGGAAAGAAACAAATGTCAGATTTGGGTTGTGATTACTGATTAGTGAGAAGCACAAATGTTTTATGTTATTTACCTTGGATTTGGGTTCCCCTTAACGACTTTTTGGCCGTATTTTCTCCATCTGTAACCATCATCAAGAATGTCGATATCACTCGTTGTCTGCACTACAATTCTTGGCTCTCTTACTGTTTTGCTTCCATTACCATTCCCACAGTTTGTTTCATTTTCTCCTTTACTGAAAAAAAACAAACAAATATTTTGAGCTTTCTTGTCATAGATTGTTTAAATTGTAAACGAATTTAGCTAGTGATGATGATCTATTACCATCTTTTTGCTTCAGGTTCACTCCCACAATCTTCTTCTTCTCTGCTGATAACTGATGAGCCTTGCTCAAACCCATCATCTCCGACAGAACCAGAAGTAGTATTATCCTCTTGTTGGATCGCAAAGCAATCAGAGTTATGAAAGCTATTATTGGAATTAGGTTGATCCAAGCCAGCATTGAACAAAGCTGAATGAAAAGTCGAAGAAGAAGAAGAAGAAGATCTTCTAGTTGACTGAGGTTTAGGATGGTTATGGCTTCCCTTATACACAATCTCTGTTATTTGACCTTCCAAAGATCTCTCCACTTTCTTCTTCGTTGGACAATTTTGGAAAGTACACTTATAGTAACTCCGAGGATTCTCGCTCCCTTTAACCTGTTTCTGTCCGTACTTTCTCCAGTTGTAACCATCTTCTCCTTTCCTTTGCTCCCTCCAATTGTACGATCCAGTTTGATTGTTTGAACGAGTCTCGGTTTGGCTCCATTGATCTGACTGGTTCTTCCTCTGTTGTTCCTGATATACAAACATTCAAATTACATGAGTTCTGTTCCAGACAAAACCATGAAAGAAAATAAAAAGTGATAAGATGATCGAGCTGTTGTTTGTTGAGGAACATACCTGTGATTGAAAAACAGAACTGTTGGCTGTTGTTGTTGTTGTCGTCGGAGCGGAAACTTCTGATGATTGTGTCTGGAATGAGAAATCGAAGAAATTAATGTTGTTGTTACTCTTCTTCTCTTCCTCATTTAGATCTTTCTGATTACTCTCATTTGTGGTAATAGCTCCTGTAGTTGGAGAAGCAAGAACCTGCAAAAACATCCAAAAGTAAAGAAAAACATTATTATTCTCAGTTACTGTGCATTAAAACTCTCTCTCAAATTAGGGATTCTCGAATAAATTAGTGATTTGTTCCGAAATTCAAGGTAAGGCGAAACAGCAATAACTAAGAAACATAACCTGAGAATAAAATCAAGAATGATTTTGAAACTAATGTTGACCCAAAAAAAAAAGAAATCCTTGACCCATGACTTCCGATCACAATTCGTGTTCTTGAATAACAGATGTTTAATTAATTAAATTTTCAAGAAAACGAAATACATCAATCCCAGATTCTCAATAGTTCAATTGATCTCAAAAGCAATTGCAAAAAACAAAAACACAGAGAGGCTTACGTTAGCAGAGGAGGAGACAAAAGCAGGGGAATTAAGGAAAACAGAGGGGCTAAAACAAATGGAAGGAGAAACAATAGAAGGAGAGATTGAAATTGAAGAAGGAGCAAAAGATCTGAACTTCGGGATCTCAAGTTCATCTAAAGATGAAGCTGATGTTCTTCCGGTTTGTTGTAACCAATTAGCAGAACCACTCATGTTTTGTCTGGTTCTGCTATTGTCCATAGTAAGAAGAGAAGAAGCAGCCATACGAAAATGGAAGTTTTTCTTTGTTTTATGAAAGACCGAATTTTAAGATATTTATAGAAAGTGTTAAGAGAGCTTGAAGAAGGGGGCGAAGAAGAAGAAGAAGAAGAAGAAGAAAAATAAAGAGATGTGAATTCTTGCAGTGTTTATTATGAATTTGTTCGCTCTGTCTGTATATATAAAATATTGCATGGTCTGATTGGTGAATTTAATTTTTAATTTTTTTCATGGCACATAATGAAAAAAAAAGTGTAGTTTCTGAGAAGGTGATAAGAAGTTTGACCGTTGAAAGCAGATGGAGAAGAAGAAGAGGAGATGGTCAGACCATGTGGCTTTGACTTTGAACAGATTTTATATGAAGGCGGCTTGGCTTCTCCATCTTTCGTCATCTTATGTTATCTTTCTGACTGCCACGTGTAATCATTATTACTCAATAGAATCTTGGAAAATTTTGACTGTTTTCTTTAAAGTAAGATTCGGAGTGAGTTATTGCCAAAATTTCCGAAGTCGATATTGAATTCATTGTGTAGCTATGTGCATGATTAAAACTAAAAGCAGACAAAAACTTATGTGAATGTAGTTTTTGTTTTGGTTAAAATATATTGATTCATGAAATGTTTTGGGTTTGGAAGACAAAGAAATTGAGTGCGGAGAACGAAAAAGAAGCTACGGAAGCTCATCTAACGGAGACGAAAATGCAAGTTGAAGCAACCGATGAAGCATAGAACACCAAGAAGAGGCTTCATCAATCTTCTTAATTGGGTTTTTTTGTATTAGTTTTTGTTCGTTTACTAATCGCCGGAGTTGTGATTACGAGTGTGATATATGATATTCATTTGTCTATCGTCGACGGTTATGGTTGATCGCAGATTTTTAATATTACCGCTGTTTTAATCAGCGGTAAAAAAAATTATGATGAAATACGTATTATCTGATTGTTGCGATTGACCATAAATAATTACGGTAGATAAACGAATAACAATCTATCCCATCTACAACAGTATGAAATTACAATTGATAAACGAACATTACTATTAACTATTCCATAATGGTTTTTATGTTTTTTCGTGTCATATTTTTTGTATTTTTGGTGAATTTTCAATCTAATTCAATGAATTGGCCAAAAAAAATCTATTTATTGAATTTCATTTTGATTTTTTCTTGTAAAAATTTAACGTCTTAGAAAAAGTTATTTGTATTTTTATTGAAGTATTAGTATGATTTATGGAAAATTCAAATTTAAATAATTAATTGATAGCAGAAAACAATTGTAATCCTTTTTTGTCGATTAGTAATTGTAATATACAATCGACTAATTTTTTGTTTTAACAAAGTAAAGCAACAAATCTTAATTCAAGTAAATAGTTTTTTCCCATGAAAAGAGAGTAACTTTACTAAACATTTGTTCAAGAAAGGAAATCTCTCCAAGTGAAAAATATGGTCTCGGACACGGTAGAGATGAACGGTATAGAGTAATCCTGCTAACGTAACGGTGGAGAATGAGATCATCGTCAATATCCAAAAATCCTGTAATCACAATCCAGAACACATTATGTATGATCTCGTTTGTTTATGAAGATATGCAAATGTAAACCCAAACAACATATATAACTAAGCCTAATTAGTTTGTGTTTAATGGAGGAAAAAAAAGAGTCATTAATCATAATGTGATCCATAGAATCTACGTACCTTTGGATTGGATACAATGATACCTAATAGATATGCCATCAAGTCAAGAGCCGATTGCAATGAGTTTTGAACACCTCCAACCACACAACGGTCGGATTCTGAAACGAGTTCCTAATTAAGACCAAACATTAAACCAAAACGTTATCATAACTCTTTAAACATAAACTTACTATAATAATTAACCGAAAGAAATGTTAAGATACCTGCATTTGTTGGATGACAGCAAGATCGAACATCCACAAGCCAAGTCTCGAAGCAGCAACTCCTGCCATTAGCATGTAAGATGCTATTTTATCCTTTTTAACCCAAATCGATCCAACGCATACCAAAAGGCAGCTCCACTGCAAGAACAACAATCAGGCCTCATACATATTTACTACTTCTTTTAGAATATACAAATGCTATAACATGTGGTCAAGTTCTACTAGATTCATATAGGATACACTCAACAAAGATTATACGGAACGAAGAATGACAAAAACGACTTGCTAGTTTTGAGGTCGTGATTACTTGCATCCGAGAAAAACGTGCGAATGATTATCTAAACATCAAAATTTTGGGTTGAAAACAATTGCAATGAGTTTTTGACCAATTTGCACGTGAGAGATTTTTGAAAGAGCTTTCGAAAATGTTACTGTCAGTCGTGTAGTTTATCGCCGTGCAAAACTTATAACATTTCGAAAATACAATGTTTTGCCATAAACACATAAAAAACAGAATGAATAAAAGAAATATGCAACACAAAAACTTGCAGAAAATCACCTATTCCAATACTACTCTCGCCCAAGTACGGTTCACTGCGGAGTTTTGTTGGAATCCGGTACATAACCAAAGTCGCTCTATATGTCTATAACACTTTCTAATGGATTTGATCAGTTTCAAGTAGTATACCTGAGACCAGAAGGACCAGAGGCCGGTCCTCAGCGTTGAGATACGGGATTGCATTAGAGGATACACAACTGTAGCCGCTAGTCCAACTGTGGCACTTATTCCCCTGCCTATACCGATGATATATGTCGGTATCCCTTCCCATTGCAATGTCGCCGTCATCAATGTTCCAAAGCTGTGTCAAAGTGATAAATATAAATCCCATGAATCATTGCAGTTATCTACTTGACATTCACCGAGAATTAGCTCACTGATCACTATAAACTACAGACACTTCAGAACCATTTAATTGTAAGAGAAAGAGAGAGTGAACCTGAGGACGGTGAAGAACAAGAGAGCTAGAGAAACCCCGGGAAGTACAACTTCTTGATTGAAATAAGTTTTCCACGCCTCAACAAAAGAGGAATCTGATATTTTATCCATAATCTTCAGGATTCTTGTTCTACATCCCTCCTCGGTTCGTGGAACTAAAGAAACAGAAGCAAGTGTAGCTGTTCCTTCTACTGGCTTTGTCCGGGAACGCAAGATCCGTCTCTCATTGCTTTGTGCAATCGCAGGAACACCGGTGTACACAGATATGAACAGCCAATACTCGACCCAAGCGGTTATAGTGGCCCAAGCTGCAAATGTGATCGCTGACGCCTTAAGAGAGACAAAACTGATTATCAGACCAGTGATGACTGGAGAAAGTAGCTTTGAGCTCAAATCAATGCCTCTAATGACAGAATTCATTCTTGTCAATACTGCTGGTGCATGACCTTCCGACATAACCACAACCCTTTTTTGGTTTTATCGAAACAACAACAACAAAACAAACTTGAATGAATTAGTATTAAAGTGTTGAAATCATTCACTTCTTCCATTGTAAATCTAAACTTTACCAGTCTCGTTCGATCAAAATGGTGCCACCAAGAGTCGAAAGCACCCCTATTGCGCCAGCAACATTCGTCAACACAAGCAAGACTGCGAAAACCGGGATATTCCTGGAAGTAAGATCAGAACCTAGCAACAACTTGATGACTGAGCCACCAGCAACGATGTAGGAGAGGTTCTGACAAAGGAGCCATAGTCTGAGAACTTTAACGTAGTCCATTCCCTCGATCCATTGCCCCACAATAGGACCATATATCGCAGTAGAACCAGATTCTATCGCACCGTAAATCGCCGCCAGAAGCAAAGAGTTTGGCCACAAGTAGATCATATACAAAGCAACTGAGAATTCCCAAGTTCTGCATCAAAGAAACCAAGAAACTCATACGAATGCTTCTTGAAAAGAAAAGAAAAGTAGCCATCTTTTTCAAATCATCTAACTTTCATTTAAATTCATCCAAGATTTGAACATCAATTATGAAACCCAGAATGAAATATTTTCCTGTGAAATTTATATAAATAAAAAATGTTTGAGATGAAGATTGTAATATAAACCTGGCACTCCATCTTGCTAGAAAATATCCAACGTATAGAGATATCACAAAACGACGACGTAATGCTGCTGGTGGGTTTTGTGGCTGCCCTTCTTCATCATCTTCTTCTTCTTCACGTTCTTCCTCAACCCTCACTTCTGTCTCATTCTCCATTTTCTGCTGAGAAATAAAAAGTTTCAAAATTTAAAATCAATCAAGCGAATCACTGTTCGTAATACATTTGCATGTGTGTGAGTATGTAACAACGAAGTCTTTCCAGGAAGAAAATCGCTTCAGAACTTCAATAAGAATTCCCATTTAAATATATAATCAACCCTAAGAAAATAATAATTAATTCAAGGTTTCTCTTAATTCTATGAATAAACTAATCGAAAATTCTCAATAAGAAAAAACACGAGGAGACGCGAATGACTTGAAAGTGAGAAACAGAGTCGAAGAATTTTCAGAATTACTTTAAATTTTGTAGACTAATGTTGTTATTATTGGTGATATCAAAAAATGAAAGAGAGAATCTGAGGAAAATGAAAATGAACGTTATAATTTTATGGTTGAAATTTAGAAATTGGTTTAATTAAGAAACCAGCCTGAAGCATGACACAATAAGCACAATAAACCATAAACAAATAACAAATCCTTGTCAATTTTTTTTAAAAAAAATCTACTACTAAAATATTAGTAGAGTTTTTTTGGTGTATCAAAAATCATAACCTAATGTGAAACTTATAGAATTAATCAGCATGTCACTTAAATATTGTAATAGTAGAACAGTTGAATAATCGAGTAACAAAAAACTAAACCAGATAAAAAAATTCTCATACTTGCGTTTTGGTTTGACTAATTACATTTTATTTTTACCAGCTATAATTTTAACATGCTCGTAATATATTATATTTATAATATACAAAATACTATATTTAAAATTATTTTACTAAATATACCATCATTAGTCACAAAAAATGTCACAAAACTTAACATACATAATATTTTTTTAATACATAAAATATCCTAAACTGGAATATGTGAATCCAAATGTAGTATTTTGATTTTGTTTTTAAGTAATTTAGGATAAATTAAATATTTTTATATAATAGTTTATACTATTTTCACATAAAAAAGTAGTAATGATTTTTTTTTTAAAACATGAAAATTTGGTTGTAAACATGTCTAAATAACAATTGTCATTGGATTTAGTACTGAAATAAATAAAAAAATTTCTTGTAAAAAAACTTAAACATAATATTTTCCATATATCTTTACATACATAGGAACCATTATGCCAAAAGTCTCTTCGCTCTATGAAATTGTGTTATGGAGCACAATTCTATAAACATTACCGATCAGAATTATTGGTTGCAACGATTTTACCTACATTTCAAATAGGCTTGTCAATATGAGTTTTGACTCGTGGATCCCGTCCCGTTTGATTTGCTGCGGGGCAGGTGCGGGTCGAGTGAAAAAAAAGTTTTATATGCGGGGTGGGTGCAGATCGAGCATTAGTTACAGCAGGGCAGATGCGGGTTGCAACTTTTTAATATGTGGATTCGCGGATACCCGTAAATTTTGGATTCAAATTAATTAATCAAATTGAGGTCCAACTAATTTAGGTCCAAACTAATTTAAACCCAAACAAATTAATTTTATTAGATATTTTAATTAAATTATTTAAATATTTTTAGAAACTTTAATTAAATTTATTAAATATTTTAATTTAAATAAATTTATTAAAGATTTTAATTTAAATAAATTTATTAAATATTTTAGTTTAATTAAATTTATTAAATATTTTTAAAAATTTTATTAAATTTATTAAATATTTTAGTTTAATTAAATTTATTAAATATTTTAGTTTAATTAAATTTATTCAATATTTTTAAAAATTTTAAAAAAATGAAGCGGGTTATCCGCTAATCCACCAGATCCGTTTGATTAATGTGGAGCGGGTGTAGGTATGAAAAACTGATTCACGGATAAAAAAATTTATGGAAAAAAATTTGTAATCCGCCGTGGGGTGGGTCAGGCGGGGCGGGTTTGACCCGCTTGACAGATCTAATCTCAAATATGTAGAGTTCAATTGTATTTTTATATGTTAAAAAAAAAAACTTTACCGATCAAGAGTCTATTTTCGTTCGCTATTTTAGAGTGATATGCTTATTCCCTTTTGACTTTATTTTCAATCATTTTTCAAACTTTAAAAATAGTAGTTTGTGTAAAACATATCGATTAAATTTAAGATCAGTTGCTTGCGAGTCATTATATATACTTATAGTTGTAGTCTTGTTGATACATTATTGTAACTTGCAAGTATGGCATGAATGTTGCCGAAGTTTGATAAAAACACATTATAAATAATTTTCATATCCTCTCATACGGACATTAGAAATTAACTAATGTCTAGGTTTCATATGCAAATTTAGTTCGCAATTTTAAGAATATGACTCGCACAAAAGAGGTCAAAGAGATGTGAAACCATAACACTCCATTCACATCATAATTTTCAGGAACATTTCTGATAGTATATATAGTCTGGAGCCAAAAGTGAGAAACCAATATGTTAAACCTTCTTTTCATTGCTACGAGCATACACATATCAGCAAAAAGCTTACACAAAGATCAAAAACAAAAAATTGAGTTATAGAGCTACAAAACGATATTGTTTACTGTTGGAACTTGGAGCATCAAAGATGAGACAAAACAGAACAAAAAAAAGACAAGCTCTTTTGATTAAACAAGTTATCTTGAGTATTATAGATATGCTTATTCAGAATCTGAATCTGAATCACTTGCGTTATAACCTAAACAATCACAAAAACCAAAAACAAAGTATCATATATCCAAAGAGTATTTCTTGATAAACAATATTTTGATTTGTGATAGTAGAGAACAAAACCTGGTCGTTTATCCTTCACTTTCCACACTGAAGAACGAATTCTTGATGCTTTCATGATCCAAAGCCTCCCCTGCATTATTCAGGAAGATTGATAATCGAATTCACTTCCGATTTTTCGAAAAAACTCAAATCCACCATATTAATTAGAGATTTCTAATAAGCCCACAGCAAAATCCTAAAAGCTAAAGTAAGAGATTGAAGGGGGAAAAAAAAAAAGAAGAAACCTTTCGAGGATCTTTAGGGACTCCATAGCCAGAGTAATACATCTGACCCAATACGACCTGCATAGTGATGTTCCCAGCTTTAGCTTCCTCAAGAGTGTCTTTGAACCACCGCTTCGCACAATCGGCGACCACCGAGGAAAGCGGGACGCAGCGGCAATTATTGTCGCTGCTCGTGGTGGCGGCGGCTGAGGGACTTTTGTCTGAAGCCTCCATGATGTTGGAGGAGATGGGTCGGATCGGTTTTGACGATTTGATGAATCCAGCAGCTGCAGCGGACGCTCCTCTTAGCCCTGTTTTGATGGGAATTGATTTTCCCATTTAATTTATAATATGAAGAAGAAGGGATTTGGTTTTTCTTCCGTCTCTTTATTTGGGTTATGACGTTATTGTGCGCCGATGATCGCCTTTAGGAAAAAACTAATAACCAAACGGTTTAAGCTGCTTCCGGTTTAGGGGTTTGATTTCATAAACCGATAAATGTGTGCACTATTGGATTCTCATTAGGATTAGAGGTTGCTATGATCCGAATTATACAAAGTAAAAGCAAAATATTAAAAGAATGAAAATTAAAAAAAAAACCACACAAATCCGTGAAACTAATAAAAATTATGGAATTTACTTACAACATGCACACACCTATATATAAAATATAGTGTACAATATACATATATGTATATAAGCCATGACAATACGTATTTGATGTTATGTCTGATATAGAAACTGTATAACCTACCTGACTCCAGCGCTTGCGCACTCATCATGAAACACGAAACGGACACGATGGAAAAGTTAACTGTGTAGCCAACTATTATGGTTCAAGAATCACTCCAACTATCTGAATCTTCGTCCTCGTCACTTCCAGCCATTGCCTGCATCAATGTCACACCAGGTTTAGATGTGTGTCCGAAAGAGAAACTAAGTGTATTTAAGAGGATTTCATTTGGTCTCTAATCGGCGTGCTAATAACTCAATGTTTCCATTTAAGGAACTGCTTTGGGATCTAAATCTTTATAGTGTGTAAAAGTTATATTTTTCTCGATTCATGTAAAATCAAAATGCTATGACATGACGGTCTCTAGGATTATCAAGGACCACATAATAGGAAAATATTTACTACCATAAGAGGAGATGAAAAGAAAGTAAAAGACCTGGCGTATTGTGTTTGCTTTCTCTAAGATTGCAGCTACCCTTAAGTTCGTTTTAGGACCAGTTTGAATGCTGGGCCGTGTCGCTACTGCAGGTTTCAGACTGACAGACTGCATAAACAAAACAAGGTCATAAAACTCCAATCTAAAATTCTGTAAACGACTTTAAAAACTGTAAGAGCAATGTGTGCTACCTTGTTTCGTATTTGTGCAAGCAGTGAATCTTTTTCATCTTGTTTTGATTTGATTGGTGGTTGGACCCTCTCAGAGACTTTCTTCATCTGCCAAATCATCAGAACAAATGATTAGAGACACATCCTAGCAAAGGTATGGTTATTGTGAGCCAGATGTAAATCCTTACCGTGCGTCTGTCATGAGCTGCAACGGCATCAACAAGCGGACTTCTTGGCCGAGGAAGCTTAACCATAGGGACTTCTTCTGCTTTATTTGTGTCCAAGGTAGGTGCAACAGTGAACGCGCTGACAGGCCACATAGCATCTCCCACTGAAGACGGAATTATCTTCTGAACCAGCGAGGTTGATGGTTCTGCTGTTTCTGCATTGGAAGCATCAGGAACAGAGTGACCATTATCTTCTACCTGTGTTGATTGAATTTTCATCAATGCATGTACATCTGTGTCGTCCTTGAAATCTTCGTATTTCACTGATGGACCCTGAGACAACTGCAATGAAGACTCTTGTGAATTAACGAGCCTGTGTTTCTGAGCTGCCTGGTCATCCAAAATATCGTTCTCTTCAGAACCAAACTCCCCTATACGCCCCTGATTAGGCATTGTAGGGAGTTTAGCAGAAAGATCCGCTGACTGAGTTATCTGATAGCCAAAACTGTTGTATTGACTATTCAAATCATTGCCAGTGGTTGGGAATTGAATGGATGACTGTAACAGCTCATCTGATCCTTTGTTCACAAACTCTCCAGGAAGGTATTCTGATTTGTCACTTCCTAGAGATATAGACAATTCTGATGCTTTAATCCCAATCTGGCTACTCATGCTAGAAGCAATGGGTGGTAGCACAGAGGGATCAGGATTACTGGTTTCGCCTGATTCTCCCATGAAGGTAGGAACAGAAGAATGTGGAGCCTTCCCAATACGCCACTGCATAGGAGGAAGGGGTGGCAGTGGTGGCATGTCCTCTTGGTTGGGTGGACAAGTCTCAGGGATCAAACTAAGAACAGGAGCCAGATTCAATTCTTGCTTAGGACTGTTCAATTCTACACCTGCTGATTGCTGTAAAAATTCTAAGCCTGCTAACTGTGGCACGAACTCTAAGCCCCCGGAAACACTTGACTGCAGCAATACCTCCTCATCTGCAAATGCATGGCTAGCACAAGGTGTTTCCACTTTAACTGACTCCTCTATAGTCACACTCTTCAAAAGGTTCTGATTATTTGGTGAAGAATCCATGCAATTATCAACAAGAATGCTCTTACAAGGAGATTTGGTTTCTGTGTCTCTGTCAATTTGCTCCACAGATGTCATGGGACTTGACGATTCACAAATTGGGAGGTCAGTGTTGATGGGGGCCATACCCAGACCTTCTGAAGATACTTCCAGTGGGCTTTTATGCATTATTTTCTCTGACTCTGAATTATTTTCTGATGGTAGTGTCTCGTTAGATTCGACAACTGTATCATGGCAAATCTCTCCAGCTTCAGAAGAGGATTCAGAAATATTGGTTGAAATCCAAGGCAGAGAACTTATCAAACTAGCAGATGACAGGCTAACAGCATGGTTAACATCATCACTGGAACTGTCCACGTGATTATCAGACAGAGCAAGCTTTAAATTCGGGACAATGTATGTGGCTGTATTGTCCAGCCCTAGAAGATCATGAAAGCCTTCATCATGCATATCAGAGATCTGTTCATCGCATTTGCTACAAGAAGGTGAAGCATCTCCCACCAATTTCTCTCCTCCAGAGTTCAAATCAGAAGTCAGCTTACTATCAACTTCAGCAGGCACGGGCATTCCATTCTCCATTGTGTCTTCATGGGACTCTGGTACAGATACATCAGCAGTGGTGCCAAATTCACATGACTGTTCATTGGAGATCTCATCAACTGAACTTTGATAATCAACATCATCAACTGAATAGTCAACGCCAGCAACTGCATTAGTCACTGTAACACAATCGGTTTCTTCATCAAGAATATCTTTATCTTCTAAGTGAATTTCATCTACTGTACCAGGACCACAGACTTTAGATGGCATATCAGGTAAAACTTCCATCTCCATTCCAGTTGAGAAAGGTAACACATTACCTGTTACGCTACTACCATCACAGCTTTTAGTATTGCTGCCTGAGTTTGCTAAGACTTTAGAACAAGCAACTGTAGAGTATGTCTCAACATCATTGTCAGCGATAGGTGACTGTTTATCCGTTTGACTATCAGCAAGCACTTGAGAACTCATGTCTGAGTTTACGAAATTTGAAGAACAATCAACCATACAGTTCTTCTCAATGGTGGTATTGTATCTGTTTCCTTCAGAAATTGAACTAATTGGCAAAGTTTCGGAAGGGATGTAAGAGTTTTTGACATCAAAAGACGAACCAGATCGTAAAGAACCGATTGGATCCATGTCACTTCCATCATTGCCTCCCTTAATCAGATCAAGTCTAACAGGTTCTGGAGAAGTTTTAACGACTTCTGGTGCTAAAGATTGAACAGCAAATGAGCATGATTCAGTATTCTGAGAGACTGGCCTTGGACTTGAACATGTATCATCCGAACTAAATGATGACTGGCCATCTGCATTGCTGCTACTAACTGATTTCTGACCGCTAGAATCATGAGTCAAGTCGTTTCCTTCAGGAGTTGCGTGAGATGTGGAATCCAACAGCTCACTGTTAATACTAGAAGTAGAAGGTAAACGTCCAGAAAATTTCTCTCCATCAGATTGATCATCAATGGATACGCTTGCAGTGTCCGAGTAAGAAAAACTAGTGCTCCGTTTGGGAAACGAGTTTTGCCCATTTGCTGACACTGTTGTGTGTCCAGCTGAATGAAATAATGAAAATTGAGGTGGGTCTTCCATCCTCTCTTCATCCACATCAGAATTTGTATGATGGTTCCCATCCTTCAAAGCACCTGATCTCTTCTTATGTCCGGACTTATCCTCTGTTTCTGTTTCCGACTCCATGGTGGCTGGTGCATCTACATAATCCTCAGCCTCACTGGTTAAATCTTCAGAATAACTCCTATTTTGACACCATCTTGGCTTTCCATTCAAATTAGACTGTGAATCCTTCGTAGTAGTTGAACTAGGGACCTCATAGTGAGTAGATTCAGGCACTGTCTCTATGTCTTTTCCAATAAAACCCACATTCAAGTTAACATTTGCCACATTTTCATTGGGCAATGAGATCCCTGCTCTGCTTCCTCCATGAGTCTTTTCCAGAGCACCTACCATAGTGATTTCAGGTATATCGGTTACTATGTCTCTAGCACTATCCCTATTCCATGTCAACAGTTCACGGTTCGAGGTAGTTATTTCATAGCCTATTTTATTATCAACAGATGTCTGTACAAATTTCCGCAAGTAGCTTTCCCCTGATTTTGAAATAAGGGAATACCCATCCAGCTTTCTAGTTTTCAGCTTCACAACTCGCGCTGGATCTGAATGATGAGCTTCTAAATGCTCCTCCAAAAATAATTCATGCAATCTGTACCAGTTGAATGATTGTCGTAACCATCACCCCTCATAGATAAGTTCAAATATAGGAACTTAGGGAACTGAATTATACTGGAAATGACAAACATACAAGACATAAAATAGAAAATACCCACTTGGCATGTGATGTTAGTGCATTTTTGGGTGTTCCCCCATTCCTCCATTGAGATGCTCTCCTCTGCAAGAGATTAGCAAAAAAACTATAAGAAGTGCATAGAGGAAGATAAGATTGCACATTCAAAACGCCAAGAACATAAGCATCCTCATATGAGTTGTCTAAGTTTCATGGTACACAGAGACAAGAACATGAAGACAAATTCTACTTTTCAGCAAATCTACCATGTAATGGAAACAAACATAAAACCAAGAAGAGGATCACATTGCAACCCACAAGCGACAGCCTGACAAAAAAGCTCCCTCTTGTGGCCGTACAGCAGTACTAAATCACTAATACCTTTACTTTCTGTGATTTATTCCCTCCCCGAGTATCATCCCATGATGCTTCATATAAAGATGTTTCGAGCCTAACAAACGATGGATCAGTGTAGCGTTTCAAGCATGCCCCAGCTCCCGAGATATCAAACCTAATCAAAATCATACAAAGATGTTATGTCCTCAGCTCTCATAAACGACTAGAGAAAAAAATACAAAACAAGGTAAACCATACTTGTCCAGAAGAAATAGCCTTGGGGGACCCCGGCATTCCTCATAGGAACCCATGACACAGCGGGGTAAGTCACCACGTGTAACCACACTCTGATCCAGTTGTAAATTCGGACGCCATTCCACACCTGCGATAGAGTTATAGAGTTGCTTGAGATAATCCAACAGCATAGCTGACCACATCATAAATGTTGAAAGCATAGAAATAACAACACTGGCAAGATATAATGATTTGGATAAATCTTGCAGATGCACATTGAGCACAGAATATATGCTATCCTACTGTTATCGCTCTTAACATGTAGACAAAGCCTTTTTTGTGCGAACTGGAAAAAGATAATTCCAAGAAAAACTGACATAAAATCTTTCAAATCAGTATAAAACCAAGATATCTTCTATTGCCTTGCTTTTTTATTACAATCAACCTACTACCATAAAAGCAAGGAACAAGATTCGACCTTTATTTGAAAAGAATGGTGAATGATCGGTTTGGCATAGTAATGCCTTCTCGACGAGAGGGATATCTGCTTCGAGCTGTTGTACACGAGCCATCAGACTGTGGCTTCTAGAAGCAGTAGCCATTACTTCTTCGTGCAAGTCATGAAACATCGCAGCAGCAAACCTTTCATCACAAATTACTCAAATAAGTCAATTCCATCAAAGATTTCAAACATTTTTCACTTCCACAACAAAGTCCAAACGCAAAACCCTCAGAGTCGTCAAACAATTTTGAAATTCTTGCTTTTAAATCTCTGATTCAAGGTCGAGAACAGTAGAATCCAGACTCTGAATTTAGTTAGATTTGAGGCTTTGAGCTCAATTACCGAAAGGAAATGAAACCGACTGGAGATTAGAGAAACTTACTCGGCTAGATCACCGAGTTGACGCAATATGCCAACGAGGCCAGCCATGGCGACCCCTTCAAGCAAAGCTTCTGGGTCATCTTTATCAGCGGCTTGGTACAGATCCGGATCTGCTAATCCGTACTCGTTCCGAGCTTGGTATCTTGTCAACGGCATTGTTGAGAGCCTCTGATCAGCTGCCTAAACTTTTGCTTGTTAAATTGAAGAACTTTATAACTCTGAAAAGCTAGCAAGCTATTATCTATCTCTCCTCTCTCTCCATTGAATTTGTGGCCGCCCACATAAGATCTTTACATTAGTGACGCCATCACTTTCAGGAACGGACTTATGTGGATTCGATTCGAACGGCGGATGAGGAGACGGAGACAGAGAGAGAGAGCCTGGAAAAATAGAATTTAGAAAAAAATTGAGAAATAGTATAAATTTCTTTTAAAAACTAAAACGTAAAGCAAAAGCTAGTAAGAAAAATGATAACCTAAATCTAATTTAGGTTATAATTAGTTAGTCGTGGCTGTTTTATTTCAAGTGGATCAATGGATTTCCATGAACATATTTAGTCAATTATCTCAAAAAAATATTATAAATTAAAATTATCGATAATATCCTAAAATAACATCATTTTAATTTTATCTTTCAAATTTAACACCATAAAAATAAAATTCTAAAAATAACATAAATTATTATGTGAAAATAATTATTTATCTTAAATAAACTATATATAAAATTAAAAAATAATGTTTGGATTCATTTTTTCCAATTTAGGGTTTAAATTTTTTTCATTACGAAAAAAGTTTTTAATTATTTTAGTATTAAATTTATGTTATTTTTGGAAATTTAAATGATTAATGCTATATTTGGAATTAAAACTTGAAATAGTATTATTTTAGTCAGTTTCCCAATAAAATATATATAAAATTAAAGCATAATGTTTGGATTCAATTTTTCCAATTTATGATTTAAATTTTTTACATTAGGAATCAATTTTTAATTATTTTAGTATTAAATTTTTGTTATTTTTAGAAATTTAAATGATTAATGCTATTTGGAATTAAAACTTGAAATAGTGTTATTTTAATCAATTGCACAATAAACTATATATAAAATTAAAACATAATGTTTGGATTCAGTTTTTACCAATTTACAATTTAAATTTTTTCATTAGCAATAAGTTTTTAATTATTTTATTATTAATTTTATGTTATTTTTGAAAATTTAAATGATTAGTGTTATATTTGAAATTAAAACTTAAAATAATATTATTTTAATCAATTGCTCTAAAATATAACTATTTTGATTTTTCTTGATTTAAACATGGGCATTGCCCTAATACTCATTTGATTCAAGATTTTCGTAACTTTTTAATTAAGAAAAAATCCAACGTCAAGACAAAAAAATGTTAAAAAGGTGGGAAAAAAATGTTAATATCATTTTAAAGCTCTCTTCCGATACATTCTTTCTAATTTTGTCTTACAAAGCTTTATGTTTCATGTTTTCCATACATCATATGCTGTTGGGTATTTTGACATTATAAACTATTATATATCACTTCTACATCTATTTCATTTTAATTTTTAATGTTGTAGAATTTGATTCTATCTATGAAAATATTAAATTTTCGTATAAATATATTGGATTATTATATATTTGTGGTTTAAAAAAATAAAAAGCTATTATATATTGTCATAGTGTTTCTTCTAACTTAAAAATCTCAAAATGTTAGCATGATTGTGGTTTATAATAATGCATATAAATTTGGCTATGAGAAGATATTTGACTTAGACTTTTATTCTACTAATTGCATAACAAACTAGTACAGAAAATTATCTCTAAATAATTAAAATAGCTAAATATTCTTTTATTTGATCATATATTTATAATTTAAGTAATACTTAAAAAGTTATTATAATTTATATTATTAATATAGATTACTTTTTGGATTTTACTTACTAATGTAGAAATGTCCAAGTTTGCATGTGGGACAGTCCATATGCTCTAATAGATTTCCATGAAATGAAAGCAGGGCTATGCACAATAATACAGATCACTTAGAATGTGTGAAAGCACCTGCTGAGCCAATTATGAGCTTTGATATTAAATTAGAAACATTAGATTTTAAACTTAAAATGTGAATTAGCCCATAAATCTTATTTTCTAATATAGAAATGTCCCAAATTTTCAATGTCAGACATTTTATGCAATTACAAGGACAAAAGATAAAGTTTTGTAATGAGTCAATTGCAAATTAAGGAAAAAGCTAATAGTCTTTTGGATTTCGCTGTTATATTTCTTCAAGAACAGTCACTGTTATTTTGCGTATGTTTAACGTTTCACCTGCTCTCTAAAAAAAACGTTTCACCTTCTCTCTTCTTTTTAAAAATCTGTTCCCTCGATTTCTCTTCTTTAATTTGTCGTTTCTTAGGGGATATATCTAACATGTGATTTTCCTTATTTAAGCTTACTAAGCATTTTCTCTTTTGAGCACTAAGTTCAAGCTTGAACTAGAGCCGAGAAGAGTCAGTGTTCTTTAGATCTTTTGCTTTTTTGGTTGAGTTTCTGGTTCAGACATGTCTTACATTCCTCCACATAAGCGACATTTGAAGGAACCAGTTACACCTTCCCCTGTTCCAGATTCTCTTGTTACGAAGAAAAACATCTACTGCGTGAGAGACAATGCTGCTAAAGAAAATGCTATTACATATTCAAGAGATTGCATTTTCAAATGGTTTCGTATCGGTTCAAATGGAATAGAAGATGAGGTTCCTCCATCTCTTAAGCTTGTGCCGGTGTCCTCGGATTCTGCTGAATACAAATATGGAGAAAAGTCTTTGTTGTTGATGAAAAACAATGTTGAAAAAGGTAAAACTAGCTACTGACTATTTTGTTACTACCATTATCGTTCTTACCAAAATACAGAAGATGCATCGTTTTAATATGTCAGGTAGTGAAGAAGAAGAGAGAACTCGATGGATGTTAGTAGCAGAGAAGGTTGAGGAGGATCTTTTCTTTGCATATGAGCATGCTACGAAGGAAATGGAGTATCATAACCATAACTGTAATGTTAAATTGAGATTGGTTGCTAGGTTTGGTAAAATTATCTTCCCTATGTAAGCAGTTCAAAATCTAGTCTTACAATTTTTTATTCAGAAATATTTTTTATTCCTTGATTGATTTCTAACGTATACTACATAAAACTAGGGGTGAAGAGAGTCCTATGGCTAAATCTATGCCAAAAAACTTAAAAAGGATGTTCTCTACAGACGTCCCAACTTCTTTCATACAAAACATCAAGTCTAAGGCTATACCAAGCCATGAATTCTGTATAGACGTGGAAAAAGAAACGTACGTTGTGACGGTATCGCATTATACTCGTCCCCATGCAACCATAAAATGTAAATGTGCCGTGAAGGATAATGGACGCCTCAGTATGTACAAGGCAAGTCTTGAGTCCTTTGTGTCTGTCTGTGATAAGAACTTGAGTAAAATGTCTTCATCATTGATATTTACTCGAATCTTTTTGGACAGGCCCAGCGGAATCCTGTAAGGCATTTGGTTGTTGATGTGTCATGCATTGATAAGAATCTTCTTGATATGAGGCTTATGCTCGCCGGCAAAAGGAAACTAATGACTTTATCTGTGAGTTGATTTTGATATCTTTCTCTGGATGAATGTGTATGCGTCTCGTGGAATAATTAGCAATGGTTGTTTTTCTGTTTTTGTTAGGAGAAAGAGATAAGTAACATTCAAGAACTGTTGGATTTAGCAACTGTTGATCCGAATGTGAGAGGTGGATTAAAGTGGCCGATTGGTAAAGCTTCATGCGAAAATGGTTACAGAGTATATGAAGTTTGTCACGTTAGAGCTTCTATTTACAAAAATAGGAGTCTCGGGCTTAGAGTCAGAGAGACTGATAGATTTAACGAGAGGTATGGAACAGGGTCAATCGAGAAGGGTGTGACTTTGATACTTCAAGAGATAAACACTAAATTGCAGGTAATATTAATGTGCTTTTTGTTTTTGCATCTTTTGGAGCTCTATTAGAAGTGAAGTGAGGGTTATTATAGTGATTTGTGGTCTTCATCAGGAGCAGAACATTGAGAGGGCTTGTGTTTTGGAAATGCTTCGTGATGCTCTTGGAACCATATGGGACTTCTTACGTTGTGATGCCAGTCTCACGTAATCAAGAACCTCATGATGTTTGCTGGGGCTGTTGAGTTTCTCACTTTCTCTCTTCTGATTTTTGGTACATTAGTGTTTTTGTTTGGGTTGAATTTCTGTGTTGTTAAAAAAGAGGGCAGAATTTGTGTTTTGTATCCTTCAATCGGCCTATATGGGCTTAACCTTGTCTGAAACCTGTAAAGATGACATGTATTTCAGCCAAGGCCCGATATTATAGTTTGGTGCGTGGGGCAGAACATAGTTTTGGGGTTAAACCGGATTATCTCAAGGTTTGCTATAAACCAATTTATGGACTAAACCATTACTATTTTTGAGGACAACAATTCAATTTT